>LPNX010285574.1:41542-133616 GCA_001517045.1 Pseudotsuga menziesii
GTTTCGTTTTATGATGCAAGTTATAGTTATGTTGCTTAACATGTTTATTATTATGATTTATATTTTCTATAATTTCTTTTGTTATTTTTTTACAATAGGAAATTGTATAATCAAAATTTATGAGAAGAATTTTTTTTTTTTTGGGAGTCAGGGGGGAATTAGCATATAAAAATGAAAATTTGTGAAATTAGCATAAGAATGCAAAATAATTGTACACACCTGAATTTGGGTAACACATAAAATGATGGGAATGGAAAACAAAATACCCTCATCAAAAATTCATTTTATAGGCAAAGAATATGTGAAATTCCAGGCATGCCAAAGGGCATCCCTCTTCCAAGTATTCCCTTATTGATACCTTTTGATTTTGATTTTCAAGAACTCAGATTCATGCCTGGAATTTCACATCTACTCTACCTGTCAAACAAATTTTTGATGACAAACTTATATTTTTCATGCATTTCACTTTGTGATTTATGCAAATTCATAAGTGTTGAATTTGTTTTTAGTTTCATATGAGATTTCACCTTAACGATTTTAATATTTTGTAAATTTTGATTATAAATTTTTTGCTATAAAAAATATACACCAAAACAATCATTCATAATAATAAATATACCAACAAAACTGTAACTTGTATTATCAAAGGAACTGTTGTACAATAACTTGTGATCGATTGAATATTCTAATTTAGGACTTTGTTTCTCTCCATATCTAATCTTATTGTTTAAACCCACTTTTTCATTATGCAATTTGATCATGGGTCATCCCCTTTGTCTTATACAACACAAGGAGTTGTTTTGTTGAGACGTTACATGGATCCATTTTATAGGCAGTTGATTCAACATATATTTTGTATATTAGAAATCTACTTACCTCTTGACTACCTTTCCAGATTTCAATCCCCATAACTAGACCTTTGGGTCATTCAAACATATATTTTGTATATTATAAATCTACTTACCTCCTAACTAACTTTCCAGATTTCAATCCCTATAACTAGACCTTTCATCGAAATGTGGGAATCCTGAGAAGACCAAAAAGGGATTTACTACAATGTTGCTGAAGAATTATTATCTCTTGAATAACACTTTCCTTTTATTTTTTTAATCCTTAATCCCCTTCTTCCAATCTATTGTCTATAATTATATTAAAAGAAGGTTGAGAGCAAATTCTTATATAAAAAAGAGGAAACGACACTGGAACCACATAAGAAGAGATCGTTATGTTTTCCCTTGTAGGACTTACCCAAGAAATCAAGAGGATGTTTAATGGAAATTTTTACCCATAATAGATTCATTCTGAATGAAAGTAGTGAGGATGAAACCACTAGTTGTTTATACCTTCTTCTTGAAATCAACTATGTATATCGAAGTATACATTTTTTTTATATAGTTTACTGTAAAAAAAAATTCGTGGAGTCACCAAAATTATATTATTAATAGCTATTTTTCTCCAACACACAATTATTTTTCCAGATGTGATCCTAGTTTGTACAATACAATGAATAGAAAATATCTACAACCTAATTTGACTAAAGAGGCATATACTCTCCAAATATTTTTCCTGGAGAAAATGGATGGACAAGGTAGGGAAGGCTGGAAATCGAAGTTTATATAGTACATTGAAAAACAAAAGCCTACAACTTTCATTGACAAAAATGGTATCCACTCTCCAAATATTTTGCTTAGAGAACATTGAACAGATGGGGTTTGAACTATATTCTATGGCTAGAATCTACAACATAACATACAACTGCTAAAATGATTTACAATCGATATGTTTGGATTCCTTTGATGATAATTAAAACCTTGAAGTTAATGTATATGATAGGGTATGAAACCCATAATTGCTACATAAATATTATACAACTAGTATGTAGGCCTAGAATTTAAAGGGGCATGGAATGTATTTACCTATGTGGATGCAAATATTTGGTGCTTTCCCATTTTACTTGACCAAACCGTTGAACTTGAAAATCTTATTTAACTTTTAAATGCACTACATAACATTGGAGATTTAAACTAAGTTAAAAAAGTTAAATAGCAATTTTCATTGTTAAAATTATATTTTTGAATGTCTAAATAGATTTAACTCCCTCAAATGCCTTTTTTCATTTAAATTATACAATCTCAACAACTTAAATTTGTAATTTGAACAATTTTTTAAGTTTTTATTAAATCTAAACAAAAAAATTAAAAAACTAAGAACAAAAAAGTTGAAATCATAGAGTGTTTAAACTATGACAAGGAAAATGAGGATAAGTTCTCGCGAACTCTATTGGATCCTTTAAATACTTTATAAGTTCAAAGTCTTGTGTAATTCTTTTGAATGATTGTTGGCTTGGAACTAAGTGGATTTATGCATAAATGTGTTTCATTGATGAATTGGAACTATGTTTGATCAACAAAGTATATTAGTGAATAATCATGTCATCGATCATGATTAAAAAGTTAATTTTGATGGGTATTACGTTTTTGATCTTTTATTTGGTGGGTTGTTTTGATATGTAACTTGTTTGTTATAAAACTAGTATAGATTCATTTTAAACTTGGATCTATCAAGCATTGAGAGAGATCCAATTTCTTGAGGTGTACATTGTTTTACCATTTGGATCCTACTCAGTACTTGAGAAATCTGAGTTTAAAATGGATCTATGCTAGTTTTTTTAATATTTTATTTAAGTCAAAATGTAATTTATAGTTTATATATTTTTTATTTTTTAATATTTTTATTTATGTCCACTAGCATAATATGACTAACATGACAAAATCTCCCATATTGAGTTAAAGAGCATATTGCTTCTATCAATACAAAAAAAATTAGTCATTTGTTATAAGCATTTTCTAGAAACATAAGCTACACAGAAACATCATCATTGAAAAAATATTAGTGTAATCTTGTAACTTTAAATCTAAACGCTACAACAATAAAGTATTAGGCTAATGCTGCGGCATTTAAATAAAGAATGAACACTTTTATTAGATAGTTTTAGAAATGCATGACGCCCTGGATTATTATACCTGCCTCCGACTGGTATATTGTAATCGATCGAATTCAAACCGTGTTGACTTTGGGTATTAGTTGGTGCATATCGGTGCATATTTAAAAGATTAAAATCTCTATTCCAAAGTTTAACTTTGTAACATGAAAAATAGCAATTTTTAAATTTATTAAAATTGTATTTATTTGTGTTGCTATTGGTTAAGCAGGGATGATTTCATCCTCGAAGTTTGCTATCTGGATTTGGGTCGACACCTGGTAACAATGACATCATATGAAACTTTTCACCTACCCGCCTTCTTCTTGTCTCCGGGGGCTCAACGGAATTTCGAAATATGCATCGGACTTTGGATCTATCATTCCCCCGCTATGATCTGGACCGTTGATTACTGGACTTTGCAACCTCCGCTTTCATCCTGGTCGTTAATCCCTCATCTAATCTGTGCCATGCATTGTCTGTTCATCGAACTCCGCTCTATTCCCAATCGTTGATTCAACTGTTACACATATATGCGAAGCTTACAAACCATACATGTGCACTAGGGCTTCTCCACTGAAATGATCATGATAATTAGATTACGATGCTCCCCTGATGAGTCAAATGTATCATATCTACCTGATCTACGATAACAGAAAACTGATCGGAACATACACACTGAACAGAATGTTGCTGAGAATCAGGAAAACATACATGTTCGGTTTTGTCTGTCCCCTGTGCCAAAAGATCTTCCATTACAGCTTGCCATATCCTTTGTTCTCTCAAATGGAGTTTGGTACCCAGAAATAGCAGACAGAATGCATTAGAAGGTGGCAGCCTGATCCCAAATGTTGAAATGAGAATACCTTGAATTGAAGTTTATCTAGTTACCATAGCGTTCTGCCACATAGTACACTCTTCAATTTTTGGTCGATGTTTCTCAATTCATCCTCGCTTCCGCACAGCAACATGCTCAGGCAAAGAATCATGTCAATAGATCACAATTATTACCATTGAATCTGGTAATACATATCATTTTGCTTCTCAATGTTCTTGATCTTCCGTCATCAACGCTCACAAATGCCTCAGCTGTCTTTGTTGAAGTGTACTGTTCTTCGAAGGATTCAAAGGCAATGGTTCTGTTTGATTGTTTGTACTCGTTGACGATACTGTAATTGGTTTTGGAGGATCAGCATGGCTGTTGAAACCAGCAGAATGCAATTGCTGAGAGCTTTTTTCATTACCAGCGAAGCTGATGATATCTTCGGCCTGAGCATTACAACAAAGATATAAACAGATGAGAATTTTAGCAAAACACATCAGTAAGATTTTTCCTGCAAACAATACTTGGAGTTTTCGAATTATACCTGTTTTTAAACAACATCGTACACGTTCACCGTCTCGTTATAAAATATGGTCATGAGCTGGGT
Organism: Pseudotsuga menziesii; assembly: GCA_001517045.1. NCBI lineage: Eukaryota > Viridiplantae > Streptophyta > Pinopsida > Pinales > Pinaceae > Pseudotsuga > Pseudotsuga menziesii. The sequence goes on from LPNX010285574.1 coordinate 45,953, forward strand.
ATTGGAAGGTTTGTCAAAGGAAGTTGTGTAAGCAGATCTGTTCAGATCAAGAACAGCAAAGCAAACATAAGGTCGACTTGATCTACAGGAGCTTGAAGCGAAATAGCAGAGCGAAGAGTGAATTTTAAATATACCTGCCCATAGAGGAATTGCCAAATATTGCATTATTCTGTTCACCTGTAGGATTCGAACCGCAGCCTTTGCTGATCTGAGGAAACAGTTCCTTCACCATTCTTAACACGGCCTCAAATTTAGAGTCTAGAGAATCCCTTGAAGCTTTACAATATTCCTCGCATAACCCTCTCGACGAGAATGCCTGATGTACCATCTGCAGCTTTATCCAATGAATGGCTGCATCCATTACAAAAGAAAACCTACAACATTAATACAAAATCTACAACCTAATTTCTGCCATTAAACTGATAAAATCACTGAACGGTTGAAGCCATATTCAGCGTGTTGGAGGTATATATATATATAATCAATTTATAGATAAAATTATTCCATACATTTTTCATGGATGCCTGGAGTGCAATACTTAATTTTTGAAGCTTTGTTCTTGGTCTGGCTGATTTGCAGAGTCCACGAGAGGAGGATCGAGCTTTAGGGACCATCACCCACTAACGACCCAGCAAAGACTACTGACCTAACACTGAGCGTGAAAGAGCTCGCCAGAATGCTCCACTTGGACTGCATGCATACAAACTTCAAAAGCTGCATGGTTTCTTGCAGCTTGGTGGCAGGCTCCAGAATGGATGTGCACTTAGCTTACACTTCCACGTGTTGGGATAATTTGTTTCACGGATCATGTGAAGATAAACCATAACAAAGTTAATACTTACTAAATGATTGTTTAAAAAACCTATGTGAAACTGAAATCTTAAATAAGTTTATAAAAATTATTAATTTATAGTTTGAATTGAAATTCAATATTTATCCAGCCAAACTTACTTATAACCCACGTTAAAATATAATAAAAGAATTTCTTAAACACGAAAAAAAAACTAAGTAAGACTTCAAAACCAACACATATATTTTACCTTTTTATCAATTTAATAACTGTCCACATAACATGGTGGGGCCCATATTTCTCCAATGAAATTTCTAATCAACCTAAAGATTAGAAACTTAATCAACCTGAAATTTCGATTAATTTTTTAACAAGTTTTGGAGCCCATTCAACACTTTACAAGCTTTTTTAACCATAGATGGGGATTCGTGTGGCTATATAACATCAAAGTGCATTAGAGTAGGTATAGAATTGTCCATTATTTATCCTATTCATATTGTTTCTTTAAGAATTGCAACTTCTCCTACATATCTTTCGATTTACCCAACTTGATTCCATTTATCCTATCAATAGGAGTAAAAATAAAATAATGAAAAGCATTAATGATATTAATATTAAAAATTAAGTTAATAATATGCTTATAACTTACATGAGGATAGCCCTTTTATTTTTGTTTACCATATTTTAAAATTAAAAAATGCATTTATAACACCTTCAACTTATTATTAATGGTATTTATAATGTTGTAAATTCATGTACATATATACATATAAAATTCGTAGGCGTTAGAAAGATAAAAAAAATCATTATCATAAATCTTGTTGGCACTTTGCACCGTGTTACTTTGAACAAAGGGTATGCAGAAAATGTTATTTCTCTCATATAATAAGCTGCAATACCACTCTTTGGTTACATATTGAATTGTCCATTGTTTATAATATATATTTGATACTAAAGTTTTCCATGTGCAATACTACTCTTTGGTTACGTATTGAATTGTCCATTGTTTATACTATATATTTGATACTTAAGTTTTCCATGTTTTTTTAAAACGTAAGTAAATAATCTATTGGATAGAATTAAATTTTTTATTTAGATTTTAATTATGATAGTCATATTGCACTCTTTGGTTACGTATTGAATTGTCCATTGTTATACTATATATTTGATACTAAAGTTTTCCATGTTTTTTTTAAATGTAAGTAAATAAACTATTGGATAGAATTAAATTTTTTATTTAAATTTTAATTATGATAGTCATAATATTATTAAATGTTTTGTTTTATTACGTTATTAGAAATAAATAAAATTTAACATTTATATTTTTTTAATTTGTCTTAATAATTTATCAAAAATAAAAATATTTAAACATTATAATTGATATTATTTTAAACATAAAAGTTAAAAATAAATTTGGTATTATATGCTTGTAATTGTGATAATTATTAAAATCACAAATTTGATTATTTTATAGAAATACTAATTAATTACAATATTTATATTATTTTAGAAAAAGTCGCAGCGTTTATTTTATTATTATTATTTATATGTCTATTTAATTACAGTAAGTGTTTCTTAGAAAATAATAGAATCATTAAAACTAATATTTTTATAAAAGAAATTTTGTTAAAATATAATTTTATATGTAAATTATTAAATAAATTGCTATGCAAGTAAATATTCTTTTAGATAAATGATGATGATGATGGTGGTTAACGCCTATTGGACCTAAAGAAACGAGTTATTTAGTGTGTTTTAAAATTGTATTTCTATGCTCAAAGAGCTTGGAAAGAAGCATCCCGAGCTGGCTATAGTTTTGGCAATTCTAAATTTGCTTACGGCAAACTTCAAAAAAAAAAATTATGAAACTGTCTTTACCTTGCTTGAGCTTGAGTACATTATCAGTGAAACTTTGTAAACAAAACGAAAATTAAAATTCGTAAATTAAGTAAATTTTTATTTATGCTTAATTTTCTTCGATATAAAATGTGTTGGTTTTTTCAAAAGTTTCAGTTAACATTTTATCCTTCATTTAAAAAATATTTTATTATTATAAAAATCTACATTTTCGAATATAATTTTATTTATTGATAAATCATGCTTCAATTAATTATACTATTAAATTGTCGACTTTTTGTAACAAATTTATTTTAACCTATCTGCTTTTTGTAATAGAATTATAATAAATTCAATAATTTTGAACCTTTCATCAACAATTCTTTGCTTTCTGCCTACAATATTCTAATATCGCATATTTGAGAAAAGGCACCTCAACTTTATCTAAAGGGAATAAGTTTGTAGTCCATTGAATATGAATGTTAACTTGGTCTTAGTTCAGTTTTTGTTTTTATAATGGTGAATCATATTATTTATGACGATATATACATTGGGTAAGAAACAGCTTTAAAAGTAAACTATTTATTGTTTTTGTATATATGTTTTTCCAATTTATATTTTAATTAAGTTTTAATTATGTTTATAGATGTTTTTATTTGAGATTTGGGGTGGATTACCGAGTATTTTATGGATAAGGTTCATAGATGTTTTTGACTAGAGGAAGATTGATTATATAACAGTCGTTAAAAATTTGAAATAAACAGTTATAAAGAAAAGAATATAGAAAAGCGTTGTCACTATATATTTTCTTTAAGCTTGGTTTGATAACTAATTAATTGATATACACATAGAAATATAAACAACACAGTTACAAGATGTAACAAGTAATGCAACAACCTATAAACAACAAGTAATCTCACATAGAAATATAAGTACCATAGCAACAAGTAATACATTGTTGCAAGTTTGAATGTTTCATAATTTCTTCAACTTTTAACTTTAAACTATATACAATATTACAATAAATATTTCTAAGAGGCAGGTATAAGCAGCCTTGCTGCTATTTCACTTGTTTCTTGATAACATATTTATTATGTCGTGATATTATGGAATCGTTTTTCATATATTAGGCTGTAGGTGCTATAGCACAAATTAAAATTTTCAATTTCAAAAGTTTTTACAAAGTTGTAGTGTGACAAATTGCATGGTAGAATATCGTATTCATGGAGTGACAATTGTTAGCCATGTTGTGAAAGAAAGCAATCAAAATTCCAGTGAGAATATCGTATTCATGGAGTGACTCGACAAACTTAGATTTGTGTTCCTTTGATATAATGGAAAATGTTGCCATCGTTTCATGTCCAGTTCAATGGTTGACAAACTACAAATATGTTACAAAGAATTTAAACATAATTAATAAATTAATCTATATATACATATATATGGACAAGGTATATGTTGTAAATCACACAATTACATATATATACACCACTTGGAAAATCAAGTTAAAGTTAAAGAGATTCAGACTGAGATTATAACTCTTCAATCCAAGTATCAAAGCCAATGCTCTCAGGAGGACTCATTGGTTGTAGAAAATATTGAAGATGGTATGAATGCAAAAATTCTCATTCAAGTTTAATCAGGTTCCTATAAATGGTGGCACCTTTAAGTAAACATGCAAGTTAAACTATTCTTCAAGTAAGCAATCAACACTTGTTTATCAGATTAGATCACAATTGATTTTTACGACACAAAAAGTCCAAGTCCAAAGGAAAGCATGGTTCTCTCCATGGCTACAATATGAGCTTTAGCTTTCCACTCCCTACTCTATTTCAGGCTCATATGATTGTAAAAATCCTTCTTTCTCTTCTTTCTTTTGTCGAATTAAAATACATAAAAATTCAACCAAAAAAACAAGGAACAAGCTCTTGCAAAACCATAGATATAGAAACCAGAACTATTTGTTGAAATTGAAATACTATTGTATGTATATCCAACATTTTCCCAAATATGTAAATAGTGAACATTGAAAACCTTTAAGTAACTTTTTTTTTTATTGCAAACTCCACATATAACCTAACTTGATGGTGACTGATAATTTAAAAACATGAAGGAGCTCTGGCTGACCAAATCGCTCTGCTAGGGTTTGTCACTACTCCAAACCCTATGCTGCGCTCTGACCGTCCTTCTCTGCATCCTCTACACAGATCTTAATTAGTAGCTACTCGCCCAGCGCTACGTGGCATCATGGCGTCTGCATCGGGGGAGTGGGTGATCCAAGCCCCTCCCTGCCTCTCCCAACAAATCAGAATCCAAAGAATCTCACTAAAATCCACCAGCAACACATTGAAAATAGGTTCGAAAGACGTCCCCATTAGGTTGGAAGCCACATCGCCCGCTAGAAAGACAACCGCCAACCCCAACCTGGACAAAGGTAATCTCCCCCCCAGATCTAATAAATCTTGTATTCCATGCTCGGCTGAGCGCCCCTGTTTAACACTTCCGATGGAAAAGATTAACGCCAGAGCGCAAAAAATGAAAGATCATGCCCTAATCGGCAAATTTATGGGATTCTGGCCAACAGAACAGGCTCTTTGAGGTTGGATTGCTGCTAAATGGAAACCCAAAGCACACTTCGATCTACAGCTATGATCCAAATGTTTTTTCACAATCATCTTTCACCATTTGGAAGACAAGGCTCGAGTGGAAGAAGGAGGTCCCTGCTTCTTCAATTCTGCATGATTATACCTTAGGAATTGGGTCGAACGCTTCTGCCCCGAAAAAGAGGACTTCTCTTGGGCCACTGTCTGGATCCGAATGTTCTCTCTTCCTCAAGAATATTGGGATGAGGCTACCCTTCAATAGATCAGAAATACTCTGGGATCCTTTGTTAGAATTGTTGATTAGACTCGAATGAACAAATTTACCTCATATGCCAAAATTTGTGTTTTCATGCACATTGAAAAAGCTCTCCCTGATGTGATCTGTCTTTCCCATGAAGACACTGACTGGATCCAGCCTCTTGACTATGAACATATCCCATTTCGATGCAGAAAATGCCATGAACATGGGCATTTGTTCTGTGACTGTCCTCTGAATAAAGCTCCTGAGAAATCTAACCCCCCAATCACGGATGAGCAAGGGTTCCAGCACATGGCCCGAAGGAAAAGAAACCACAAAATACCGTCACCTGAAAAGCTTCAGGAGCACCCTGCACCCACCTCTAATAGATTTCAGGTTCTGGAAGAAGCTTCGATAAATCTGAAAAAGACCTCCAATGAATCTATCTCGAATCATGAAGTTTCAACTTAGCTTCAAGCTTCAAAATCTAAGGAAAACCCCATCTCTCATCATTCGGAGCAATCCTCAGGTAAGGCTCTAGAAAACCCTTCTGATCCTCAAGAGAATACACATTCTGATATGCCCATGCCAGATCATAATCAAGAAAACCCCGAGGAAGAAGACATGATGGATGCGATCCCAAAAGGGCTTGATCTCATTGGTTTGGAGGATGCCTGTACTAGAAAAGCTTTCAAGTCTATTCCCCCCAAACAAATTCAGCTTCTGCACAAAGCTCTAATAAAAGCAAAGCTAGGAGTTGCTACCTCTAACCAAAAAGAGAAATAGAAAGCTCATAAGGATCCAAATAAAAAAGGAAGAAAATCGGCTCTACAATGAATCAATCGTTTAGGCACAGCTCTGGTTGACTCTGGCCAATATGCCCAGTTAACGGAATTTTTCTCCTCCCCCCCCCACTGTTAACCAACGAAGCTCATCTCCTGGAATATTAGAGGTCTCAATGGTCGCACTAAACAAAGATTGTTGAAAACGAAGTTGCAAAAAGATCCTCCCTCCGTCCTCTTCCTCTAAGAAACCAAATGCCCCAGCGACTCCGCCTCTGCTATTTTGGCTCGTATTTGGAAAAACTGCACTACCTTCACCATTGATGCGCAGGGCACCTCAAGCGGCCTCTCTATTAGCTGGAACCCCCACATCATCTCTCTCAACTATGCCATTGCCTCTAGGCATGCAATTTCTACTTCTTTCCATATTCTTGGTTCCCGCATCAAAGGCTTTCTAATGAATGTTTATGGACCTCAAAATGCAGGGGAAAAAAAAACCTTCTTAAGCATATTGACTGGGTTAGAACCCTGCACATTGATTCTCTGATCATCATAGGTGGAGACTTCAACATGATCTCCAATCTGGAGGAAAAAAAAGGAGGCCTCAGATCACTCTCAAGGGAGGATGAAGCCTTCAACTCTATGATAAACTCATGTGAAATGGTTGACAATCAAACCTCCTCTGGCTATTTCACTTGGAACAACAAAAGAGGTGGACCCCACCAAATTTCTAAACGTCTGGACCGCTTCCTCATCTCGAAATCTCTTCTCACCATGGGAGGGCTTCTGGATGCAATGGTTCTCCCTACAGCTGGCTCGGATCACTGGCCCATTGCCCTCTCTTGGCATAGTCAAGGGCAATCCCTACATAAACCCTTCAGGTTCGAAAATTTTTGGCTCACCCATCCCATGTTCCTGGATACTATTACCACCTGGTGGACTAAGATGTCAGTCTCTGGAAGATCGAAAATGGCAATCATGCATCAAAAACTGAAAGTGCTCTGGGGCCATCTCAGGAAATGGAACAAAAATACCTTCGGTGACATTTTCAAAGACAAAGTAGTGATTCAAGAAAACCTCGAAACTCTCTAACGCCACGCAATGGAGAATGGATTTACCCCTAACACTAAATTGCAAGAAAGAGAACTTCTCCACCAATTCAATAAAAGATGTGATCAAGAAGCCATTTACTGGAATAAAAAGCTAGAGTTTAGTGGCTAAAGGATGGTGAATGTAATACGAGCTTCTTCCATAAATCCACTATCCATCACAGAATGCGGAATAAAATCAGCAAGCTGCACACTGATTCCGGAGACACTCTTGAGGATCATCAAGATATATCCAATGAGCTAACGCACCATTTCAGTCAGCTCCTCTATGAACCAAACCACAATTGACTTGAAGAGATCAGCAAGGTCACCCATTGCATCCCCCTTCAGTGAACAACGACCACAACCACTCTCTGATGAAACCTGTCTCACTGCAAGAAGTCGAAGTGGCTGTGAAACAAATGGTAGATGGCATTGCTTATGTCCCGGATGGTTTCACTATTGACTTCTTCCATCACTGTTGGTATCTTCTCAAGGATGAAGTGCTGGAAATCGTAGAAGAATCAAGGAAAAAAATGGATTTTACCAGCTCTAAATGCCACTCATCTGGCTCTCATTCCTAAAGAAACAGGTGCTTCTCATCCCGGTAAGTTCCACCCCATCTCTCTCTGCAATGTTATTTACAAAATTATCTCCAAAGTTGTGGGAAACACGTTAAAACCCCTCCTCATTGTGTGACTTGCAACTCTTGTTAAATGAACAATTTTATTGAAAAAAGGGTGTTCAATGTTTTTTTTAAATGAACAATTTTATTGAAAAAAGGGTGTTCAATGTTTTTTTTAAATGGTTACAACTTTGCATTTACTATGGGCTTTTCATTTTCCAAGCCATGCTTTAATAATTGATAAATCTTGTGAGATGGTTTTGTAGGTTTGGTGTATAATGAGGGCACTTTACCATTTTAGAGTCAACTTCAATTAATTTGTGAACTACAATTTTTTTTTTATAATTTAACAAAGTTCTATACAAAATTGTTTATTAAATTGCATTATCTTAAAAATTAAAAACAATTTTAAAATTTCTTACATTTAAATATCTACTTTTCAATTAGATATTGACTAATTTTATTTACTTTAAATTATAATTATAAAAATTAAAAAATATTTATAAAAAACAAAACACAAAAAAAATATACGCTAAACATATGTAATCTTATCTTTAAGTCGAATCCTATGCTTTCATCTCGTGCGTGAAACTAAAGCTAAAAAGGCCAAAACAGTGCGTGAAATTATTTATATTAAAATTATTTTTATATAAGATATTATATTTATAATATTTATATCGAGAGAAATTTTTTATATAAAAATCTTTGTATACATTAAATACATTCAACTATATATCAATTATTGTATATCCAATCATATATATATCGTTACAAATTATTCACCATAATAGACGAATAGTTTGTTCCTTGAAATTATTTTAGTTTAATATATTTATTTTTCTTTTGTAATTGTATTTGTTTATTTATTTATTTTTTATTATTATTATTAAAAACTTAGTTTTACATTTTTTTAATTAAACTTTTAGTTAAAAATATATATTAAATACATTCAACTATATACATTATATAAAAATCTTTGTATACATTAAATACATTCAACTATATACATTATAAATTAATGTATTTCTAATCATATATCACATTCAATTATATAAATTTGTATATATCTAAAATCATATAACATTCAACTATATAAATTAGTGCATTCATAATCATATATATCAGAGTCAATTATATCAATTATTGTACATCCAATCATATATATCGTTAGTGCATTCATAATCATATATATCAGAGTCAATTATATCAATTATTGTATATCCAATCATATATATCGTTACAAATTATTCATCATAATGGACGAATAGTTTGTTTCTTGAAATTATTTTAGTTTAATATATTTATTTTTCTTTTCTAATAATTGTATTTGTTTATTTATTTATTTATTATTATTATTATTAAAAACTTAGTTTTACATTTTTTTAATTAAACTTTTAAATATATATTAAATAACTATGTTGTTAATTCTATAGAAACTTTACAAGAAAAATATAAATTTATTTTGCTATAATAATGTTAATGTTTAGTGAATAAAAGAAAATCTAGAAGAAAAATATAAATAAACAAGAGTTACAAGGTGGCAATACTTTCTCTATTGTTAAGAGGTCTTTTTGAAATTTGGAGATTTAGCTCCATTGTTAATAACTTCAATGATGAATGTAGAGAAATTAAGCAAGGGGACAAAAGTTCACTCAATAACAAGTCAACCATGTTAAAGTTCTTACCAATAGTGCTAAGTCTCCAAATTTCAAAACAACCACTTAACAATGGTCTAAGGCATTGTCACTTTGGTGGCTCGTCGGTCATTAATTATTTGACTAGATCTTTGATATGATTAGGGGAGAGACACCATTAGTAGCGTACCCATTTTGTGTGATTTAATTCCCCGTGTTCTAGAGCTCTTTTTTCCTTCAAATTTTTATCACATATACTTTGGCATGTTCTTTATCTAAGCTTATTTTTTTTAGGTATACCCTGTCCAAAATGGTGACATGTAGCCACAAATTTCCAAGTTGTCTAACCATAGTGTATAAGCTTATCACATATACTTTGGCATGTTCCTCCAAATAAAAATTATTTACTTTATTTTCTTGTAACAGAATCATATCAGGATTTAAATTAGAGAAGAGAGAGCAGAGGGATTTTTGTTTGGAAATCCCTCCAAAACCCCAAATATTCATGGAGAACCAGACTCATCATGTATGCTTGCTCTAAGTACATGTGATGAAGAGGGAGAAGAACGAGGCTTCCTTGCAACATTCTTTAATCTAGTAGAGAGAGGAGTGTAAGATCCCAAATTCCCAGTCACCTCTGAAGGAGGCTTCTTAGCCTTACGAATCGTTACATTTTTAAAACGAATGGAGTCCAGGGGAGAGTGGAGGGGGAAATTGGGTCTTTATCTGAAAAAAATCGAAAGGGAGTTTAAGAGCGAGGGATCCAAGAAGGCAGGATCATCTCTATGACTTGAGGACTGTAAGTTGACAAGTGAAGAACCAGTAGCATGTGAGGTAGAGGGAGGAGTGGCAGGGGAAGCAGGGAGAGAGGGATAATGATCCAGAGTGAAAGGGGGAGGACCCACCTCAGGCTGTGCAACAGGAAGAGTTTGAGGAGCAAGGGAGTGAGTCAACTGGGGATTATCAGAGTCCAATGTACGAGAGAGAGGAGCACATACTTCAATATCTTCTATTAAAATTGGTTCTTCCTTAGACAGTCCGTCATAAGGTGTAGGCGAGGAGGAGACATAAATCGCTTTAGAAGTGGGTTCCAAAGGCTCTATAGAGGGGATACAAAATTGAGGAGAGGGAGAGGCAGACCCAAAGCTAATATCAAGCCCCTGCTTAACCGAACGACCCCTACGAAGAAGAGTGCAAGAGTTGCATAAATGACCAGTCTCGTGAGAATAGTTGCACCTGAATGGCATGTGCAAGTAGTCTAGTCTCTGGGTAATAACAGGGTCACCGTAGAGAAGGTCAATCTCAGGTAGTAAACCCTTGGAAATATCCAATTCAACCAAAACCTTAGCTAGTCACTTGTCAAAAATGAAGTGAAAATCCTTTTCCAGAGCAACAAAGCGCCCGATCGAATTTTCCAAAACCGTAAGTATATATTTATTCCACAAAGGAAAAGGTAAGGCAGGTAAAAGAACCCATAGGTCATGGATAGTGACCCTTTCCTTCAGAGGATCAAATCCTGAATGCCAGCGGATCAAGACCAAGGAGCCCTGCTGGATGGTCCAAAGATTTCCTAAAATGCGAGTAGCATCAATCTCCTCAATAAAGACAAATACCAGCTAGGTGTTTGCAAGAAGACTGATAGAAGGGACATAGTGGATGATGGGATTCTAATGAGTAGTCGCCCACTCCACCCATTCTTCTTTAGACATGGAGCAATGCTCTAACCTCCCAACAAGGGCTCTGCGACATAGGGTTTCTACCTTGTTAAAGAATACATCATGACCCAAGACGAAATGATGCTTCTCCTCAAGTGCCTTAAGGGCCTTGGCTTTCCGGTGGGCATGACCAGAGAGTAGGGACCAGTAAATTTTTGTACCCATGCCACCCTCAAAAGGAGCACCAGGGTTACCATAAGAAGACATATCTCAAACCCAACCAAATCAAGGGTTAGACAAGCCCGTTTATCGACGCAACAAACAACTGTGACTGTCTGTCAACCCGAAACCCTACCCAATGAACCCATTACCAAGGTACCAGAGTCAACGAGACCCCCAACGGACCTTAACCCAGGGTTTTAAGTCAACCATAAAAGAAAACAACAACTACAGATAGAAGAGACTACCGACAGTCTAAGAAAATAGCAGTTAATGGAAAAAACACCAAAAATACCAACCAACCGACCCGACAGAATTAACAGGATTCCCACTTTTTAATCATGGTTGGTACTAACTCTCTGGTGAGAGAGTGAACTCCATGTGGGGTGGCCGACAAATAAAATTCCCATAAACCCTTTGTAGAGGAGTTTATACCAAGCCCCAGGACCAAGAACTAAAAACAATAAAAAAACAACAATGTCGGAAGGTACCTGGTCACAGCAGAACACCCGTTCTCGTGATAATGTATGTCGTTGTCGAAGTCAACCAAAGGAAACGACACCCATTAAAGTCAATAATGTGAAACCCACAAAGCAAACCCATGAAAGCCTTCGCCAAAAAATTTGAGGTGACAGGTTCAAATCCCAGCCAAAAAGGGTGGTCAGGTACACTGCAAATCCAGGTTCAAACAATGCACATGGCGAATATACCAACCCCCAAGGTGGAAATCAGTCCGGGTGGTAATATGACCTTCGAAACCATAAAAGGATCATTGTTACCTAGCGAGAGTTCCAAAACCATCCAGTAAAACTAGATAACGAACCTCAGTGAATACATAGAGGACTGGTTCAAGCTCATACGGTGCTTTAGTAAACCCTAATCGCCTACAAAACCCTAAACTCCGCCATCCCACCAAGTGAATGCACTCTCCAATGAAACGCATAATTCAAAATGTTTGTTTCAAATTTGGGTATGAAGTTCCTATTTACAAATGTAGCTACAAGAATTCCCAATGTACGTGGCTTCAATTCTTGACTAGTCTGAATCGATTTCACTGCTTTAATGAGTGACTCATATATTATCCAAGTGGCATGCGACTCTATTGGTTTATTGTCTAATATGTGAAGGAGTGAGGGTCGCTCCACGGTTGAGGGTTTGAAGGATTTCAACAAGATTTATTTATTTATTTTTTACTCTAGTCACCAACTATTATACACCTTTCTAATAGGATCCCCATCCTACAACTTTTTAAACATATTGATGAATGATTTGAGAGTCACCTTCCACAATAAGCTTGGTGAAATATTGTATGCAAGTGACGAAGATGATGAATAAGAGCTTGCAACTCTGCGAAATTGTTATTGTATCTCACGATCACACTTGCATAAACCCAAATGATCTTACCATATTCATCTTGGAAGACACCGCCAGAGGTATATAGCTCGCTTGGATTTCCTTTGGAGGAACCAATGCCATAAAACCTTCTAGATATGCCTCTACTTCTATTGTATCATTTGTGGGATATCAGTTAAGAGGAAAATCATGAAACAAATGGTTGTACTCATGACATTTATAGCATTAGAACGGGACATGCTTATAGTCCAATGTCTGAATCCATTCATTATCCTGATAACACAAGAATATTGATTTAGGAAAATCTTTTGAGATGTGCATATACACACAGATTATGTAATAGTATGTATACTTTTCTTGTTTCATTGCATCTGTGATCTTATCAAAGAATCCTAAGGTGTTCCCTATATCTTCTATGGTTTCATCTTCCCAAAAATCATGTGCTAGGGAGTACAATTGGATCCATATTGGTGTTGTTGTGAAATCCTCCTCCTCAAGGGAAAAACACTTCTCCCAATCTTTAAGGAACAACCCTATGGAGTTGAAGAAATACAACCCATTTTCCAACACCTTAATTTTTTCCTCCAAATTGGTGAATATCATAGTAAAAAGATATGTTCATTCAATTTTCATCTCAATATTACCTATAGGTTTCCATCTATCCACAATCCAACCATTAGGAGCTCTTTCTATGGGCCAAAATCCCATGAACTTCCCAATAACATCATGATCCTTCATGCACTAAATACAACTTCTGATCTTGGTGGAAGTAACCTCATATTGTGGGATGACAACTATTTTTGGGATGCAGGATCACCAAAGGATATGATCTACAACTAGGTTTGGTCCCTCTTTTCCTTCATTCTTACCTAAAGGCATTAGAACGCCCCCGCCCCTGCTCCAGATCCCATCTACGGTGGATCATCTTTTGGTTTGTTGATTTTTTTAGAGCTTTCACCTATGGGGCATGCACCTCTTCCATTGCATGAGGTTCAACACATCCTTGTAGGAGAGATATGGCATCCACCCCCTATATGGACATCTAGGGTTTGTCATAGCCACAATTTCTAGGGTTTCTCTAGTTCATCCTTCTCCTTCAACCAAATTGGGCAATGTAAAATTTTATATTTATTATACATCAATTATTAATATATATATATATATATATATATATATATATATATATAGATAATTTGATAAAAAAAGTACAATTCAATAGGTATTATGTCAAATTTTATTTCTATTAAACATCACTTTGTTTTGTTTCGTTTTATGATGCAAGCTATAGTTATGTTGCTTAACATATTTATTATTATGATTTATTTTTGCTATAATTTCTTTTATTATTTTTTTACAATAGGAAATTGTATAATCAAAATTTATGAGAAGAAAATATTTTTTGGGGGGAAATTAGCATATAAAATTGAAAATTTGTGAAATTAGCATAAGAATGCAAAATAATTTTACACACATGAATTTGAGTAAGACATAAAATGATGGGAATGGAAAACAAAATACCATCATCAAAAATTCATTTTATAGGCAAAGAATATGTGAAATTCCAGGCATGCCAAAGGGCATCCCTCTTCCAAGTATTCCCTTATTGATACCTTTTGATTTTGATTTTCAAGAACTCAGATTCATGTGTAGAATTTCACATCTACTCTACCTGTCAAACAAAAATTTGATGACGAACTTATATTTTTCATGCATTTCACTTTTTCATTTATGCAAATTCATAAGTGTTGAATTCGTTTTTAGTTTCATATGAGATTTCACCTTAACAATTTTTAATATTTTGTAAATTTTGATTATATAATTTTTTGCTATAAAAAATAAAATAAAAAATATACACCAAAACGACCATTCATAATAATAAATATACCAACATAACTGTAACTTGTATTATCAAAAGAAGTGTTGTACAATAACTTGTGATCGATTGAATATTCAAATTTAGGACTTTGACTCGCACATCTCTGAGAGCATTTTGTTTCTCTCCGTTTCTAATCTTATTGTTTAAACCCAATTTTTCATTATGCAATCTGATCATGGGATCATCCCCTTTGTCTTATACAACACAAGGAGTTGTTTTGTTGAGACGTTGCATGGATCCATTTTATAGGAAGTTGTTTCAACATATATTTTATGGGCGTTAGCTTTCCACTTGACCATTTGCACCAATTGGACGACCAGCAATGTCGGATGTGACAGCTCACGCGAGCCAGGTCGTCCGATCGGTGCAAATGGTCGGGTGGAAAGCTAACGCCTATTTTATATATTAGAAATCTACTTACCTCTTCACTACCTTTCTAGATTTCAATCCCTAGAACTAGACCTTTGGGTCATTGAAATGTGGGAATCTTGAGAAGACCAAAAAGGCTTATTATCTCTTGAATAACACTTTCCTTTTATTTTTTTAATCCCTAATCCCCTATCTCTTGAATAACACTTTCCTTTTATTTTTTTAATCCCTAATCTCCTTCTTTCAATCTATTGTCTATAATTAGATTAAAAGAAGGTTGTTATGTTTTCCCTTGTAGGACTCACCCAAGAAATGAAGAGGATGTTCAATGGAATTTTTTACTCATAATAGATTCATTCTGAATTAAAGGAATTTGAATGAAAGGAATTAGAAAGTAGTGAGGATGAAACCACTAGGTGTTTATACCTTCTTTTTGAAATCAACTGTAAAAACAAAATTTTTGTGGAATCACCAAAATAATATCGCAAATAGCTATTTTCTCCGGCACACAATTATATTTCCAGATGTGATCCTAGTTTGTACAATACAATGAATAGAAAATGTCTACAAACTAATTTGACTAAAAAGGCATTTATTCTCCAAATATTTTTCCTGGAGAAAATGGATGGACAAGGTAGGGAAGGATGGAACTCGAAGTTTGTATAGTACAGTGAAAAGCAAAAGCCTACAACTTTCATTGACAAAAGAGGTATCCACTCTCCAAATTTATTGGCCAGAGAATAATGAATGAATGGGGTTTGAACTATATTCTATGGCTATAATCTACAACATAACATACAATTGTTAAAATGATTTACAATCGATATGTTTGGATTCCTTTGATGATAAGTTTTTAAAACCTTGAAGTTAATGTATATGATAGGGTATGAGACCCATAATTGCTACATAAATAATATACAACTAGTATGCGGGCCTAGAATTTAAAGGGGCATGGAACGTATTTACCTATGTGGATGCAAATACTTGGTGCTTTAGCATCCTAGTTGATCGAATTCATGAACTTGAAAATATTATTTAACTTTTAAATGCAGTACATAACATTGGAGATTTAAACCTAGTTGAAAAGAGTTAAATTGCAATTTTCATTGTTAAAATTATATTTTTGAATGCCTAAATAGATTTAACTCTCTCAAATACCCCTTTTTCATTTGAATTATACAATCTCAACAACTTAAAGTTGTAATTTGAACAATTATTTTTAGTTTTTTTATTAAATCTAAGAAAAAATAATTAAAAAAATAAGACCAAAGAAGTTAGAAATCATAGAGTGTTTAGACTATGACAAGGAAAATGAGGATATTTTCTTCCAACTCTATTGGATCCTTTAAATACTTTATAAGTTCAAAGTCTTATGTAATTCTTTTTAATGATCATTGGCTTGGAACTAAGTGGATTTATGGTAAATGTGTTTCATTGATGAAGTGGAACCCTGTTGGATCAACAAAGTATATTAGTGAATAATCATGTCATCGACCATGACTAAAAAGCTAATTTTGGTGGTACTTTTTTTTGACCCTTTATTGGGTGGGTTTTTTTATAAGTAACTTGTTTGTTATAAAATTAGCATAGCTCCATTTTAAACCTTAAATTATCAAGCATTGAGAGGGATCCAATTTCTTGAAGTGTATATTTTTTTACCATTTGGATCCCACTTAGTACTTGATAGATCTAGGTTTAAAATGGATCTATACTAGTTTTTTTTGAATATTTTATTTAAGTCGATATGTAACTTATATTTTTCATTTTTCATTTTTTAATATTTCATTTATTTATGTCTGCTAGAATAATATGACTAACATGACATGATCTTCCTCATACTGAATTGAAGAACATTAGAAATGCATGGCCCCATGGATTATTTCTTGGTAACATATTTATTATGTTGTGACATTATCGAATCATTTTTCATATATTAGGTTGTAGGTGATGTAGCACAAATTAAAATTTTCAATTTCAAAAGTTTTTACAAAGTTGTAGTGTGACAAATTGCAATGTAGAATATAGTATTCATGGAGTGGCAATTGTTAGCCATGTTGTAAAATAAAGCAATCAAAATTCCACTGAGAATATCGTATTCATGGAGTGACTCGACAAACTTAGATATGTGTTCCTTTGATTTAATGGAAAATATTTTCATCGTTTCATAGTCCAATTCAATGGTTGACCAACTACAAATCTGTCACAAACAATTTAAACATGGTTAATAAATTAATCTAGGTAGCTATGAGTAGATGGATAAGGCATGTGTTGTAAAGGACACAATTACATATATACACCACTTGGAAAATCAAGTTAAAGAGATTCAAACTGAAATTGCAACTCTTCAATCCAAGAATCAAAGCCATTGCTCTTTGTTTGTTATATCTTAGGAGTACTCATCGGTTGCTGAAAATATTGAAGATGGTGTGAATGCATAAATTTCCATCCAAGCTCCTATAAATGGTAGCACCTTGAAGTAAACATGCAAGTCAAACTATTCTTCAAGTTAGTGATCAACACTTGTCTAGTAGATTAGCAGATTAGATCACAATTGATTTTTACGACACAAAAAGTCCAAAGGAAAACATTACCATGTCTCTCCATGGCTAAAATATGAACTTTAGCTTTCCACTCTCTACTTTCTATTGCAGGGTCATATGATTGTAAAAATCCTTCTTTTCCTTCTTTTTTTTGTCGAATAAACATACACCTGAAAAATTCGACCAAAAATCCAAGGAACAAGTTGTTGCAAAACCTTACTTAGATATAGAGACAAGAACTATTTGTTGAAATTGAAATACTATTATATGTATATCCAACATTTTCCCAAATATGCAAATAGTGAACAGTAAAAACCTTTAAGTAGTTTTTATTTTTTTATTGCAGTAAGGAATCCACCTATAACCTAACTTAACCGTGGCTATCAAAGCCTTCCATTAAGCATTAATTGAGCTAGCTCTTGATGCATCCAACTACCATGACAACAACTAGCTCTCTCTTAACCATAATTTAACAATATATAGTGATAACAAGTTGTTTTGGTTGAGGTAAAACTAATTGCACCTAACTATAAATGACCACAAACTAACCACTACAACATTACAACCATCCTTTACACTCCAGAGTTTGAATTTTTAGCTGTTATTATCTACTTCATCTACTGTATGTCACAACATTGGGTGACTTGTAACTCTTGTTAAATGAACAATTTTATTAAAAAAAAGGTGTTTAATGTTTTTTATGGTACAACTTTGCATTTACTATGAGCTTATCATTTTCCAATGAATGCTTTAATAATTAATAAACCTTTCTAGATGGTTGTGTCTCATTGATGTATAGTGAGGGCACCCCATCATTTTAGAGTTCTTCCAACATTATTGGAATACACTACTGTTACTTTATTATACCTATCAAGGCAATTATATAATAATTAGTTTATAGCCAACTTCAATGAACTTTAATTAATTTGATTTGATTTGTAATTTTTTTCTTCTATAATTTAATAAAAATTCTATAGAAAATTGTTTATTAAATTGAATTATCTTAAAAATTAAAAATTTCTACTTTTCAATTGGATAATGACTAATTCCTTTTACTTTAAATTATAATTAAAAAAATTAAAAAAACACACACACAAAATAGAGAGAGAGAGAGATTATTTAAATTAAATAATGTAAGAAAATCACAACTACAAAAACTTAGTTTATAAAAAATTTAAATTATTTATATTAAAATTATTTTTATATAGATATTATATTTATAACATTTATGTTGAAGAATAAATTTTTTATATAAAAATATATGTATACATTAAATTAACATATATTTGAACATTCAACTATATAAATTATAAATTAGTGTATTTCTAACCATATCTATCACATTCAATTATATAAATCATGGTATATCTAATCATATATATCATTACAAATGTGTTTATTATTTACCATAATAGACGAATAGTTTGTTTCTTGATTTTTTTTAATATAAATAGAATATTCGTGACACTTGTCCAAAACATATCACGACATAAACTAGAGATTATTACATGTATAATGAACTTGCCCTTGAAGTGGGAAATCAAGTTTTCACTGTCCAAAATTAACAAAGCAATATCATAAACTAACAGGCTAACTGAAAATAAAACAAACACAAAAGATAAAATGGAGACCATGGTCCTTACGACTTTTGTTAATGTTCCTCAACGATGGGGCACGGCTTGAAATAGTTATCGTCATCCCCTGACAGAGTCGATTCAGGGTCCTGGTACGGCTCCGTGGTAGGAGGAGAAACCGACATTTGTTGTTGATGGTTGTCAGTCTGCATGCCCATTCATTCTTTTTGTCCTTGTGCAACCACGTTTATAGAAGCTTCAGCTATGCGTCCGGTGAGCTGAATGTCCTAATGCATGTCCTTTGCAGGGTCCGACTGGTTCAGGCTTGGTGCAGTTGAGGAAGTATCCTGAGCCGTGGAGCTGTTTGAGTCACTGGAGGTCGAGGGACAGGGAGCGTGATCACGTTCTCAGAGCAATTGTGCAAGCACGTTCTTCATTCTCCAATAGTGGGAGAGTTGTTGATTCAGGAGTTGTGTGGATCGGTGGCAAGCGACAACTTTTGCTTCCCAATCGTCTACCGCCCTGTGCACATTGAGAAGAATGTGGGCATCGTAACCCGCATAGATAAAACGTCATAAGGTCACCTTGCTTCTAGCTCCCCTAGAGTTGCTACCTCTGCGTGGAGTGGCCCTGAGCCTGATAGGCATTTTTGGTGAGTGGTTGGAAGGCCAAATAATGTTGGAGCGACCAAGGAGATTGTTGATATTTGTATTCCCTTTAATTTCTCTGTGGTTGAAAGGCCAGATAATGCTATAGTGACCGTAGAAACAAGTAGAAATAGTCTATTGCTGGTGGAGAAAAGACCGTGCGAAACCATTAAGCATGATGACCAAGAGGCTAAGGCTAACGAAGATGGACATTGAATTTCCCTGTTGTGTGGAGGAAGCCATCCAAGCTGAGTTCTGTGTAAGGTGACCGGAGGTACAAGTGCAAGTGTTGTGCAGGCTCGAGTTCGCACTCAAGTTCTCTTCAGAAGGGAGGTAAGAGAGGTTATAATGGCGATGAGGACAGCTAAGGCAGGTGCCCATTAAACCAATGTCTCGCCTCCCTCTACGTCGCTTAGTCTTGGGACACCCACATCTAGGGAAATGTTAGGAGGAAATGGGGGTGGGATTTGATCCACTTATGTGTCCACGAGTCACGAGATCATTTAATATAATCTCTCTGGGTGGAACCACACATTCGACCACTACCTCAAAGTGCCCCCATGGCTCTAGGTTAGGCCCTCATTGGAAATGAACCTTACCCACTAGTGAAAAACTTCTCGCTCTTCACCAATGGATCTAATCCCTTTGGGAAAAAGGTAGGCAGGCTTGGCCCTGATTAATTTTTCCTCATGACGAGCCACACCCTTTCTCGGGTTCAAGCACAAGACATGTCCGTCATTACGAGTACAACTTTACCACTCTGCTGCCTCCGCCGACCTTTTCTTGAAATTATTTTAGTTTAATATATCTAAGTTTATTTTCTTTTGTGCTTCTAATAATTGTATTTATTTATTTATTTATTAAATTATTATTATTATTAAAAAACTTAGACTTCCATTATTTTTTATTAAACTTTTAGTTAAAGGCACACATTAAACAACTAGGTTGCTAATTCACTTGTTTATTGAGTATTAATTTTAGAAGAAAAATATAAATTTATTTTACTATAATAATGTTATGTTGAGTGAATAAAAAAAGATTTGGAAGACAAATATAAATAAACAAGAGCTACAAGGTGGCAATGCTCTCCCTAGTTAAGAGTTCATTTTAAAATTTAGAGATTTAGCTCCATTGTTAATAAATTCAATGATGAATGTGGAGAAATTAAAGGGACAAAACAATGGCTTAAGGCATTGCCACTTGGTGGCTCTTCTTTACTCAACATACCATTAATTATTTGACTGAATATTTGTTATGATTAGGGGAGAGACATTATTAGTAGTGCACCCTTTTTGTGTGATTTAATTCCCTGTGTTCTTTAGCTCTTTTTTTCTTCAAATTTTTATCACATATTCTTTGGCATGTTCTCTATCCAAGTCTATTTTTTTGAGGTATGGCCTATACAAAATGGTGCTATGTAGCCACAAAGTTCCAAGTTTTCTAACCATAGTGTATTTTTTACTAGGACCAATGGGTGAACATTGATGTCACTTAAAATGAAATTTCAGATTTGAAAATATTTATTTTATTTCAAAATGTAAAAGAAACTTTTTATGATAAATAATTTTAAAAAACATAAAAATATTGACAATGACTTGTACATAGAGTATTTTTATGAACCACCACACTATTTTTTCAAGAATAAAATGAGTTGTTCCTTGATATTCATTGAGTCAAAGGTAACAATATACAAATTAACAATGATACTAGGTATCATTACTAGCCAATAACAATACAATGCACTACAACATAAGCAACCAGGCTAATTGCCACTCCAAGTAGAGTAGTACATAGCCCCATAAGAGGTTGAAACAATGCTAATAAAAAAAGAGCAACCAAATCTAAATCAATACCATAATAAAATGAGACTTCCTTCTCAACCATAACCCAACATAGTAGAATCCTTCGGTCTATAAAAAGTCTATAAAGTCTATAAAGAGTACATGAAATATCCACTACTGATACTTACTCCATTATTGACTCCTCTACCTTATGTTTAATACTAATTTTCAATAAAAAAATATGATCTACAATAAAAATTTCATCCCAAAATTGGAGATTCTCTTCCTTTGCTTTTGTTATTACTAACTATTAAAAAAATATGATCCATAAAGTTTATCAATAAAATATGATCCATAAGGTTTATAATAAAATATCATCATAACATCATAAGGGGTGGCAGGTGCCGGGGGATCTTATTGGATTCCGGAGGACAAATGGAAAAAAACTTTGCTTGGGGGCTGGGCCATAAGACGAATAATGAAGCTGAGTGGATGGTTCTCTTGTAGGGCCTAGAATTCTTAGACACAATACCTATCCCTAGGTTAACAGTCTTTGGAGACTCAAGGCAAGTCATATACAAAATGATCAATGTATATTCCATAGGATCCATCAACTGCAGAAGGCTGTATGACAGAATCACCCCCCTCCTCTCGAGTAGAGTTGAATTTTTCCACATTCTCCGAGCAAACAATGCTCTCGCGGACGCTTTGGCTAATCTAGGGGCCTCGCTTCCTCAAGGTCATATTTGCATAAATAATATAGACATTGGGACCAAACCAATTCCCTAATGCATAGTAAGCATACTTTCTTAAGAATTTCCCCTATCCTAAGTCTCACCATAATAATTTCTTGGGATTATGGTTTTAATTATGAGGTTTGCTTAGGCGTCATGTGGCCTCCACTCACCTTCAGTCCCTCCACACAATCCCCTGCATTTACTTACCATCTCCTCAGGCTTAAATGCTCGCGCAGAAGGCACGCTTCACGCCATCCCCATATGTGTACCATGACTTCCTCTGGAAGCTTCATCTGCCCCTTCGCTCTTCTTGACAGCCTTATTTGTAATGAACCCTATGTCGCCTCTTTGGAAGAAGTCTCGCTCGTTGATAGGTCAGGTTTTGATGAAGGAAATATCCCCCAGCTTGGTCCTGCTCAGGTGATTCCTTGGGAGGCCTTGCCTCTGCTAAGGAGTTTTGTGAAAGAGAGACTTGTGTTCGCTGCTTTCCTAAATTGTCTTTGCTCAAATTGCAGCGCTCCTGGGTCTACTTGGCGCTTAGCTACAAGCCCTGCGACCACGGAAATCCTCTTCGGGCAGCTCCTCTTCGAAGGTAATATTTCGACCCTTGGCTGTAACTACACTGGTTGGAAGGAATATTCGATAGGTACTCTCTCTTGTCGAAATAGAAAGGATTGTGACACTCTGCAGCAAGAACTTTCCATTCTCGGCTCTATTTCCAACAATTTGTCCTCTATAAGTTGGTGTTGCAGTCTCTGCTGTGGACATGATATCGTTTATTCTAGTTCTGTACTTAATCAGCTGTCAATTTTTAGTCTTCACAGTCACAGCTTTGGCCAAGACCTTCCCCAAATTCAGGAAATGGACTGCGCAAGGGAAAATGTTGGTCTCGCAGATTTGAAGGTGAACATACAATGTTTATATGAAATGGTGGCCATAGGAATTATGGACAACAGAGACAGCTAAAGAGGTAAAAAATCTTGTTGATGTGGTTGGCTATACATCTTATCAGATTAGCAATCATGATGCTAGGATATATGATAATGAAATGAATCTGTAGGAAATTATGGGGAAAGTAGACTGTATTCAGGAGGATCTACAGCGCTTGGTGCAGTTGAACCAGGGAAGTCAAGCCTATGAAAACCCAGCATGAGCAATTCAAAACGTGGAGGAGGAATCTGTCACCCAGCCTGTGGGGCAACCAGACAACCCTTAATGTGTCTCTTTTAAAAGTCTATGTTTTTTTGTATCTTACGTAATCAGCAGTTCGTCCAATTATATACTACGTTTGTAATTAACCAAAATGTAAGAACTCTCTGCGTCATACTAAGGTCTATCTATTGGCCTAGCTTTGTTTCCTTTTTCTCAGACTGCAAGAATACTTTAGCTGCTGTTTTTTTGTAATGAATAGTTGTGCACAATATGTTTAATATTACTCTCTTTTTAATTTCTGTTAAAAAAAATAAAATATCATCCCAAATTAGGAGGTTCTCTTCCTTTGCCTTTGTGGTTACTAACTATTTTATTTTAAATTATATAAAATTTGACATTGAAGAGGAATTTTGGTCAATGAAACAAAAATAAACGATTGGCCACTTTTAACTATAGGAATCTCATGAGGAGAACAATATTAAACATGCAACAG
Source organism: Pseudotsuga menziesii (assembly GCA_001517045.1). Classification (NCBI taxonomy): domain Eukaryota; kingdom Viridiplantae; phylum Streptophyta; class Pinopsida; order Pinales; family Pinaceae; genus Pseudotsuga; species Pseudotsuga menziesii. The sequence goes on from LPNX010285574.1 coordinate 69,945, forward strand.
AGTAATAAATGCTCTGGCTGCAGCATTGTGAACCCTTGGATCTCAACAGCTGCAGAGTAATAAATGTTCTGGCTTGTGAACTCTTGGATCTCAACTTGTCTGAGATCCAAGGGTTCACAACGCTGCAGCCAGAGCATTTATTACTCTGCCGCATGTAAAATATTTTTAGCCATCTCATGATGTGTGTCATACTATGAGATTTTTATATACAATCCATGTTTTTTTTATTTACTTTTCACAATCACGTTAGGGTGGGCCGAAAATATCACTTTATGGTTGTTATTATTTATACATGATTGAGTGATTGATTTCAAAGATTTAAATTAAAAAATATTGAATAGAATTTTTTGGAGTGAGCTAGCTGTGGAGCAAAACTCCCTCCATCGGACGGAGGAGGAGCAAAGTCAACGCTAACTTTGCTCCTCCTCCGTCCAATGAGGGAGGATTGCTCCACAGCTAGCTTACTCCGAATTTTTTAATAAGGGAATCATTTTTTGATATTTGTTTTTATTATTTTATTTATGGATATAATGAAATTCATAGCTCCATCAATTGACCACTTTATCCACAACAACTTCCCACTCACAAAAATATTAAGTTATTTCAGTCACATCAAATATTATGTTAAAAAATAAAATTTGAATAAATCATTGGAGAATAAATGCTATGACTCTTGGTATTTTTAGAACTATGAATTTGACTATGATCATTAACCACCGAAACAGTTTATAATGTTTTCACATGTTTTTTAATATTTATTAATTAAAATATATGAAAATAAAAATTGTTTTTTAAATATTAGAAATTGAAATTTTTTATTTATACTTTAATTAAATATTTGTTTCACAATATAATTATGTTATAAAAAGAATTGTGGAACTCTAAAATTAATATAAAAAATTAAAATTAAAAAACCTATAAAACCGTAAGTAATCCAAGAGTCCATTTACAGCTTTGCCATTTATTCCCGAAATGATCTTAAACAAGTGGCTTATTTACCGTTTTATTAATCATAATATCTAAACGTCAAGATATGTGTACTCTGCATGAGATTTGATCTGATAAAAAAATACACCGACCCATGACGATAACGTTTGATAGTCAATTTAAAAAAAAAGCCGCTGCTGCTTGTGCAACATAAGCAAATCAAGAAAAATACATGTTATATAGAAGTGGGTTGTGGAAGGATCAGAGGTCACAATCAGATTTTAAAATAAAAATTTCCAATAATATAATTAAACTTTTAGTCAAGGTTATCATAAGAAATATGAAAAATATATAATTAAACATATCGTCAAGATTAATATAGAAATATAAAAATATATATTTTTATAATATTTAATAGACAGTGGAGAAGACTAAAAGATTTAAGAAAATATCAAATTTGTTTTTATAGTATTTCGTATAAGACGGAGAAGAGTAAACTAAAATAGTGAGGAACATAAGACACACCTCTCACTACCATAAATAGTTAAATTAAAAACATGGAAGATGATGCAGAATAAATTAAAAAAATACGAAGCACAAGACACTTCTCACCACAAAATTAAAAACCAAAGATTACATGTTAATAAGAATTTGTTTTTTTAAAGTGGAGAAGAGTAAAAGAGTTAGGAAAATATCAATTTTCAATGTAATTCATGGAAGGCAGTGAGGAGAAGATTAAAAAAATAATGGGAACCACAAGACATACTCACCATGATAAGTACTTAAATTAAAGCCAGGTTTAATAGAAAAATAGAGGTTCCGAAAGGAATCTCTAAATCCGATATAGCTTTGTAATGAAAGTCGTTTTAAAGAAAAAGGGTTATTAAACGGTGAAGTTCAAAAGGGATAAAAGGTTAACGTAAAAAGAAAAAACACACACGAACACATCAATCACCGAGGCTTCCTGGCGCTGTTGAACGGATCTCTTATCTGGATGCAAACAAAAATATAATATACTGAATAATTATAGCTATAATACAATTAATAATGATTACAATTATAATACAATAGACATATAAGATCTTAGGCTTCGCACATGGAGCGAAAACTGGTGTTCGTGTGCTCAAATTCCAGTGACGTAACAGAGTCTGTAGGTTCCTTTGGTGCATATGCAATTTTTTTAGCGTGGGGAGCTGAGTTTTTTTTGTACTATCAAATAAAATTTTAAAGCAGCACTGTAGGTCATTAGATCTCAAATCCAATGGCCTCCGCATTTTCTGTAATTTTTGACAAAGACATCGACCAAGCTATTACTGCCTTCATGAGTACCCTTAGAAGGCTAGAAACTCCATAGTAAATTAAAGCCTGTTCAGGATTTATTCACTTTTAACCCGATAACATTACCAATTTTCATCCACAACTTGACAAAGCTAAAATTAATATTTACAATACTTTTTACTTACTCTTCACATTTTTTAGTCGTGTTCTCACAAAATGTTACAATAAATATATAAATATATCTATATCCAACCCTTGTATTGTTTAAATAGAGCACTGTTTGTTCAATCTGCTTTGCCAATCTGGACAATACTCAACACATGTTTGGACTCTGTTTGGTCTCGCTAAACTTGCTCTCGATCTTGAGTGATCAGTATCACTTGACACCACACTCTCAGTCAGATAATCTTGTGGATTTTCTGGGGACTTGGACTGATCGCTTTTCGAAACACAACATCTCCTGTTACCTCCCCTTCTTCACTATGTGGGTATTATGGAAAGCTAGAAATAACTGTATTTTTGAAGGAAAAAAACTGTCTATGCATAGCGTGATTCAGCAAGTGATGCGCTTTTCACAAGTGATACACTTCTCACAGTTGTACTGAGAAGAGGAAAAAACCCAGAATACCTCTTGTATATCCCCGCGGTTTTTTTATGGTGCTTTAGCTAATTGTGGCGGTATTGGTTACAACCTGCACCTAAATGAAACAAATTCCTTTGAGTTTGCAGTGGGGATTGGTCAGTGCACTAATACAAAAGCAGAATTGGTTGGGCTTTGGGCCCTTCTGCTTTCTACCCATATGATGGGCATTCCCTCACTCCAGGTGTTGGGTGACTCCTCAGTTATCATAAACTGGGCAAAGGGCAAGTCTTCCCTGTCCCCACCTGAGCTCCATTATTGGTGTAGGGAGACTAGAAAGCTGTGCTCACACTTTCTAGCACTGTCTTTCGACCATATCTTCCGTGAACATAATCAGCTTGCTGGCCGTCTCTTTAAAGTTGCTCTTACTCTGGCTCCCGGCTCTGGCACTTATTCATAATTTTTAGATGGTCATTTGACCTCTCATGGCAATATAAAACTCTTTTGAGTTGGTGCGGGAATTTATATCCCCTTCATTTTGGCACCCTTGTATGGAGCTGGCTCCTTTAAGTTTCAGCACTTATTGTGTTGTGTTTTCTTCTCCGGGTGTATGGCGGTATGCCACGTCATTCGTATCACTCACTTTGATTGTAACCCAACTTGGGCAAGCTCTCAATGATGCCCTTTGATTCTAATGAATAACAAGGATAGGCTTTTTTCTTTCTGAAAAAAAATAAAAAAATAGAGCATTGATTAGTTTATTTAAAAGATATATAGTTAGGTTACGAAACTCTCTCATAGTTTATCTTCAATATATCTAAAATACCTCTGTAATAACTTATGCAGGATTTTTGCCATAGGTCTTGATTTAAAATAAGTTAATTCTTTTAAAACTAAACTAACCGAAAGCTACTAATAATAATAACACTATAGTGTAGTGAGACTACTAAACTAATGAGGTTATAATTAATATTTGAAATGAAGGTAAATGTATCATTTTAATCATCCTTAAACAATGATTTTAAACTAATTAGATTGTAGCTTTCTCCTCTTAGCATAATAATAAGCAATTTCCACCAAACTCTGTCGATGCAAAATATATTTATAACAATTTACAGATAAAAAGTACAAATCATAAATATTATTAACTAGTTAAACTAAACTTTATAAATACTGAACATACTTCTTAATTACAAATACAGACATAGAATTAAATCACAATTAAATAACAACAATTAGAACTTGGATAATGTGTAGAAAGGTACAAACGTCCAAAAGAGACTCTTCCATCCAACCGTTTCCTGAAGAAGGCAAGATTACTTGCTTAGAACCCCATCAAATTCTAGTCACAAGGTTCATTCACTTGGAAACAAAATGAGTAGTGAGCCTCTTGCTCAATTTGATGGTATTTATAAGATTGTCTAGGTCTTTGGGTCACTTTTGGAATTAAATGAGCCACAAGCTCAGTTCCCCCTCTCACGGAACATCTTGTCAACCAGTAGCTACTCATTCCTACTATGGGTCAGTGAACACTCATTGAACACTCTCCCTATGATAGGTGTCTCTTCTATTTAATTATTAAAATAAAGAATTCTTCAATTACAATCATCCTTAACCAACTTAGTTGAATAAAAACTTTATAATAAATTTAACATAATATTTTAAATAAATAAATAAAAATTTAACATAATATTTTAAATAAATAAAAATATTTAATTTTTAGTTCGAGGTGTGTTACATTAACCCATAGATAGACAAAGCATCTCCTACCTATTTTATTTCAATTCATGAAGAAGCTATTTCAATTCATGAAGTCTAAAAGTAAAAACATTAAAGTTAACACATCTGTCTTGAGCACATCTCCTTTGGTTTGTAAGAGTAAGGTGTTTTGGGCAAGAGCATCTAATCGCTAGGAGTGAAAGGAGTTGCTCGAGTTATAAATAATCGTAGGGAGCCACAAATCTAAGCAACATTAATATAACAAATCCATCATTACCAAAGTTTATGTAATTTTGCAATTATTTATGTCAATTTAAAAAAAAGCCGTCGTTGATTGTGTCAACAGAAGCAAATCGAGAAAAATACATGTTATAGAAGAGGGTAGTGGAAGAATCAAAAGTCATACTCACATATATTAAAAAAAATATCCCAACAAAATAATTAAACATTTGGTCAAGGTTCTCGTAAGAAATATGAAAAATATATGGTTTTATAATATTTAATAGAAGGTGGAGAAGAGTAAAAGATTTAAGAAAATATCAATTTTTTTAATATTATTTAATAGAAGATGGAGAAGAGTAAATTAAAATAATGAGGCACATAAGACACACCTCTTACTCCAATATCTCACTCCAATAAATCGTTAAATTAAAAACATTGAGGAAGAGTAAATTAAAAAAATACGACGCACACAAGACACTTCTCATCACAAAATTAAACACCAATGATTAAATGTTAATAAGAATTTTTTTTTAATTTTAAGTGGAGAATGGTAAAAGAATTAGGAAACATCAATTTTCATTGTATTTCATGGTCGGCAGTCAAGAGTAGATTAAAAAAATAATGAGAACCACAAGACACACTCACCATGGTAAGTAGTTAAATTAAAACCAGGTTTATTAGAAAAATAGAGGCTCTGAAAGGAATCTCTAAATCCGATATAGCTTTGTATTGAAAGTCGTTTTAAAGATAAAAGATTATTAAACGGTGAAGTTCAAAAGGCTTTTTAAAAAGTAAGATAAAAGGTTAAGGTAAAAAAAGGGTTGAATTATAAAGTGCATTTTTATAGCACTTTGGAATTAGTTAAATCGTTGAAAGAAAATGCACTTTACAATTACTGAGTTAAATGGAATTAGTTAAATCGCTGAAAGAAAATGCACTTTAGATTTACTGAGTTAAATGGAATTAGTAAAAGGAGTGGATAAAAGTGGGATAATACGATTTTATTGTCTTACGGAAAAGGTTTTCTTAATCATGTACAGGATTTCAAAAATGGAAAGATTCTACACATTTTAAAAAGGTACTTTATTATTATTATCAAAAATTATTTATCATAAAACAATATGAAATACTCACAAATCAGATATCATAATCAATAACTATCTGCACAAATCAAGATTCACATGTATGCAAACCAATCCAGCTGTCCTAGATTTCACGTTGAAAACATCATAGAACATTGAAAAATTTATTTTATTCACAAAAATTCCATGAGACAGAAAATAAATTCTAGTGGGTTTAACACTTCCGTGTTGAACGGATAACTTCGGTGACAAGTTACCTGTACAGTGGGCCATTGCGTTTCTTTCTCAAAGAAGTTATCCGTTTCAACACGCAATGGCCATTGCGTAAGTTCATATATAAGGAGAACATGTCCCAGGAGATGATTTCTTGTACAATGAAGAGTCGCAGAAGCATGACAAAAGAGGAAGATAAGGATCCTAAAATCCAGGTTTTGTTTCATTCTGCATTGAATACAATACATGCTCGTAGATCCCGGTAAATCTGATGGGCTACATACATATTTATTTGGGCTTTTAAAGACATGCTTTTTAATCTCTGTGCAGACATTGGTTCTGTATGTTTCAATACGCTGCGATAAATGCTATAGAGAGGTGGAGACAGTCCTTCAGACAATGAAGGGTAAGGATCATCGGATCCGGGAAATTTGCAGATAATTTCTTTGTTTTGTTGTAAGTGTACTGTGTAGGTCAGATATTAACCAGCTAGCTGTTCATGCCCTATTATTGCAGATGTAGTACAGTACGAGATAGATCGTGACAAGAATAAGGTGACAGTATTGGGAAATGTGGATATTAATCAGTTGTTCAAGAAACTGCGGAAATCGAGGAAGATTGTGAAGTTGTGGGAGGTGGATCAAAACAAACAGCAGACCGAGGCGAAGACTCAGGACCGTCAGAAAGAACAGGAATCGGGCAAAGATGGCGGTGGTTCTGCGAATGAAGATGCAGCCGCGCCCGAAGGCAAAATGCAGAACCACATTCCCAAGTCTCCGAAGCAACAGACACAGCAGAATTCGAGCAGGCGCGAAGGTATTCCCAATTATATGACCATCAAAGGAACCCTAATTTTTGCTATAATGACTTCTAACTGAACACCAAGTTCGGGCATTGCCGGCGATGGCAATGTCAGCTCTAAGGTTAATTATTCAGATCTGAACAGAACAGTAAAAAATGTTTCCCAATATCTGAAAAGGGGTATTTAGTAACTATTAGGGAAATAAACCGTGCTACACATCATTATAACGGAAGGATAAGAGAGGATTTTAGATGTTAGTAGATCATTAACATAAATTCCTGAATTCCCTGACAGAAAAGCATAAAACCTCTAAATTTAAGGCTACTTGGAATGATCACGCTAACATCGAGGCTCCCACGATTTTGTCTCCACACCGCGCATCTTAATCCTGGCTTCCCTTCACTAAACTTATATCCCTTTTCAGTTCTTACGATCTAAGTCAAAAGATTCGCCCGAAATTCGGCGATTCTCAAAGGAAAAAAAATTCGTTTAGATTCGTTAAACTCCACAGTCGAATCTCAATTCCGTGTTTGAAATAACGCTGTCATTAATAGATTTGGTTTGAGACTTGTTAAAGTTGTTGAGATATTCTCTCAACTTATTTTCCAAGATTAGAATAAATTAGATTTGATAACACTTTAATATAAGTATGTTGTATTTGGGTTTGAAAAATATATACAAATATTATTTTGTGTTTAATTCTTGTGTCATAGCTGCTCTTCCAATTTCTGTCTGTCCGCAGGTTCAATTTTAGTTAATTTTAGTGATCTGTGCATTCAAAAAATAAAACCCTGACCTACCCTGATCGCCAATTCGGTATCTGTAATCTCCCAAGATTACTGTATCTCGAATTAGCTGCCAGCAATGTAAGTGGCAGACTAAACTTTTGATATTTGTTACCCTGGTCGCTGCCTAGTGCTGCCGCCGGCCATAGGCTGCGATTTTGTGAAGCCTATGGCCGTAGCCCAGCAGGGATCAAATTTGAATGGCAGGGTCTCATTCCACTTTGAATGGATGTGATAAGATGTGAGAAATTGAACCTTTCAATATGTAAAATTAAATATTCTTTTCATTTGAAAATGTAAGTGTATAACAAAATTTCATTTTTTATTAAAATAAGTGTATACAAAAAATGACAATAAAAAGAGAACTCAAGTGATTTAACATTTACATGGAATTAGTGAAGTAAACCATGTACATGATGATTTATCAGGTTTAAATTCTTTTTATGAGGGATTACTCAAGAGTTAGTATAGAGGAGGAGAGACTAAAATAAAGGTTGAGAATGAAGAACATGTAGAGCAGTAACCTTTAAGAGTATTTGTTTTTCGTATTGCATTGTTCTTTGGCCTATTTATTTTGTGAAGGGAAATGTTTGTTTCCTATCATGGACTAGTGATTAGAGTAGTTGAGAAAGTAGCCTTATGGGGTACTAAAACTTATTTGTGTTTAGAATTGTTTTGAGAAGAGCTCCACTACTAGAAGTGGTATGCTACAAGGCTAAAAGAGACCAGGCATCATATTCCTAACATTAATAACAAAATTTAAAAATATGATTTTAACATTGTACATCTGGAGGAGATTTAAAATTGTTGATCCTTTTTGTGACCACTTGATCATTACCATAACCAACGGTTTAAAGAAACAATATTAAAGTCAAAAAATTAGAAGAATAACTTTTCCATGACATTTTACCTTACCTGTTTTGAACTGAACTTTTCTACATGCTATTAAATCATTGTATTATTATCTTTCCAACTAAAAACATAAGTTTTCTCCAATCCACATTTCCATTGACAACAAAAAAAAGTTACAAATACCATCACAAAGCTAATTGATATGTTTGTCCATATGGACCTAGTTCATGAGTAACTAGCCATTCAATTTCAAACTCCACCTAATCCCTAACCATCGTCTTTACCATAATAAACCTAAATATTAGAACACTTGAAAATTTATCTTTCAAACTTTAGTCTTGAGTTTACTAACATCTAGATGTCAAATGAGAGGGATTGATAGGGGTTCCCATTTCTCTTTTAAAAACTCGGTGCATATAATTATTATTCAAACACATTGAAAAAGTATCCTTTAAAATTCAATGTGAATCTTACTAGTAACTGGATCTCACACAAGAAGAAGTTTGAGAGGGATTCCAGAGTTATCTTTTCAAACACATTGAAAAAGTATCCTTTAAAATTCAATGTGAATTTTACTAGTATCTAGATCTCACACAAGAAGAAGTTTGAGAGGGATTCCACACTTATCTTTTCAAAATTCCTTCTTAGATTTATGTGAAAAGGTTAGCTCAAAAAAATAAGGACTATTATATAGTGTAATCTCTTTGTGAACCTTACATGATTCAAAAATGTCATTTTGACAAAAAACATATTTACAATCTCTTCTCTTAAATTATGGATTGATAGGTTTGATGAGTGGTATCCAAGGTAATTGTAGACTCCATTTGATATGTCAACATTACAAACCTTTATCAAGGTTTATCATCAAGACAATGAATCCAGTTCAGTAACTGATAAAGATTTACTAATATATCTTTAACAACACATTTCAAGAGAAAACTAGGAAATTGATAATGTTGACTCTATAGCTAAGACCAAACCCAAACCCTAAAAATGTTAAACTAGATAATAAGGAAGTCTAAGTTGTGATTACAACAAACACCCTAAACTGGTACAATAATTCTAAACTTAGAATAGAATAAAAATCTATATTAAATTATTAAATATTAACCATTTTTCTTAATGAATAAATTATAAATGACTTAACCTATTTTTTATAAACTATAGAACTATTTTTTATAAACTATAGAACTAAATGTAATCTGTAATTCTAACCTAGAAATACTACAATTTTTTATATAAAAGAATAATTTAAGAGAATTTTTTAATAATTAGTGAGTTATTGGACATAACCTAGGAAATATTTAATGTAAAAAAGTAACATAAATTATCATATCTCTTTACTCTAGTATAAACTAAAAGGCATAAATCTAATAAAAATTAAAACTTTAAGATTAATATGCAACTCATATTGTATTGCTATCTAATCTTTTTATAATAAAATTTAACCTGGATTTCATTAAAGAACACTTCAATAATTGAAGAGGGGTATCTTTTTGAACAATGTAAATCATGTCAATTATGGTAAAAACGTTTTGCTTTTAACAATTCGTCTCTTTGATTATTTTCATATTCAAAGTTTTTTTTTTTTTAATTTTATTTGTCTATTATAATTTATAGTTTATGGTCAATTTAGAATGTACAAAAACTTATTGGAAATTGGAAATGAAAAGAAAATCATTTCGAAGCAATAAGTGCCTACCCCAAAGGAATAGGAATAGTCATTGAGACTAGTCACAATAGTAAGAGGGAGATATACCCCTCTAGGTGAAATGCACAATGAAAGAGATGTTATCTTACTTATGTAATAACAAATTCTCCTCTCCCTATATATTGCTTTCAGTGCGTGTAGTGCCTATAATGTAATGAAATTGAGTTGGAATGCTCGCAGTGCCTATAATGTTTCAGTCTATCTATTCATGAACAAACATATATATCCATGACATAGGAAAGAGTAGGTGAGTAGGTAGACTGTAGTAAGGGAGGGAGCACAAAGCAATAACCAAGTCAATACAAATTGAAATGGTTTACATCCAATGCATACATTGAATGTTCTTATCCATGTGGCCTCCCTAATGTAGGGGTTATCCTCATAAAAGTAAATACCTTATATACCTTTAATTATATAAATCCTAGAAATTGGAAACAAAATAAAATAAAAATAATTTCCAAGTCTCTCCAATATTGACATCTTATCCTATCTATTTTACGGAAACACTTCAAATTCTCCAACAATTATCAAGTATTTTAAAATTTTAATTTTAATTTTTTTTGTTCTATTATGGTTTATGGCTTTCGGATGCACACAAACTAATTGTAAATCAGAAATAAAAAGAAAAACATTGCCACCACCTAAATGTTTTAGGAGCAACAACTATTTATTCAACCTCCGAGAGCCCACAAGAGAGGACTATTATACACAATGGATTATTATGTGGAAACCTATAATTCACATCTCTATGGTCGTCACATTATTCACATTGGCAACTGTTGGGGCATCTTTCGCCATTCATGTCATTGAGAAGGATCACATACAAATATAGAGACGCGCGTGTGGATAGAATATTATCATTATTTTAGCTAATGCAATTCCATACATATATAAAGCAGTCTCTACTCTCTCGGCCCCTAGAGCATATAGTTTATTGAACTTAGATAAGGGACAACCCTGTCGGGCCAGTGAAAATGTTGTTAGGTCGTTGATAAAATAAGGCATTGGAATTTGGAAGGACTTTTGAATGGAGGATTGATTGCGCTCGATGGCGGCTCTAATTCCTCATTGTATTCTGCGGTGGACAACTCAAAGGTGCCACCTTCGTCACAGGTAGGAGCAAGAGAAGCAAAGGTAGAACGTTGGGTAGGCACTTGGAAGCCCAGTGGCCCACTGTGGTCCGTGCCCATTGGGACCATGATCCTCATTCATGATCCTACTATTCAAGGGCACTTGGGAAGAATCTGAGTCGCGACTCTTCCACAGTCCACATAATCATTGATAACGCATGGACGTGCAAATTTTGTAGCTGCCCTTCTGTTGCAAATTTTCCCAAGCTTACTCAATTTGACTATTGAAGGGCTAGAAATGAAACTAATTTTTTTTTGCATGGTAAAATTTTTTGTGGTCTTCTATGAAGGCTAAATGGCCTTTGAAGGGCTCTGAAGGCTTCAAATTTGAAGCCTGCTCATGAGTACACTTAGTGTGCTTGAAACCCGCTCTGAACGTGCTTTTGAGCATCATGTGCCCAAGAAAATTAGATTTTATAAATATGAGAATCATTTTTATCATAAGTCTTTCAACTAAGCAAATAAAATATTATATTAAACTTGTTCTAATATATAATGTTTTAAGACATTACTATCTTTTAATACATTATATTATATTACAAAGCTAGAAATCTTAAACATAAATTTCATACATTATATTATATTACAAAGCTGGAAATCTTAAACATAAATTTCAAAAAATATTTTATTAGTTCAGTGAATTTTACTATATATATATATATATATTGAAAAGTTGGGTCTAATGATTTTTTAATAAATAAAAGTGAAATAGTATAAAAAATTCCTAAAAAGCTTTTTCTTTATCATTTTCCTTAGAGATGAACTTCCCTAAGCAAAACTACACCAAATTTTCTGACATATCGCACAAACAAACAAAAAATGATGACAAATCGATGGAAATTTAAACCTAAAGAAGGCATACACCCACATCCTTATTGTAATTTGTGCAATCGAGTCTCAATCTATGTTACTAGAAACAAGAAATGGGAAATGAAATGAGAACTGAATTTTAGAGGTTTCACATTCAATGAAACTTGGAGAGAGAAAAATAACAAAAATCAAGGTTCCAACATATATTCACTTATAATTAACAAATATATTTTGTCGTATACCAACCTAAATTGAATTCATAATTATATAATGTAGTGTTTTTCCTTCTACAAGACACAAGTAAACTAATAATGCTCTCTTACATTCCATCAATCAAAAAGCAATTCAAAGAATGATAAAATAAGCTGAATACAAAATTAGGTTTATCAAGCAAACCTCATTTATCCTCTCTAAAATATTAAGTTGAAGCATAAAAGAGTCCCACATCAGCAACAATGAGTGGGCGAGTAGTTTAATTAAGTAGGAATGTTTTTTCGTCAAGAAAGATAATCACATTGATATAAAACTTTGATCTATTTTTAAAATGATTCAAATAATGATTTAAACAAGGTTCCATACATGAAACTCAAAACATGATAGAACTCTAACCATAGCTGGATTTCAACTTAAAATTTGTTCTTACTCCATAATTTCCCAATGCCAAATACATTTTATTTCCAATGTCTCACATAATTGTAAGAATATGTTAAACTTTCAGTTAAATACATGGCCAAAACTAAAATATCAATGATTCACTAATAGCTTCCATTAGCATTCCATCATTGTAGACATTATCAAAAGTGGATGACTATGTTGAGTGTGCTTTTGTATCGTTGTATACAACTGCTTCTAGCTTAAAAAATTCTATTAACTCGTAAACACAATAATTTTCTTGAGAGGGCAGCTAGAGTACTAAAATTTACAGTTAATTCAAAATTCAGTGAGTATGAGTGTACTGAAGTTTACATGTAATTTTGCAGTATTAATATGTAATAGTCTGTCGATTATGAGCAATTTTCAAAATTTTCTTCTAGCAAGGGTAGTAGATTTTCTGGCTCACTTACTAGAATGGTGGATGAGCTTAGCCAATTACACAGTCACTACTTTGGTCAACATGATGTATGTTGTTATCTAGCATGTCTTCAACATTGTATCGCAACACCTCAAGTGGAAGATCATCATCTCCATCATCCTATGAACCGCCATAATCCCACATCCTACTAGGCCTTACTTGGTACTCAAGTTGTTGTCGAGATAGCAGACATAGATTTGAGTGTACAAACACCAAATCTTGTGCCTTTTGTGTGCCTAAGCGATTCCTCTTTGTCGAATGGATAAAAGCATATTCACTTCAGTTTCTTTCACATGTAGATGAACTAGTCACCTATGAAGTAAAACTAATATTATGTAATTAAAATTTAAGAATGTACATTTGAATACTTGAAAACAAATATGAAATGAAAATAAAAATAAAGTGTTTAAACATTATAACATACTAAATGTATTGATTGTTGAACATACATGTGAAATTAAACGAATAGCTAACTGACAAAGTAAGGGATTTATTGTACCATATGGTATCCAAAGTGCTATGGGTCCAAGTTTCTCTCTATTATATGCACAATCTTCATTTGCAAAGTGTCCCTCAGATCTCAATAACTTTCCAAACTCAAGTCGTAAATTAGTGCAATCATCACGATCATAACATCTACTTATAAAGGTGTTCCAATTTTGCATCACCTCTACATCTGAAGACGGTTTCTTCTGAAACCATTTGGGGTTGAGTAGGAATGCAATTGAATGAAGAGGACTATGAAGCATTTTCCACCTTGTAAGACTAAGATCCCACACCTCATTCCGGTTGTCCCTGTCGATCCTAGAATTTTCATCTTCCATTATGTCACCAAGCTTCTTTCATTTGATCCATCCTCTCAAACACGTCCCCTAAGCATGGACAATCACTATCAAACATGTGAAGGGTGGAAACAATAGGTGTGATGAGGGTAACAATATCCTCCACCCTCCTCCAAAAATCCTCAGAAGAAGAGCCAATAATAATGTCCTCAACTTGTAGACTATCCCCAACATGAGAACCCTTCCACCTCTGCTAATCCATTGAAACAACCATCTCCCTCAAATATTGATGCACTTTGATGCAAATCTAGTCTCGGCACATTGAAGAAGTTGGAGGTTGGAAAGTTTTCTATAAATTGCTATGGATGTTGCATGATTAATAATAAAAAAATATGTAGCATCTTTGCTTCCATTATAGTTTTTCCAACCCAAGCAATGTTGTTGATATTTTTAAGTAGAAGGTTGATGCAATGCACAAAACACAAAGTCCAAAAAATTGTTGGATATTCATCTTCAATTAAACCCCTAGTAGCACATTATTTGAGGCACTGTATGTAACAATCTGAACCACATTTTCTCTCCCCACCTCATATAGTGCTTCTTTGAAGAGACCCATCAAATATGGACCATCTTTTGTTTTCTTTGTAGTGTCATGACATTTTAAAAACATAACCCCTTTCGGACTAGAAACCAAAATATTTATAAGAGGACGATGATTGACATCTGTCCAACCATGTGAAACAATGGAGATCCAAGAGTCCTTCCAACCATCTTTAATGTCATAAAGTCTAGCTTCAATTTGATCCTTCTCTTCAGACAACGATACTGTCTTCATCTTTTCATAGCTGGGAGGTTTGTAACCTTTAGGAGCAGTGTTAACCAGATCTCTGACCATGTCCTTCCAATAAGGAGACCTACAAATGTTAAAAGCTATGCCATTGTAACACCCCGGTTTTGACGCCGTTTGCATTAAATATATATTATGTATATATCGTAATTACTCAGGGCGTGGAGCTAAAGGCAAAATCCCCACCATCGATTTAGCATTTTATGTTTCGACGATTAAAAATCGTTGCCAATGGTATTTTGTGCTAGATGGCACATTATAATTTTTGGACATCATATAAATATGCAATTTAATTAAAAAACCACAACCAACTATGTCAATGCAACAAATAATGAGATGGGGTATGATTTCCTAAGGATAAGGGGGGCGGGGATATTCAAACCTTTGGGGCAATGGGGAAAAGCCAAATGTCAAAGGAACAACCCATCAAAACTGTCAACTACTTTTCTTTTATTATTCACCCAGTCATTTATTACTGCCAGAAATTGGTTGAGTTGGTTATTGCATGGGATGGGAAAGGTATGACAGTCCAAAATTCGAATTGGAGAAGCCATCAGTTTTGGGGAAACATGCTTTGACTCCTTGGGCAAGTAAAAACCCAAAAACGTCTACCCATTCCAAGTTGCATCCATGTTTTCATGTTTCCCCACCATTCTCTTATTCATGTGAGCTCTCTCAGGCATCTAGAGTTTCCTGTGTGTATCCATTCACGTTTTTGGCAGTCAACTCCAATTTTTTCCAAGCTGGGAAATTGTTTTTGGTCATGCCAGCAAGTGGGAGAAGAGACCCACAAATTTTGGGTGTTGTTGAGTTTGTTTTGGCCACATTAGGGCCATAAACGACTCTGGAAATCAAATTGTTGCTAAAGGGTTTTTTTACCCATCTTGATAATTCGTTTTGTTGATGAAACCGTTTTTCCTCAACCCATAATTTTGTATTATGCTATGTGCGCATATTTTTCTTTGATCTGAACTGATTTGGGAGTGGAAATGGGATCTGAACTAGCTTGATAAACCTAGTGTGAGAAGGAACCTCATAGACAGATCCAGGGGGGTGGTTTTCTTCTTTGCACACCCTGAATAACACTGAATGGGAAGGCACAGCCTGAGGGACTATGTAGCAGAGAAGGGGATGCTTCCTTGTGTTGGTTGTGTAGATGTTTTAGAAGCCAAGCTAGATTTGGTGTAGGTTTCCATAGCTCTGTGGTTGAGCTCACTAGCTTAGCAGTCAATGTTTCCAGCTCCTTTGCAACCTGATAAACCCAACTTTATTGGCTTGACTGAGTTCTTGTTGTATCCTTGGTTATGTGTTAGTCTGCTAGTATTCCCTTATTCCTTGTGGGAATCATGCCCAGCTCGAGGGTGGCAGTGTTGCTGAGAGATTGATGAGCACAATGGCCTATGGTTGGGTGGAACATTGCAGCGACATAGCTGGTTGCGGGACAAGATTCTTCCAAGATAAGTATTCTTGTCTATGTTAATCTCTAAATTTGCATTTGCTTAATGAAATGTGATAAACATGTTTAATGCGTTGAATGGATGAATTTTGCTTCCACTGTATGTTAATAATTTATTCATCTATGTATGTTTAAGTTCAATGCATTTTTATTATGTGTATGTTCATGGGATTTAAATTTCCTGGATTAGATAGCACGATGGTCGCATTCTCTCTTTGGTGGACGAGAGGGGACGTGACAATCATTTTTAAAACAAAATCACCCAATAGATGCATCAAGATTTCCTCTCCCTTTTACATCCCATAGGTTGTTAAGCTAGGAAGTAGAAGCATGAAGTTGAGAAGAATTTTGTGTACCACCTATCATTGCTCCAATGGTTGAATTGTTGGTTTGAATTAAACCTTCATCAAATTGTTTCAACTTTTCCAGTTCATTAAATTGTTTTTGTATCAAAGCTTTCTCTACATTAGGCACATTGTTGCATACAATTATTTGTTCATTTTTCCCGTTCCAAGCAAATTCCACTGAAATCTTGCCACACTCCTTGAGTTTTGCGTCTTGCAGTAAGGGAAAAACAAAAAATTTGAACTAGTTGTGCCGCTTGTTTCCCCACTATATGATTGAGTGCATTTGACTGCTGCCCATAGCTTGGCTTCAAAAGCCTTCTTTGCATCTTTGTATTCCTTGTTTTGAGAGGATTTCGGCACTGCTATGGGGGGTTTCTGTTTGGAAATAGGTGCTCTGCTTTGTGCAGTTGATGGACTTTCTTCCATTGCAATAGGAAATACTAGGAGAAAGATTAAATAACATTCTGTCAAAACAAACAGGGACATCTATTAGAATTGAATATGCAAGTCTTCAAACAAAACCAGAGAAAAAATTTAAAATGGGAGAAACATGTAAACTAGAATATAGAATTGATAGGTGATAAGAATATGGAATTGATAGTTCCTCGTGTTACCATAAACTATCAATTATATTGAAACATGTGCATGGATACTGGAAGTTTCCAATTCCTAATAAAAGGCCTATATTCTATCATGATGGAACAAATATTTCAAAAAAACAAGTGTTACGGAGAAAACTTCCTATGGCTTGGGGTACCACAACAGACAGAGTAACTGTAGAAATCAATCCTTTCCTATATGCAAGAGAAACAAAACATCTAACATTAAAGGATATCGAAACATATCTTATTCTGGATGGTTGATGTAGATCCTCGTTGAGCTTTTCCACTCTCGCTTGTATTAGCGATTTGCTCTCTCAACATTCAGCAAACGAGACAAGCATGCTATATAATGGTGTTAGACCTACTCTATCATATATAATCTATAACATATAATCATTTAAAAGGATCCATGGATTCAATACTCATTTAAATACACATTATTGGACATGAAAAGATATTTCTATTAACATAATTTAGAGATTACAATTGTGACAACCTCTGTCGGCACGTCTGCGAACTGAAGAAACCAAGTCCTCCACATGGGCCTCCACCATTTCAATCCTCCATCTCTCGATAGCAAGCTCACAAGCAAAGGCAATCTTGGGAAGAACACAAAGTAATCCATGGGACAAAGAGATGCAGACTCAAGTATAAGCTCTGGCAACAATGGACTATAGTTTTCTTGCTCTTCAATTCCTCTCCTTTCAATGTATCCAAAGGGTTCCTTATATAGTGATTCAATGGGGTAATGGAAGGTCAAATCCGAGCGATCTCAAGGAATATGGAAGGCCAAGAGACAAGTGACTCAGATCCACATCAAGGAAAACTTCAAAACTATTTGGCCTTTTGCACACATCCCGGTGTACGCGGGTTTGAGGGTCATATCCATGTATAGACGCGAGAATAGGTTTAAAAGTCATGTATGGCAAATAATGCATGTTTTTAGGGATGATATTGGAAACATTAAAGGTACCAAAATATTCCATGGGGTCCAAAGAGCTTGCAGAGGGACAGGGAAGGCCATAAATGTGTGATCCACCATGTGTGGTAAAATCAGCTGTAAAGATGCCCCCTAATGTGTGAGGTCAGAGAGGTGATACGATGGCCGAAATACATTATAAGTCCATCCCAGAAGAGGAGTGATGAAGAACCAGGTGGAAGAACCAACCATCCAACGGTATAATACAATAATCAAACTCTGCACATAATTGCAAGTACATATAGCAGTCCCAGAGACATAAGAGTACAATGGCCATGAATAGGCATGATACAAAATATGACATGTGTGGTCATCACCACATACAATATAGATAGATCAGAATCTCCATGATGAAGATATATAAAGGATCATGATCTCCATGAAAGCTGAAGATATAGGATGGATCAAGATCTCCATAATGGCTGAAGATATCTGACATACACTGGAATCAAGTCACGAGAGCTGAAATCCCATGAAAATTGGCACGATCAAGGAGGTAGCATATATGAAATGCCACTATTCTAGAAGGTCTTCTACATAATCTACTACAAGTACATGTCCTACTATGTGAATAGAGGTGTCGAGGTCGAACATAGTAGTCCATAGTATGATTACCGGTCATTGATGTATACCATTAATAGATGCAAGATCACCCACCGATAATGAAAATGGAAATCAAGGTACTAGAGTGCAAACTAACAAGTGTGAATAAATGTGTTGAGGTTGAACACCTAAGAGAATCCATCGATCAAGGGACATTGATGTATTCCCAAAACTGTCGATGGCGAGAGAACCTACCACTGATGACTGCAAGTCTCAAGGCACTCACAATGACTCTAGATTCCTATCCCAGAATAAATGATTTGAAGTCGATGGGATGAAATCCACTGGAAGGAGGGCATTAAGGCATCCCTCATCATCCAAAATGAGGTACTCAACAAAGCTCTATAATGTGGAAGGACTCAATCATAATGTGCACGAACCAATATTAGTACCGGGAATAGCCAACATGCAAAGTCAAGAGAACTGAGGAATGGCTGACTCAGGTTTCAACTTCCTTCGAACAAGAGCATAAAGGCGAATGGTGACTGAATGTAAGCAGCATAGACTCAATATACAAAACTGGGACATCTCTGCGACACAGGAGGCATCGACAGAGGCTCCATATGGACTGGAAGCTTAACCAGTCGATGGAGATAAACTCAGAGAAATGAGTACAGATCCTAAAGTCAAACTATTAACCCAACCAATGGATGTGATATATAGTGCTCTATTCGAAGGCGACACGACTTGACTGTTGCCAAAGATAACATCTTTTCCTGTCTGGCTTTTTGGTGTTTTGATTTTTTTTTTTGGACTTTTTCAAATATTTTAAAAAGCTTGAAAAAAAATAAAAGTGATTTATAGTTACAGACTATGAGGAGACAAGTGTCAAGAGACAAACAAACTAGTTCCAAGCAGCGAAACATACCTATGCTCAATGCAAGGACACATGTGTAGGATAACGACACTAAGGGGAAAGTCCCCTCCCGGTAAAAAGTGGGGAATCAAGCTGCAAATGATATGTAAAATGGCTCTACGTGGCTAGACATGAGACAAGCTTGGGCTATATAGCTGATAATCAAAGTCAGGGAAGCTGGCATAAGGCTCAATAAGGAAAGCAAAACTCATGATAATGCAATTACAACTTGACATAAGGGAGTCCTTGGGAAAAAGGCCAACAAAAAGATCAAGAGGAGTATGAGGCTCTTGCGCAAAGTCATGGCGATACTAAACAAAAGACTCCCACACCCTAAGGGAAAAATGTCGACATGGGCATCAAATGCAAAATAGGAGCTAACTAGGGCACCCATGTATGGTCAAGCTCTACCATTTACATCATGTCACTTCTAAAAGCAACAAGGAGGTTCCGTGATAAGATAGAATGGGTTCGTACCTAATGTTATAATGAAACAACCATAAGGTCATGCAAAGTGAAAATGGATATGAAACCTAACCTATATGTCAGTTTAGACATAATACCTAAAATTGGCACGAACGGGTCAAAACCACAGTCAAAACAACGCTTAAAATGGACTCCTACATCATCAAATTAGTCCAAAACGGTCCAAAATGGTCAGAAACGGTCCAAAACTATAGAAAGTGGGTAAAAAATTTCAAAAAAATTCTATAAATAGCAAAAAATTCAAAAATTCCATACCATTTGAAATTTTTACCCATTTGAGCTCAAAACTTCCAACACGAATTCCGGGAGCTTCGTTTGGCGAAATTTGACACCGTTTGTTCCAAGTAACTCCTCATGTACTCCTCTCCCCATTTCATGCAAATTTTTTCAATTTCCATGGTCAATTTTATTTTCCAGGCCAATCTAAAATAAGCGTTTCGGCCCACGCGGATATCGGGGCTTTTTCTGCATATAGGGCTGGCCATACGTGGAAAAACCTGTCAAAACCGTGTACATACGCCGCTGTTTTTCAAACAGTCGTGTATGCGGCCGCGCATAAGTATTTTTAAGGTAAATGATGACCAAAAATATTTTTTTATGTGCAAGATGGTTCTAGAATGGAGGGAGAGGGAACATGGAGATGTAGAAAAGGCTGTTCAAAATGACTTAATGGCCCAAAAAGCTCTACATGCATGCGGTTTGTATAAGTTTTGGTGTCTTGGTAGCCTGAGGGCCAAACCAAGACTCCTACAGATGCTAGTAGATTACTGGGATGCAAACTCAGAGTCTTTTCACATCGACGGGATGTCTTTCACTATAGAGATTGAGGACATATATTTTATTACTGGATTATCTCGACAGGGAGAGGTGGTGAACCTACGCTCTCGCGGGCCCGGAGGTGGTCTTACCATTGATGAGTACATTGCGGTATACTACTTTCCGAACACGGAAAAGGTCGAGAGTCAAATCCCGACAAACTCGATCCAAGTACTAGGACTGAAGGCCATACTATTGGCACTCCACAAGATAGCCGGTCTAGCTTCACTCCACCAGGCCTCGCGACCATTAATTTTCTATGTGGTGGAGTGTATGAGACCCACAGTGTACGACTGGAGCATTGCGCTGTTGAGTAACTTGAAGCAGCAGCTTAGTCACTGCAATATTTGTAGGGTGAGAAACTTCAGTTTCGACAGCATACTGAGCACGTTCTTCTTTGAGCATGTACTGGGGCTAAGCCCTATAGTGGACATTCCTCAACATGGAGTTCGAGATCCGGCCCAACGACATTGGGCTAATGTTATGTGCAGACTGGGAAGGAGGTAGGGTGGCTAACCCCTACCCAGCGGACTTCTTTCCATGGTGGTGGCAGCAGATCATTGCCATCGATGACTATCCCTATGCAGGGATAGATTTCCGAGGAGATCCGGAGATGCCCCTACCACTAGGAGTGACATATGGAGACATAGGTAACAAATCCTAAACCCTCTTTTTAAGTTCTTTTTGAATTATTAATTTTTTTTGTGTTTTTTGATATATTGACTCAAAAGACATGTTTTGGTGTGACGACACATAGTGACAATCTATCATGTGTATGCAGATGTTGGACCACAACGACGAGACGGTTTCCCTCGTCCTAGACGGAGGGGAAGAGAGACGACATCATGCGTGTGGATGCGGAGCATGCGTTCAAAAGAATCCACACAAACTCTGTGCACTTGACACATAGGGTACCCATGGCGCAAGTCGAGGACTTGCCTGAGGCCATGCAGCGCCAGGTGGTTGGTGTACCATGGGCATGGGTTCGATTATTTCGACAACTAGCTAGAGCCGTGGTGTGCTACCATGATCAGAACCCCCCTCCTCCTCCCTAGGCTTAGAGAACTAAGAGTGTTTCATTTTTGTACTACCGTGTATTATATTTTGGTGGCTCGGAAGCCCCAATTTTGTATTATGACACTTATGTATTATGATGTCACATTTTGGATATTTAATGAAAAACTTTTATGATCATCGATTTTATTTATTTACATGTGTGTAAAAATGTATGTTTGTGATATGCTTATGGTCTATGAAACAAATGCCAATCTAACACATAGTTAGCATATGAGTCAGCAAAAAAAATTCTTGAAACATGTATCTATGTTATGTTCTCAAATTGCCATTCTAGCAATCTCACACGTAAG
This sequence comes from Pseudotsuga menziesii, assembly GCA_001517045.1. NCBI lineage: Eukaryota > Viridiplantae > Streptophyta > Pinopsida > Pinales > Pinaceae > Pseudotsuga > Pseudotsuga menziesii. Next base: position 92,269 of record LPNX010285574.1, read on the forward strand.
AATCTTCGTAAGAATGTCGGATCCCTAATACGATACAAGCCATTAAGCTGTGAAATCACTAACTGCGAATCAAGACGTACCTCAAGAGAGAGAACACCATGTGAAATGGCATCCCGCAAAAACTCGATAACGCCACTATATTCAACAACATTGTTCGAAGAAGGCCGTAAACATACACCTCCTGAAGACAATACCTGAGCCGTAGGTATATAAATCACCCAAGCAGCAGAAGCTGAGTTTTGAGTGTGGCGGCTAGCACCATCAATGAATCCTATGTAAGCGAAAGACTCCATTGATATCTGCCATAAGAAATGAAAGCTAATCAACAAACTTGATCACCATAAGAAAACCTAACTATGCAAAAAAATGTAAAATAATATACAATAATCAGCCCTAGCTGAAGATCACGCATAGTATTTTTTAAGATAGAGCCCATTTCTAGGCTCCGCCAAGGTTGTCCCTTCATAATCCACCAGCTCATAGGCACCCTTCTCTAACACACGTTTGACTACGTAAGGACCATGCCACATGGGGTTAAACTTCCTTGCCCCCAAGGGTTCTTTAGCTTGATCCCATAAAAGCACCAAATCACCTTCACTAAACTTCCTTGGATGGACAGACTTATCATATTGGACCTTAACGTGACGCTTATTTACTTCTAGAGCCACTAAGGCATCCCGATGCTGCTCATCAAGCTGCTCAAGTGGACCAAACGTTCCTCTAATGTGGAAGTGTTTGGTAAAATTTCTATAGCTAGCTTCAACGAAGGGATTTCACATTCAACTGGCAAGACAGACTCCATCGCATGTACGAGCTGATATGGAGAGAAACTAGTGGCAATCTTAACCGCGATCTTATAGGCCCACAAAGAAGGATATAACATGATATGCCAATTCGTCTTGCTTTACGTGATGGTTCGTTATGGACTTAAGTGATTTATTCACTGCTTCAACCTGTCCATTCGCCTGAGGGTAATAAGAAGAGGAGTGCTCCTACTTATACCCTAACTTCAAAGCCAACTCTTCCATCATTCTATTTTGAAAGTGCCTACCATGGTCAATGACAAGCTCTTTCGGAATGCCGAATCGAGTAATAATTTGGTTGAAAACGAAATGCGCGGTTGTCTTACCGTCATATTTAATCGTGGGCATAGCCTCATCCCATTTTGTGAAATAATCGACACCCACTATAATGTGATGATGCCCCCCAGATGAAGTTGGGTTGCAATCCATGAAGTCAATCCCCTACTTGGTGAAGGGACCGGCGGTGATAATCGGATGTAACTGGGCAGGATGCGAGCGCATATCGTGTGCAAACACCTGGAAAGGGTGACACTTCTTGACCGCATTGACACAATCTTTGAAGATCGACGGCAAAAAATATCCCTCTCTCAAGATTTTTTGGGCTGTAGAAATCCCAGATAAATGACCACCACACGCCCCTCCGTGGAAATCATTCAGCACAACCTCAGCCTCATCATGGGTTAAACAATGACGTAAAATGGAATCTATCCCACGGCGGTACAAAGTGTTATCCAATATAAGGTAGTTCTTAGATACATGATGTAATCGTCATCGCTCATCCCGTGAAAAGTGAGTAGGGACCTTCAATGTTTGCAAATATATAATGATATACCCATACCATGGGTCCAAAGTTGAGATAAGGAAAATATGCTCATCAACAAACGTATCCTCATAAACCTCCTCCTCCTCCACACTTGGAAAATCAGAAATGAGCTCTACGAAAATCAACGATTTCTTCGATTTCGCCGAAACGAATTCGAGATCGAATTTTTGCAAAATAACAATCCACTTATTATATTTTCCCTCGATCATCCTTCTAGCGAGAACGAACTGAAATGGATTGACATGAGCCACCACCAAGGTCTAGTGAAGGAGAATGTAATGTCTCAATCTCTGAACCGCATGAACAGTGGCCAAGGCAAGTTTCTCCACATGAGAATAACGGATTTCCGCATCAATAAGGTTTCAGCTCAAATAATATATGACATGCTCGTGGAGCTCCTCATCCTCTTGAACCAAAACCATACCAACCGTCTCCATGGACACGACCACATAAATAAAAAAATCACGGCTATAGTCAAGTGGACTAAGCACGGGGGCCGATGCTAAGGCTCGCTTAAGAGCATCAAAGGACTCCTGGGCTCGCTCATCCCAACAAAAAGTAGTGTCCTTCTTTAAAATATGCATAAAGCCTTTAGTCAAATTGGCAAAATTAACCACGAATCTCCGCAAGAAATTTGCTATGCCTTTCAAACACTGAAGATGTCTAATATTACGCGAGGGAGAAAACTGAAGTATTGCCTCAACCTTTAAGGGATCAAATCTTATACCCTCCTTGGATACAATGAACCCTAGTAAGTGACCAACAGTCACGCAAAAGATGCACGTACGAGGATTTAACCTAACTTGGTAATGGCTGCATCTTTCGAATACTAATCTCAAATGGTATGGATGACGCACTCTCAGACGAGAATGAGCAGCAAGATCATCCAAATACACTTCGATAATCATTTTAAGATCATGAAAAATTAAGGTTATAGCCCTCTGAAATGTGGCTCCAGCATTTTTAAGACCGAAAGGAATCTTCCGATATGTAAACGTACCCCAAGGACAAATAAATGCAGTTTTATGTTGATCCTTGGGTTTGATCTGAATCTGATTATACCAAGAAAAACTGTCCATGAAGGAGAATACCTTGCTTCCCACACACTCATCCAAAATCTGATCAATAAATGGTGTGGAAAAATTATCCTTAGGGCAAGCACGATTTAAATCACGGAAATCTGTGCATATACGGATCACTCCTTCCTTCTTATCAACTGCAACGAGGTTTGAAACTCACTCCATTAAGGGAACGGGATAGATAAAACCGACTTTTAACAGCTTCTATATCTCAGCCTTAATAGCGGGTGCTTTTCTAGGATTCACCGCACGCAATCGTTGTCGAAACAGGCTTCGCATTCGGATAGGTCTTAATTTCATGTTCAACAATACGAGGGTTGATACCTGCCATTTCCTCATATGAACAAGCAAAGATATCATGAAACTTTTTAAATAGCTCGGTATACTCCTTGATCTCATCAGGGGAACAATTCACCCCAATGTAGACGTTCTCAACTTTGCCAGGATCGCGAGAGATATTGATAGGAATAGTAGGTGATAAATTTGCCATGTTCCCATAAGCCATTTGACTAGGAGAGCTCAATGGAACCATGGGACTACCAATCTTCTCGCTAATAATCTCCCTAAAGTCCTCACGCTCCATATGGTTAAGCTCGACAAGAAAATAGGATCTATGATGTAACTCTTCCTAAGGTGTCTCAACCCTAGAAATGGCCTCAATAATGCCTTCATCTGATGGAAAAACATCATCAAGGCAATCATGTGCGTGAGAGGACTCAACTGCCCATGCAGGGAACATATATGGGTCCTCCTCCTCCGTCTGCGAAGAGGAAGGACTAGGCTCTCCAACACAATCAAAATTTGCTTGATATGCTATCATTGCTGTAGGCAACAACACATCTGTTTCGACAGGTTCATTTGAAGGACTCAGTGAAGGAAATATCCAAGGATCTTCCATATGGGTAGTGCGAAAAGACACCAAATTCACCGAATATGAAGCCCCACCGAAACTAGATCTGATCATAAGAATGGGTGCAGGACAACTAAAGGTCCCCATAAGAGATGGATACATACCCACACCCACACTTCCAGTTGCCGGCTGAGAATGATCAATAATTGGGATAGAAACTCCCAATGATGCACTAACACTCGGATTACAGAATGATGTTTGATCAATCGTAACAATCTTCCCATTAAATGGAAATCATACTAATTGAACTAGAGAAGAGGCTACGACTTGCATACTATACATCCAATTCCGACCCAGTAAAAGATTGTAGTCAAGGGGTGCATCAACCACCTTGACCTCGATCGCTGGTCTTCCCTCCCAATTGGACCTTAAGAGAAGGAAGAATATTGTGCAGTCGAAATGATCTACCATCAAAGGAAGTCAACATGGTAGCGGATTGAGACAACTCGGGAGAACCCAAACCCTTCCAGCACGACAAATACATCATGGAAGCAGCAGTACCTTCGTCAATCACAGTGCGTTTGACGGTCATATTAAGACACTCTACATGAATCAAAAGACGCACGTAGTAAGGAAAGCAAGGCTGTAGTCCCATGGTTTCAAATTTGATGATGGAAGAAGAGTTATCATCACTAATCCCAAAAGCAGAAATTAAGGATTTCCTTTGCGGAGGACAACTCTGAAGTACTTCAAGCGTGGACATTGCACAAGGAGTTTGGCCCAAATCCTCGACAACTGAATAGTTCTGGGAGACTTGGGAATTAGGATTGTGTCCCGAATGCTTTAGGACTCTTTTGGGAATACGAGGTGCAATTTCAGGTTTATCCATAGGGTTGTCGATACGTAAAGGGCTCTCGGGTGGAGTGGGTTCTTTTCCAAGGTTCGGTTGTGGCGAACCATAATCTTTCGCATGAGTCACAACCTTAGTAGCATGTACCATGTTGATGAAACCATGACCAGTATTGGCTTCTGGCGGATTTTGATCTCCACCCGATGCACAATGAGGATCATTGGACCTCGAGTTCATATTTTGATTATGGGGTAAAGGATTAGTTAGCACAGCTGGGCCCTCTGCTATGAATCTCGAGGCATCTTCCATATGAGGGTACAAGTGACTGAGATGGTGCTCCTAACACAATTTGCAAGGAAACTTAACCTTACTTTTAGACTGCTTGTCCCCCCCAGCATTGCAGGCATTCTTGTCATTAAAATTAGCATTTTCGTTCTTGTTCCCACCGTTATAATTATTTTTACCCTTTTTCTTATTCCTTCTGGGCTGCTGGTAGCCCTTTTGGTATGACGATTGCACAGAAAGTACACTGGCCATTTGGGTGGGTTGAGATGAAGCCATGGCTTGTCCCGAAGTGGATTGATTAATAGACAACTAGCTCACTTGTTTGACAACCGAATCCGTAGGTTTGGCACTTGTACAACCTACAATGCCAGAGGCATGTGGTCCAAGCTTGATCTTGGGGTTGAAACTAGAATGCAGAGCATTAGGTATGATCTCATACAAAAGTCCGGATTGAGCATAGATCAAATCCAACTCATGTGCCCTAAAGATTGCTTGTTCCTCTTTGGACTTTGGATGTAGAAACATCCGATCGCGATCTAAGGTAACAACGACTTGAGGAACCACTAAAGGAGAAATTCCAGTGGTATAAAGGTTTTAATCAATCTCTTCCGTCTACGCCACTCTTGAATATGATCCGAGATATGTGAGGCTTTGTCTTGTTGAAATGTCGACAAGAGTTATGTACCAACGTCATAATGCACGAGTAGTTGAAAGTGATTGAGGAAAGTCATGGCAAGGTCATCGAACAAATCGAATGCCCCCCTTGGTAACTCTATATACCATTTCGCTGCAGGCCCGATGAGGGTTCGTTGAAATAGCCTTAAACGGATTGAGTCATCATGTAAGGAATTGGAAGAGCACCAAAGGTGAAAAGTAGTGACATGTTCACTAAGATCTTCTCCTGCTTTGCCCTTGAACTTGGGAATGTCCAAGGGAATCTTGTTAGGGATAGCCGGCCAAGCCGGGTCATGAGACACTGGATCATTCATAAGTCTCGATAAGTCAGGTAAGTTCAACGTTGTGAGGAAAGGGAGCCTAGGTTGAGACGGTCTATGCCACGCTCCCTGATAGTTTTGGTTCATATAAGGCTGATTATGTAAATACCATGGCCTTGGCCATAATATCCTCCTCCCATTTGACCCGTGTAGGGCTGCATGGAAGCATTATCATGTGGTGTACCTTGACTATGCGGTGCTATAAAGCCATAATTAGAAGAGTAAGCAGGTTGTTGATACCTGTACCCATAGGGTTGATAGTTTTGTCCATACTGCGGTCCATAAGACTGTCCATGAGAAGCTCCATAAGGTGTCCCATGGGATGTCCCACGAGAAGATCCATAGTTAGGGATATGAGGAGCTCCTTGTGATGGACCGTGAGACAATCCAAAAACAGGAATATGACCTCCCAAGACAATAGGAGGTACTTGACTCTGAGATACTACCGTGCGAGTAGTCGCAATACGAACATGGCTAGTAGCGATATTCCGGCCCGAAGGACCACATGAATAAGGGGGAGGAAGGGTTGTCAAAAATGCATTCGAAGGGGTAGGGTTTGAGGACGAAGGGACATGTGAAGGGATGTAAGTGGTGTTCCCTGTGGTCACTCATCTCGGTTCTGGTATCCGCATATGACTACTAACACTAGGTCTATGACAGACATGTGAGGTAGCTTCCACCATTGGGATGGAAGGTGCAATGTGACTAATGCTCCCAAATCTCTCTGCATGTAAATGAATAGGAGTGCCCCCAGGCGTAGTGCTAGGTTCAATTTCTGACTCGACATGATGTGCTGGATCGTGTGTAGGGATATCAGGCATGCCATAACGAATATAACTAGTGCTTGTGGGTTCATGATGAGTCTCGTCACCTGGTAACCAATACCGACGACCTGTGAATGAGGGATCATAACCAGAATGTGAAGGTATTTCTGGTGAAGGGTCATATACAAGAGTAGAATCTACATCCCCAACCTCGTGAGGTGGAGAATACATCTCAGGAATCTCATCCTCGTGATCTCCCATCGTGTGTGAATCAATGTGAGAAGTAGTCCGTCTGGACTATCTGTTTCTCTCTCCCAAAGGAGGAGGAGATGTGAAAGGTGGAAGTCCTACTAAACGATGAGAATGGTGAAGTTCCACGCTTGAATCCATAATGAATCAAAAAATGAAAAAGACTCTATCTAATTACGCAAACCTTAGGCAAACTAGCGTGCACAGAGCATACACCTATACAATGTAAAGCCAAATCATAAGAAAACAAGGGTAGGATATGTGAGCTCTTGAATGAAGCAGGTATGTCTCGTCTAGGAGAGGCTTGAGACTCCCATACACAACAAGCAGAGGTTTGTAACCAATTATAGTGGCCCTCAACTTCAACGCATATAGCGACTGTGCTGTCCGACCCCTACCTGTCCAGGACACCTGCAGAATAACCTCTGTGAAGTACCCCCTCGATAACCTAGGTAAGGCAACTAAGGTCACCAAAATATAATCAATGCTCAAGCGGACAGTCGCAGGCAGGATTGACCGTATGGGTAGGGTAGCAAATCCCAAAACTCTTGAAAGAGCCCCGAGATACAAATAAAATCCTGGAAATATCTCTAGTGCTACTCAGTTATGACTAGGGGTCATCCCAATCAATAACCACTCACATTGACTCGTGCTTAACTCCCTTGTAAGAGGAGGATCCTCAGAAACACTAATTATATAAAGGAATTTCACATTCTCACCTGGACAGACACATAAATGTTTCGTTTAGTGGTCTTGGAGAATTTACTCACAATGAACTATTTCAAGACCCTAAAACCTAATCTTGTTGGTGCACCCTATAAAAAAAAGAGTGTAATTCATTTTATTATGCGTTGATTTTAATTGGATTATTACTCAAAAATGAAAATGGTCGCACAACTAATGATATTATGACACTGATTAGAGGAAATTTCAACTCAAAATGGGCCTCCTAAAATGAATTAATAAAATAATAGTTAAAATAATAAAATAATATTTATTAATTTTGGAGGAAGAAAAGAAAAAAACTACTTTTTTGTTTGTATTTGCAACATATCTCCCCATGCTTTTACTCAAATTTCGATCGGGAGAGCTCGTTGGATGCAGAATTAAATTTCGCGTCCAACGAGTGCCCACTCGGCATACTTTTGACGGACCCCGCTACCCCAAAACAAGAAATACCTGGAAAAACAGAATGATTTTCCATTTTTCCAGGTATTTATTGTTTTTGGGGTAGCGGGGTCCATCAAAAGTAAGCCGAGTGGGCACTCGTTGGACGCGGAATTTAATCCCGCATCCAACGAGCTCTCCCGATCGAAATTTGAGTAAAAGCACGAGGTGATATGTCGAAAATACAAACAAAAAAATAGTTTTTTTATGATACCTATCCCCAAATTTATATTAAAAAAGTGTTTAAGACCTATATGGTATTTCAAATTTAAAGCAATTTCATTGGCTAACACATGATGACATGGAATTTGAATAAAAGTTAAAAGGCCCATTTTGAGTTGAAATTTCCTCTAATTGGCAACAAGAAGTAAAATGCACACCTAACAATCAATGCAATGCACTGTGTCGAATGAAAAACAAGGTATGCTACTACGTGAATTGCAAAATTTTTCTTCAAATGAAGATGCAATCATTCCTATTTGAAAATCCGACTAATACTTCTCCAAGCAAACCTAATGCAAGTACCAAGCAAAATGCAACAATGCATAATGATGCAAAATGCAAATGTTCTTGTATTTTTTGAATTAAAATGAGATAATAAAGCAAAAGTATGACTCTACAACCCCCAGACTCTGCAAGCACTATCAGATAGCACCCAAACAAAGCACTAAGGTAAAAGAGACCTAATGCACTAATCCCAAAACAAAAAATAGAAAATAAAATGACAAGAACATTCTTAAAAAATTCAAACTAAAAAGCATCTCTAGTCAGAAACAGAGGTGTATACAAACTCTAGAAGCATCCAAGAAGACTAAGCAATTACCCAAACTCACCCAGCAACACTTAATCTTCCCACAAAAGGAAAAACTCAGGGCATACGTGACTGTGTGCAGAAAACCCGCGTATATACGCGGATATCCTAGTAAAAACCACGTGTACACGCAACTGTGAAGACAAAACTCGTGTACAGGAAGAAAAAGAGATAAAAAGAAGGTAAATAGACAAGATGAAACAAAATTTACTCCTATCAGACACTACTAGGCAAACATGCCCCCAGACCCGACTCAGAAACAAAGAAATCAGAGCAATTCAAGAACATTGAATGCTGATAAAATCCCCAAAGGAAATGACTAATAACTCCATAGTATGGTTGCCAATTCTGTTACAAAGAAAACTTCCTATGGCTTGGGGTACCACAACAGACAGAGTAACTGCGGAAATCAATCCTTTCCCATATTCAAGAGAAACAAAACATCTAACACTAAAGGATCTTGAAACATACCTTATTTCGGATGGTTGATGTAGATCCTCGTTGAGCTTTTCCACTCTCGCTAGTATTAGCGATTTGCTCTCTCAACATTCAACAAAGAAGACAAGCATGCTATATAATGTGTTAAACCTACTCTAGCATATATAATCAGTAACATATAAGCATTAAAAATCATCCATGGATTCAATACTCATTTAAATACACATTATTGGATAGGAAAAGATATTTCTATTAACATAAATTAGAGATTACAATAGTGACAACCTCTGTCGGCACGTCTACGAACTGGAGAAACTGAATCCTCCACCTGGGCCTCCACCACTTCAATCCTCCATCTCTCAATAGAAAGCTCACAAGCAAAGGCAATCTTGGGAAGAATACAAAGTGATCCAAAGGACAACGGGATGCAGACTCAAGTATAAGCTCCGACAAGAATGGACTATAGTTTTCTTGCTCTTCAATTCCTCTCCTTTCAATGTATCCAAAGGGTTCCTTATATAGTGCTTCAATGGGGTAATGGAAGGTCAAATCCGAGCGATCTTAAGGAATATGGAAGGCCAAGAGACAAGTGACTTGGATCCACATCAAAGAAAACTCCAAAACTATTTGGCCTTTTGCACACATCCTGATGTACGTGGGTTTGAGGGTCATATCCGCGTATATACACGAGAATAGGTTTAAAAGTTGCGTATGGAAAATAATGCATATTTTTAAAGATGATCTTGGAAGCATCAAAGGTACAAAAATGGTCCATGGGGTCCAAAGAGTCTGCAGAGGGACAAGGAAGGCCATAAATGTGTCATCCACCATGTGTGGTAAAATCAGCTATAACAACAAGTTCAAATCATACAAATGATGAATAGTAGTCTAGGATTGGATTAGTTGAGTTTTTTATTCCTAATTTAAAAATAACAAATGATCCAATGAATTTATATTGCAGGGAAGCTTATCCCTTAACAATGGACATTAAAATCATAACATATAGAATTTTTTTTTGTATATGTGCATAAAAGAGAGAGTACACTAAACAAATTGGAAATTGAAATAAATAAGAAAAATCAAAACACTTAACATAAGTTATTCCCTAATGTCGGTTTGGCTTTATAGTCAGGAATAAAGTGAACACAAAACCTATTCTAGAACCATCTACCAGTAGAGAATGACAATTACAAATCAGAATTCCCATTTTATTTTACAAACAACTGGAAAATCATTAAATCCTTGGTACAAACTAGATTATAGAGAGCATGTAAAACAAATCAGTTCCTCAAAAGAAGCTAGCTTCTAATCAATTCCGAAGAAATTCAAGTTGTCTCCCTGTATAAATTGCATTATAGCTAGCATGAAAAATAGCTCACTTCTTTAATAGAAGCGAGCTTCTACCTACTGATCAGTTTTGAAGAATTTCATGTGTTAGTTTAGTCGGTCTACATCATAACTTGCATTATATTTTAGGGCATAGATCAACAAATTTCTCTAGAATAGTAGAGATGTTATTAAAGCCAGTTAAGGTCGCAAATACTGGAAATGTCATTGTGGGCAAGCTGGTCATTGCCTTAAAGTTGCGATACTCAGACTTAATTTTGATGTGCTCGTTATTTAGCATGCCTTACAATTTTGACTATGCTTTTAAAGCTTATTAACTGACTGTGTGTTATTAATGGAACACACAACAATCAACTAAGAAAAAACATGACACTCAGATACTTGGAGATGCCTGTAACTCAGTGTTGGAAAATGGTGAGAACAGATTGAAGTGATGTGATACCTGGTTAAGACTAATGCTCAAATTCATGACAACAATAGCAAGAAGTCGCAGGAAGCAAAACAACATGAGTCAATAATATTTGACCTAAAAAATCTCACGGTAGAGTCCCACTGTGAAAATGATAAACATTATTCAAAACCATCCATTAACTGACTGTGTGTTATTAGGCTATAACTCGGTGTTGGAAAATGGAACACACAACAATCAACTAAGAAAAAACATGACACTCAGATACTTGGAGATGCCTGTAACTCAGTGTTGGAAAATGGTGAGAACAGATTGAAGTGATGTGATACCTGGTTAAGACTAATGCTCAAATTCATGACAACAATAACAAGAAGTGGACGGAAGCAAAACAACATGAGTCAATAATATTTGACCTAAAAAATCTCACAGTAGAGTCCCATTGTGAAAATGATAAACATTATTCAAAACCATCCATTTTTTAGTTTATTTTTTTTGGAAAATCATTTTTCCGTTCATAATTTCAATTCAATTATGGTTTTCTGTAATGATTTTAGTTTATGTTTTTGGAAAATTATTTTTCTGTTCATAATTTCAATTCGATTATGGCTTTCTGTAATGACTTTTCTGTAGTTGTGAATAGCCTAAATTCTTAAAAACCAGTCTATAAAATTTGGTTTTACTGATTCCTGGTAAAACATAAAAATTTTCATAAACTACCACTAACCCAATACCTAAAAACACCAATTTAAAAAAAATACTAATTATTCATATGAATGAATTGATTTGATCAAATATCACTTCATTGATTCCAATGTTGCATTGGTCTGTTCCAGGTTTCCTACAAAGGAGCACAATAAATAATCTATGTAGTGGAATTGCCCAATCATTTATCTGTTAAATCCTGGGATGCACCCGAGTTATAACCCCAATTTTATCTGCTTATATTGTCAGCTGAGCTACTCATAACCCTGAGTTTATCTGCTTATATTGTCATTTCATAATATTCTTTAATTATAGGCTCACCCTAAATACCATCAATTACTACATTCATCCTGGAAAGTTATCACTTTTCCTTCAAAGCCTTTAAAATGCCATCTTAAGGCTGATGCTTGAAGGAAAACATTACTTTGGCTACCCAGAAATACTCCTTAAAGCTGCAAATTGTGACAGGAATGTTGGGGATGGCCTCCTGATTTGTTAGGTAATTCCATATACAGATTGCAAACAAATTTCCCTTATGCCAAACCAACTTGATGTTTCCTCATCCCTAGTTTATTGTCACTGATAATTGGATTAGTGTTGCATGCCAGGTAAAATATGGAAATACCCTAAGTCAATTTGGCCTTTATTTCTACATAAATCAAATTTGAATTATTGTTGATTATATTGCTAAACTGAAATTTGTTTTGGATTCAATAAAAGTATCAATTGTGTTCCAATTGCCAATTCAACCTTATTTTATAAATAACTAACTGTGATACATTTCGGATATGATAATAATCACTTCCAGCAACAAAGTAACCTATACATTACCCTATTTTAGTTGATGACCCAAACATTACTAATCATTCTTTGGGCATCTTTGTATGCTTCACTCAGCATTTGAAGAAAGTGTGATGACAATGACTATACTGTTAGGGAGACATTCCTCCAAGTACAAGAAAGCCTACACTTATTATGTAAATCTTTTTCCTAACAAAAATTCTCCTCCAAGACTTCATTGTCCAATATACTAGGGTATTGTTAGATTATGTTAAAATGTGATATGTGTTGTGCGTTGATGATATAAATTGATGCTTGTTGCCATCATAAAACATTGGCTTCAAGTATAAAGATTGCCTTAAGGTCCCCAACCTCTAATATATAGAAACGAGAGGATGTCCCAGCAAAATATTTTTAACCAAATTTAACACAATTAACTAGCACATTAGAAACAAAATTAAAACTTTACAAGTCAAATACATTTTAATTTTGGATAGTATTACAAAATTTATTCAAAATTAAGATAAATTTACAATAATAATAACACTATATTTGAAGAACAACTTTAGAAATCTCACAGGATTATAAATAAGAAATGATTGTTAAATCCAACATAATATGGTTTTAGTGATGAGATCAAGAGGTTTAAGGTTTGAAAACATTAAAAGACTATCAATAAAGAGAGATATGGACACAAAAGATCTACAACGTTCTGATTTATGCAGTAAAACAACCACCACCTTAAAATTTTACTATATATAATAGAAACCAAAGCTATTTTTGACAAGGCAAACAAGAAAGCAGAGATATACGAGCCAAGCAAATGTATATCGGTAGGATCTTTACCCTTGAGGATGTATTTTTCAAGCAGGCAGAAGAAGGTGTCACTGTGTAGAGCTGAGTCGTGGACTGGTAAGGAGGTAGTGTTATAGTAGTAGGGATGGGCTCATCCTCATATGATGGATGGGATGGAATATGAGTAGGCTTGGGGAGGTTGTCCCTGATAACACCCTCCCTCACATTTTCAGACCGGACTTCATTAGCACCCCCTCCTTAAACTACCAAGATTGACCGAAGTCAAACCAGTAATATTGAAATTTGCTTCCTGATCTTCAACCTGTTGTCCTTTGTGTGTTCTTGAGTGAACTATGAAAGGAAAAACTAAAAAGGCATATACAGTGTACACTCAAACTTCAACGCAAGTAGAGTAGAGTTTGGACCGGCGGTGGGCGGAAGGGAGCAGGATTCCTTTAACGACACTCCATCGTCAATAAATTCAGCATTTACTTGATCTGACTTACAACCCACCAAGTCACCCAACTCGACACAAATTACGATTTGCACTAAGAAATGGTTAGCAACAGACCACGTTCCAAGAGAAACGACAAAACGTTTCTGCTAAAACCATTGTTTGAAATGGATGGTTTTGTAAGAAACGCTTTCTTAATTCTAGAAATGGGAATGATCGTAAAAAACAACAGTTTTCGTCTCGTTTTTGTTTCTACTCTGTTTTCCTAGAAAAATGCACAGCTTCGTCACATTTCTGATAACAGAGGTCTCAATCGCTCGTATCAAATAGGAATCATTTCAGTAAGTTAAATTAAATGCCCATGTTATTGATTATCAAATTTAAAAAACAAAGACAAAATCGACAGTCCAAATATGCTTACTTTCAACTGCAACATTTGCTCTGTATCAGGCTATCAGGTAAGTAGTTGAGCCGTAGTGCCTAAGGTGTTGGGAGCACACAAAACTGTTCTGTGGTGATATGTAAGTTTATGAATATGTGGTAAGTAGATATAATTGTAGTTACCAATAATTGAATCATGGGAAAAATGGGGAAAATTCACTGTTGTTCCTAATACGATGAAAGCAAAATTAGGGCATATAAGATTCTATCGTGATCACCCAAAAAAAAACATACATTAGAGAGATAATTCAAGAGAAGACAAAGATTCAATAGACAACTCCATCTGGCCCAACCTTATCCAACCTTATGTGTTGCATCAACAACCATGGTTCCTACAAAATCATTGTTCCCAAAAGAAATTGAGGCCACCACTGTACAAAATCATCGTTCCCAGATGAAATCAAGGCCACCACTGCAAAAATGGGAGAAGATTGTTATTATTAATAAATACATAACATAAAATTCAAAACAAGAATTACAGTTGACATCATCTCTCCCTTTTACCAGCCTGGTCTATTTTTTAGCTCTTTAACAAGTCCTTGCACATTCTTGTATATTCCTTTATTTAAAGCAACGTAGTGTGTTGTCGCATGTTATGGTGATTAAATATTTTGTTAACCACATGAACAAGAGAATTAATGGCTTTATTGATAGCACTAATCCTCTATAACTATGCTCTTTGAATCCAGCCACAAGGACACTCAGATTGAACTAAATTGGCAGCACCTTAACGTGGAAGGATAAATGATGATCAAAGAAATATTAATGCAAACAATAGAATGGGTTAATCAAACTTCAGTTGGGTAAAAATGATCATCCTAAGGAAAATAATAAAATAATAGTAGATAGAGTAAAAAACTATTTTTTTTCTATTTCATATTTTCATCTTTAATCCTTACAGTTTTACTTAAATTTCAAGCAGAAGCACTCATTGGATGTAGAATTAAAGTTTGCATCCAACGAGTACTACACACTTTTAACAAATCCACATCATGAAAAACTGAAAATACATTAAAAAATGCGTAGAACTGAAAATACATAAAAATAATGTTTCTAGTGAGAGAAAACATGTTTTCTTGATTCTTTTTTCTCAGTTTTCGTGGCATGGATGTTGTTAAAAGTATGCAATATCGGTACTCATTGGATGCAAAATTTAATTCAGCATCCAACGAGCCCTCTAGCTTGAAATTTGAGTAAACTTACAAGGAGATAAGTTGAAAATACAATCCAAAAAGTACTTTTTGTTTTTTCCCTACAATATTTTTACGTACACCTAGTTTGAAATTTAAAGCATTTTGATTGGCTAATATGTCATGACAAGAAATTGTACTTTAGGATTAAAAGACACATTTCCTCTAATGTATAAGATAAAGGATTTATTTCAAAATTCAATTTAATATATAAATTGAGAACTAATGCCAAACATTATTTTTTAAAATATTGCATTGATGTATCAATCGCTATATATCCCTACTACATAGGGCCATTATAACGAGCAAGTGGAGGAATAGACCTTATTTAATGGTTTGCAAAGAGAGTTTCAGATGGAAACATTGGTAGTTTCTATAAACAATTTTCACAATGATAATAAACTTGGGTAGGGAGGATTTTTCCTTGTATACAAGGTAACAAAGGCTCATCAAAAGGCTTCTAGAATATCTTAAACTATAGTAATGGGAAAGTTGATCTCATTACAACCTTAAGTGTTTGTTGGAGATTGCTTCTTTGAAAACAAATATATATTTTAGAAAAATAATTAAGATTTAGTTTTTAAATTCTTTCATATTGAGCATTTGTCTGAATCTCTCAAAGAACTACTCGTGATAGAAAACAAATAGTTGTGAACTAAGTCACCTGACACGAGAACATGGGACACAAAGGGCACAGGGATTTGAGTGTCCGACACAGACACGCTGACCCCCAGAATCAGGACACGTAGGACACATTATATATATATTAAAAATTTTAAATGATAGACATATAGATCCATTTTTTTACAAATATTCAATATAGATTAGAATCAGTGCACATTTAACATTAGTATTACACATTTACAAATCAAATCAGTAATCACAATCATATTATGAGACACATAGATATCATAGTCATAGATCAAGATGTCAATACTCATGAGTCAAAACCATATTTCTCATTAAGTCATGAAAATCAAAATGTATACAATATAATCATATAATGTATTACATAGATGTTGGGATGCCACTGGAAATAGTAAATACAAAAAGGTGTAGATCAAAATAGAAGAATGAAGAGTCTCATCTATCAATATTCCTCATCCTCCTCCATGCCTGAATAAAAAAACTCATCACTTCTCTCCTCCTCCTCCTCCTCCTCCTCCTCAACCATGATAGGATCAATATCTGTTGGTGTGGAGGATGACCCCTCCAAAGGATCACTATCTTCAAATGTCACCAGCTCTAGCACTGGATCATTAAGATCCAGGTTGGCTAATGCCAACTTAATACCATTGTCCAAACCCATATCACCAGGAAAGACATCCCACATATTTGTCTTTCCCTTCACCCACTCCTCCCTCTTCCTGTAAATAAGACAAATGTTGGTGTGCACATACACCATCGTCTCTACTCTGGACAACTCAATCCTGCTCTTCTTCAAACCGTACAAGTTGTCATATGTGCTACAATTCCTCTCATAACTAGAGGATGATGTAACTTGAGAGATGATCCATCCTCAAGGCTAGCTTCTGTAGAATAGGGAATGGTGCCCCATGAGTTTCTCACCAATTATAGGGCTTCTTAACTCCCCCATATCCAACCACATCATAGCCTCCAAATCTCCCAGTAGCACGAAAAATATACAAATCCTGCCTCCACCTCATCAAGTAAGTCTCTATCATGAAATAGCCGCCTAAATGTTATATTCCTTCCCTGTGAAATCTATCCATCCATGCGAGGAGGAAATCTATGTGAGGTCCCACCAGTGAGCCATTCCTGACTGTAGAACTTGGGGTTCAAGGAGTGGGCCAAGCAATGCAAAGGTGTACAATTATTATCCCACCTGGAAATAAGAATATCCTGAATGGTGGAACATAAGTTCTCTACTGATGTCTCATGTACGGGACACTCATTCTCCATAACAATGGTCCTCATGGACTCAATCATGAAATCCCACCCCTCATAAACATCCGCTAGGATGGGTTGTTCTGTGTCTGCAAAACGCAACAAAGAAATGAGTGGCTCCATGCTCTTAATGGTAAGATTCACCCTCTCCCACCAAACATAATTCAATATTGTGTCCTTCACCTTTTTTGAAGCACTTTGATCTGTCTTTCTCCAGAAAGACCAATACTCTAAAATCACCATGGACCCAAGAGCGGTTTTGACCTCCCTCAACCTCTTTAGCATGATGAATGAGGAAGCAAACCGAGTATCTACAATCTTCAGCAATGAAAGATGTGTGTACTCTTTGTATATGGTGAGGGCATTTGTATGGTTTTGTACAATGTTACGGGTATGACGTGCATCCTCAATAATGTTTCCAATCCATGTCACATCTGAAGAAATGGATTTGAGTGCTAAGTTCAAGGAATGGACAATACAAGGTGTCTAAAAAACCTATAAGATCAAAAAATACAAGTATAAATGACTCTACAACACAAACAAGTTAACAACTCAAATCATTAACAATGAAAGGTGTCATAAATGAAAATACTTGTGGATATTTAGTTTCCACAATCATGCTAGTGGCCTTGCAAACCGGTGCATTTCCCATGATGATTTGTACACAAGAATCAACACCTACTTCTTCAATGGTTTTGATGAATAACTCACCCATAAAATGTGCATCGTTGTATTTCCCAAGAGCATCCATCGCTTTCAAGAACACCGGTCCATTTTGGGAAGATACCATGAAATTGATGATTGGATGGTGTGCTAGATCCGTCCATCCATCGAAAACAATACTCACTCCAGATGAGGGCCATGTTGCTCTAATTGGTTTAAGAATTTCGTCCACCTCCTTGTTTTCCTTAACCAACAATGTGGTTCTAAGCTTCTTCGAACTACGAGGCACATAACCAGATGGAGCTCGTTCACTGAGACTTTGACACATATCAAAAAACAATGGTGACTGTGCAACATTGAATGAGATGAAGTTGAGGTAGAAAATGAATGCAATGGTGAGGTCTACCTCTTCTTGTGCCTCTTGTTGGAAAATATTGTCCATTGGACCACTTGAAGATGGCATCTTTTTTGATAGATGTGTATCACCTATGCTAGGTGGAAATGGAGACCGAATTGTAGAGGGTTTCCTTAAGAATGGAAGAGGATCCTCATCCTTTTTATTGCTTGTTGCTACTACATTCCCTAAGCCTTCTTGATCCTCCTTTCCCATTTCATCCCTTTGGATAACACTCACACCTTTACATGAAGAAATCCCACAATTAGGAAGGCCCAACAAATGGCTCTTAACTCGATAGTATGTGCTCTTGAAGTCATTCTTGCAAAAATTGCAAGTTCAAGATGCATTGCCTCCCCCACCTAAATTTTCCCCATGCCCTTCTTTCCTAGTCACATACCTCCACAAAGGGTATTTCTTCTTTTGGGCTTGTTGTATTGCTAAAAAAGGGTTCAATGGAGCATGAGCTCCACTAGTAGTAGATGGAGCGCTAACAAGAGGAGTAGAAGACCTTGTTTTTGGAGGAATAAGAGAGGAGACAATAGATGGGGTATTTCTCCCTTTCCTTTTCCCTTTAGCTCATCCCCTATCTGAATGAGACATTGTTCTTCTTGATTGATAGTTGAGCTTGCAATCCACCCAACCAAATCCACCTTCACTTGCAAAAAAAACATTTCCAAATCTTTTAGCACCCTTCCAAAGCCTTCAAATCCTCTTCACTTGCAAAAAAACCCTCTTAGAGCTCTCCCACAATTTGCAAATGAAAAAAAAAGTGAGAAAAATCGGTTTAAAAATGGGCGCGACCGTCATTTTTGTGTCTTGTTTTCGGGACACGATTAGACAGTTCCCGGACACGCGTGTCCGAACACAAGACATGATTGAAAGTCATGTCGGACACAATCTGTTAACGTGTCCATGTCCGACATGTGGACACAGGACACGTGGCCCTAAAAGGACGTGTCTGGGTTCTTAGGTTGTGAAGAAGCTACCATCAACTTCTGAGCAAGGAAGAAAATAATCTTTGAATGAAGTTGAGCTTTTGGCCAAAATTATGGATCATAGTTTCCTGAAGTTACTTGGCTATTTTGTAGAGGGATTGAAAAGGTTGCTTATTTATGAGTACTTACCTGATAAGGTTTCTTGCTTATGAATACTTTCCAAATGTTATGCACCAAATCCCCCAAAAGAGCATGAAATAAGAAAGAGATTAATCTAACACCTTAAAAATGAAGAAAATAGATGAATAAGAAGTCTATTCAAGGGGGATTCCTCCTTATATAATGTACCAAATATACAAGACATGATAAGATAATGCTAGAGTTAGGTTCCCTTGGTTTATATACAGGAGACAAAGGGCACAATTACAACTCAAGGAGACCATATAGTAATAGTTAAGGTCCTAGTTGACCAATAAATACAATACCAATAAACCAATAGAAATGTAATGTCACAATATATAGGACTTAACATTATGGTTGAGAGAATCATTTACTATGTTCATGATCTAACTTGAACCTTGATTGTCATAGTTGAACCATTTAATAGGATTCATATGCAACATTAATTAAACCATTTGAAAAAAATAAAGTTATAAAGTTTTAGAGTGGGTGCAATAAGTTGCTTCCTAAAATTGTTGCAATAAGATTGCTCGTTGAAAAATTTAGGAATACACATGGGCCCAAAAATTGTACACACATTCCTATTTGAATTTATTTGGTGTCATGTCCCCATATATCAATCCGACCAATAGAAGGGGACATGAATGAATTACGAGCTTCTAAATTTTTCCTCATAGCCATATTATGAATTCATAACATTTAAAATGTATGTACAGTTGCATAATAAAAATACACCGTAGAAATAAAATCGATCCAAACACACATTATGCATATATAAGTGTAATCATCACATGCATCAATTAAAAACATTGCATATTCAAATACAACATAATACTTAAATTAAAACAAATAATATTTAAGGAACTGACTGTGTAAGAATGATTTTCCACCGAACTGTAGGAACTTATGTCCAGCATAACTCTTTCTTTTGAGAGGTCACCCCTAAGCCAAGCTATGAAGCCACTAGGGAGAAGGGCACACCTACATGCTTCTCTTTCACAGCCCAAAAGCCATTCTTCTCTCTATGCCCAGGAAAATTCTCATACAGAGTTCTACATGGATCTCACTTAGTCATCATAGCTTTGGCTCCGACAATACCTACCCCACACAACACCCTTTTGGACTCGAAAATCCACTTAACCAATCCATGGTTCTCTTGGGAGATCCATCTTATAAGATGCTTTCAGTGTGTGGATAGGAGTCCAATCTAGTATTTGTTGTTGGAGAACCACATGTAACTTCAATTTGTGGCTTCTCAAGCATGAAAAAGTAACAAAACTCAATGAGTACAAAACCCTAGCTTTCCCAACTTCTGTGCTCACCTACAACCATCTATTTTCCCTTCAAATCTATAGTCATGTCTCTAAATTTGAATTTTTGGGTTATACATAATCTGGTAATGGTCGTGAACATCAATAGGGAGCTCTACATAGTGTAGATTTGCATAAGAGAGTGATAGAATGAGTGTTGATTCCGTAGGATATGAGATGATAGTGAAAAGGAAACTGGCATAACTTTGACCATAAAATAAAGAACTTTTGACAACTGACAGAACTATCACAAAAGTGCATTAAGCCCAATGCTTCAATAACTACATGATGTGACTTTTCCCACTAACCTCACACATGCATTCAATAGTCAAAAGGAGGTAATTAACTCACTTAAAGAACATGGCAGAATTTGGATGAGTTTTAAAGTTGACACTTGGGAGAAAAAGTTTTAGTCTCACATAGGTCTCCTTTCCTCTTCCCCTCTATTGGAATCCTAGCCCCTCTATTGCTCTTTACACAATCATATTCGACCATTTTATTAGTTATGTAACATAATATTTACATATCTTTTGAGTTAGCATGACAAGCCAATCATATGGTCCATATAACAATCTTTACATCATACATGCCTGGCCATTCATTAGTCGGACCTTGGCCTTGATATTCACACTAAGAATCCATAGTAGGGTATTTACATCATTTATATAATTTTGGTTAAATACATTCTAACTCAAAATTGGGGATGTTACAATAATCCCCCCTTGAAATTACACCATCCTTTGTGTTTGCTCAAAATAATAACAAAAATAAATATGACTCTCTAATGGTATCCTCCAACTCCTATATAGTCTCATTGGGACCAAAGTGCCTCCATTCTAGCTTTACCTATCCAATGGCTTGGTTCCAGAGCAATGTTGCTTACTTGTCTAGGATGCATTGTGGCTCGTTTCCAAAACAATGTTACCTTATTGTCTAGGATGCATTATGGCTCGGTTTGGAACTATTCCTTGGGTTCCACCTAGATCACATCCCAATCAATCACATGGTTAATATCATGTACATATTTCTTAAGCATAGAAACACAGAAAACAATATGAGCTCTAGTGTTAGCAGGCATTGCAAATCTATATGCAACTAACCCTATTGTTTTAAGCATTTCAAATGAACACAATATCTTGGTGATAGCTTGGCACAACTTCCAAGCTTGAAGGAACTTTTCCTTGGCCTCACTTTGAGGTAAACATGTCATGTCCCCAATTAAATAAATTCCAAACAATTTTTTTTGCAAATAATGTTTCACCAACCTATTAGTTCCCTAGGTTGAGATGGAGACATAAATTTTGTAATAAGGGGATACAAGACCCAAAAGGACATTAGTTTATCATATTCACAAATGGGTCACATAAATGATAGATGCTAATAAAATAAGGTGGCATGGGTTCATGAAGACACTTGAAAGCTTGTGAAGCCTTTGGGTGGCTAGATTCCCTGCACACTTGGCATGATGATCATCCAAATTCGAACACATGGGTAATGTAAAATTATTGGATGGTAATGTGGTGTCAAATATCATATAATGAGACAAGGAAGTTGAATTGGTAAAGGATGGTAACTCCCATGGAAGAGGAAGAGACTAGAAGACAAGGCGCACCACTTAGAAGGAGATTCTATGCACTCTATGACAACAATTGATGGAACATTCTATGACAAGTATGACAAATTCAGACCTGATTTCTGAAATATGACAAATCTGATATGTCAGGGTTAAAATAGCCACCAATAGGTCTAATTTTGGAGTTAGAGGCAACCATTTGAATTGGGGAAAGAATTGGAGCATGAAGAGGAAGACAAGTGTCGTGAGAGTTACTAAACCACTAAGATGCGTTGGAGGAAGATCATGGAGGAAAATTCAACCTTAGGAGGCCCCATGAAGTTAATAAAAATATTTCATGAGGAAGGAGAGTAGCTTTTGATCATTTTTTAATTGGCCTTTGGAATTTTGGAGAGCTTTTGCTTTTCCATTGCACGGTGAATGTTCACTCTCCCTGCTTGTGAACCAATTTCGAGGGAGTTGGATTCCTTTCCAAGTTGTTTGTGGAGAGGTCATTCAGAAATATCATGGGATATTAATGAAGGAATTTTATTTTCAGGTTTAAGATCCATATGGTCTAATTCTCATCTATGTCCTCATTCTCTCAGTCCTTCTTCTCCATTCCCCCATACTCTCATGTTGATGGCGCACTTGTTGGAGTGGTGCTTGCGCTTTGATGATGATAGTTGATGAAAAAGATTTGATGTATGATGTATGGATTTTTAATATCATCTCCATATGCTCTTTAAGTATAAATATCAGAAATACATGTATGAAAGGCTTGCATTCCCCATGCTCTTGAATAACTAGTTTTCATGGATTTGGCTTCAATATTGAAGTAGCTTTATATCAAATTTGTATGAGGACATTTATATGAGTTTTATGATGATGGGGAATCAATATATGATCTATGAATCTGTAATATTATTTCCACATGCTCTGTAAGTCAAAATATCAGAGATACATGTATGAAAAGCTTGCATACTCATGCCCTTGTATCACTAGTCTTCATGGATTTGGCTTCAATCTTGAAGTAGTTTTATACTCGATTTGTATGAGTTGGATGATGTTGGGAAAGTAATTATGATGTATTACTCTGAAATTTAATGTCCATATCCTATATGGGTCGAAATCCAATAAAATCATGTGTGAAAAGCTTGCATTCCCATGCCATTGAATCACTAGTTTCCATGACTTTGGCTTCAATATTGAAGGAGCCTTGTATCAGATTTGTATGAGGGATGTTATATGAGTTTGACGATGTTGTGACAGCCATATATGATGTGTTACTCTGTAATTTAATTTCCCTATTCTATGTGGGTCAAAATCCAAGAAATCCATATGTGAAACTCTTGCATTCTCATGCCATTGAATCACTAGTTTCCATGACTTCAGAATGAATCTTGAAGGAGTATTGTATCAGAATTGTGGGAGTATTTTAATTTTAGTTTTATGTTTGTGGGGAATAAATTTGTATTCCATATACTACCACCATGTTTCATATTACTCTCAGAACCATATATTCTACCTTTCCTATGTCAAGTCTAGCTAGTAATGCAAATTTCCCTTAGGCAATTTCTATGAAAGTTACCCTACAAATGTTGCAGATCATAATCCACTTACAGAACTTAATAAACATGATTAAGGGAATTAATTTATGTTTTATTCTCATTCCATAATATTTTCTGATATTTTGGAGGGTCATACTTGATTTGGAGAGCTAGTTTGGCCATCACCCTTGGGGGGATTTGAACACAATTTCCTAGTAATTTTGGTATTTTTGTCATTAGCCCCAAATAAGTTTGTAGAGATCTAAATTATGATACAAAGTATCCATAAAACACCTTGGGATGTTTTAAGATTCATCATACCATTTCATTTCAAATTTGGGACCATTTGGTGAAAGGTGGAACCCTCTAGAGTCATAACTAGTTAAGCTTGAATTTTACCCAATTTGTAATTTTCTCCAAAATTCAAAAAAATGGACATTACAGTGGTATCAGAGCATGGTATTGGAACCTATTTAAGTTATGGATGATAGAGACAAATTGAACAAACTCATCAAGTCATATTGTGATGATACGACCAAGCAGGTTATGCAAGTATTCGAATTGATGGCTAGCCAACTTAGGGGTAAGCTTCCAGCAAGGGGTAGTAGAAGTTTACATCATGGAGAGACACATAATACCATTAATTTTGAATACTTCTATGATTGGTTGAATGAATATAGGAACAATAATGCGAATGTGAATTCATTAAGGGACAATCAACAATCCACAAGTTTAGAGGAGCATGAAATGAGAAAAAATCAGCATACTTGTGAAAAGAGCCTAGATACACCATTAAAGAAAGAAACAGAGAATGATGAAGTGGAGCATCAATTACCTAAAGGTGGTTATAGAGAATAACATAAATAGGAAAGTGAAGAGAAGCACACAATCCTTGCTGATGGGGGTTGTGCAAATCAAAGAGAATCTACTAATGGATCCTTGAACTATGAAGGAGTACCTACTGATGGGTTCTCACTACTCTATGTTGGTGACATAGAGATCATATTTGAAAATGTTGCTGCAATAAAAATTTCTCATAAGAACGAGGATGAATACCTTGTGACAGATAATGAAGAACTAGGATCAACTTCCCCATCACCACTTGAGCTTCAAGAAGTTGATCAAATCAAGAAGAAATAAGAAGAGGAGGTTCACTCCCATGAACCATCCTTCATTGAAGGGTATTTTAATATGAGTGAAATGGATGTCCATGAGACCCTTAGCATACTCCATGACACTAAAGCATTGGTGTCAAATTCTTGTTGGAAAATTTCTTCATCGGAGGAGCCATCCTTCCTTGAAGACACAAAGAAGATTCAAAAAGCAATGTGCAACATTGAAGGTAATTTCATGTCTTGTTTTTTGATAGAAAGAATTTTACTGAGCTTGATGAATGGTTACATGAAGCATACTTGAATAATAATGAGGATATTCATAAGCTCAAAATTCAAAATGAGCAACTTTTTGAGAGGTTGCAAGATACTTGTCCTTTCCCCTATGTTTAAGATTGTCATATGGTAGATTGCTTGGAGGATTCTCATGACATGAGGGATCATGAGAAACATGGAAAATTGTAGGTTCTTGACTTGTTTGAATATGAGCTTGATGAGAGCCAATCACTAGTTGTGGTGGAAGAGGAACTTGAGTTTCCCCTTGAAGATGGGTGCACACTTTTTGAATAAGTGCACGATTCCACTACCTTGGAACCAACCCATGAGAAAATTTTTGCATTTTTAAGGGAGGTGCATACTTATACCCCTATGTATCCTTCATATGATGAAAATTTTTCACTTTCTTATCATTTGGGTGAGTTGGTTCTTTCTCCTACATCCTACGCTTCCAAATCTTGCAACATTCATCCTAATGAAGTATGGGTGAAAGGTTTCTTTTTTATGGAGCCACATGAAGAGTATGGAATTTCTATATCTCCTTTTGATGATGATATGATTAGAGAACCATATTATTTACATTTTCAGCAGCATCCCTTGTTACACTATGATGATACACATCCACATGGATGCACCTATGGTATTCACTTGAGTCACTTGGAGACTCATGATTTTCTTTGCTCCTTTCCTAGTTCATTTGATGTTGGAGGAACTTCATCCCACACTTGGGTGAAGAGATATATGATTGAAGAACATTATTGTTGGCAACAACATCCTTTGTTATTTCTTGTTGATATATATATTCATGGGTGTGTTGATGAGACTTCTTGGAGTCACTTGAAGTCTTCATGTTTTCTTTTCTCCTTATTTGGTTCATATTTTGGTGGAGGTTCTTCATTCACTTCTTGGATGAAAGAACACATGGCTGATTATATTGATGCACATTATATGTTTTTGGAGCAGCATTATGGGAAATGGGATCCTCACCTATGTCATTGGGACAGATCTGATATAATACTTGATGATTGTGTGTATGGGTCACATGATGATCTCCTTACTTGGATGTACAATCACTTTCATGATTCTTTGATGAGGTACCTTCTTGATGTACATTTGTATGATGTTTTTATGTACTTTCATGATCTATATTGTGTACTCATGATGTTTGTAAGGGTGCAATACAAGCAATGGGATCTTGGCATTGCTTGGTTTCATCTCACTTGGAGTAGCAGTTCGATTGTTGGTTTGAGAAAGAAAACCAACCTTCAGTTGTTTGAGTTCATCCTTGTAGAGCAGTGTTCTAGTTTCCTATGAGGGAGACCCTTTGAGAGATGGATTCAATTTTCACATTCTTGGTGTTCATGGCATTTCATCGTAGGAATCTCACACCATGCATGTATCAGGATCATATGGGACCCTGGGATAATTTTTGGTCTCATTGGCTTCAATTTTGGGGGAAGCAAGAAACATTGGATATTTAGTCACCACTTGAGAAGATGATTGAAATCACAATAGTGCAGCAGAAAGCATGATGGTTCCTCTCTGAAATTTTCTTGGAATATTAAGAAACTCAAAGTTTGGTAACTCAACACCAACTTCAAAGAATTATAGAGAAGCAAAAATCGTTGAAAGATCAAAAAAGGTTTCCAAAATATGGAGGTAAATATTATTTGCACAAATTTGGTTTTTATGGATTTGATTAATCCTTTTGGTGTTAGTGGTGATGTTATAGGATATATCAATATGTACAATCCACATCTCTTTACTTTGGGGAACACAAAATTTCAATGCATGAATGCCACTACTCAAATTGTAGCTAAAGAAAATTAATGAGTAGAACCATAAGAGAGCACTTGGTGCAAAGGAAGGGATACCAAGTGAGGATGCCACTTGGGAATATGAACAAATTTTGCAGCATACAAACTTGGCAGTGCTTGAGGACAAGCAATATTGAGTTGGGAGGACTTTCATGTACCCAGTTAAATAAATTCCAAATAAGACTATTTACAAATAATGTCTCACCAACCTACTAGTCCCTAGGTTGAGATGGAGACATAAATTTTGTAATAAGGAGGTATGGGACCCAAAATGACATTAGTTTACCTTATTCATATTTAAATGGGTAACATAAATGATAAATTCTAATACAATAAGGTGGCATGGGTTCATGAAGACACTTGGAAGCTTGTGAAGCCTTTGGGTGACTAGATTTCGTGCACACTTGGCATGATAATCATCTAAATTCAAACACACGGGTAATGTAACATTATTGGATGGTAATGTGGTGTTGAATATCATATAATGAGCCAAGTAAGTTGAATTGGTAAGGGAGGGTAACTCCCATTGAAGAGGAAGAGACTAGAAGACAAGGTGCGCCACTTGGAAGGAGATTCTATGCACTCTATGACAACAAATGATGGAAGATTCTAAGACAAGTATGAGAAATTCATATCTGATTGATGAAATATGACAAATTTGACATGTCAAGGGTAAAAATAGCCACCAAGAGGTTGAATCTTGGAGTTATAGGAAACCGTTCGAATTGGGGAAAGAATTGGAGCATGAAGAGGAAGACAAGTGTCGTGAGAGTTACTAAACCACTAAGATGAGTTGGAAGAAGATCATGGAGGGAAATTCAACCTTAGGAGGCCCCATGTATTTAATAAAAGGATTTCATGAGGAAGGAGAATATATTTTTATCATTTTTTAATTGGAATTTGACATTTTGGAGAGCTTTTTCTTGTCCATTACACAATGAGTGTTCACTCTCCCTACTTGTGAACCAATTTCAAGGGAGTTGGATTCCTTTCCAAGTTGGCTGATGGAGAGGAAATTAAGACATATAATGGGAGATTAATTAAGGAGTTTTATTTGCAATTTTAAGGTCCATACAGTCAAATTCGTATATATCTCCCCATTCTCTCAGTCCTTCTTCTCCTTCTCCCACACTCTCATGTTGATGGCGCACTTGTTGGAGTGGTGCTTGTGCTTTGATGAGGATAGTTGATTCCCAAGATCTGATGTATGATGTATGGATCTGTAATATCATGTCCATATTCTCTATAAGTCAAAATATCAGAAATACATGTATGAAATGCTTGCATTCCCCATGCTCTTGAATAACTAGTTTTCATGGATTTGGCCTAAATATTGAAGTAGCTTTATATTAGATTTGTATGAGGACATTTATATGAGTTTTATGATGATGGGAAATAAATATATGATGTATGGATCTGTAATATTATGTCCACATTCTCTGTAAGTAAAAATATCAGAGATACATGTATGAAAAGCTTGCATACTCATGCCCTTGTATCACTAGTCTTCATGGATTTGGCTTCAATCTTGAAGTAGTTTTATACCCCATTTGTATGAGGGATATTGTATGATTTGGATGATTTTGGGAAAGAAATATATGATTTATTATTCTGTAATTCAATGTCCATATCCTATGTGGGTCGAAATCCAAGAAACTAATGTGTGAAAAGCTTGCATTCCCATGCCATTGAATCACTAGTTTCCATGACTTTGGCTTTAATCTTGTAGGAGTCTTGTATCATACTTTTATGAGGGATGTTCTATGAGTTTGAGGATGTTGTGAAAGACATATATGATGTGTTACTCTGTAATTTAATGTCCCTATCCTATGTGGTTCGAAATCCAAGAATTCCATATGTGAAACTCCTACATTCCCATGCCATTGAATTACTAGTTTCCATGACTTTGATTCAATCTTGAAGGAGTATTGAATCATATTTTTGGGAGGATTTTCCTTTTAGTTTTATGCTTGTGGGGAAGGAATTTTTTTTCCATATACTACCACCATGTTTCATATTATTCTCAGAACCATATATTCTACCTTTTCTATGTCAAGTCTAGCTAATAATGCAAATTTCACTTAGGCAATTTCTATGAAAGTTACCCTACGAATGTTGTAGACCATAGTCCACTTGAAGAAATTAAAAAACATGATTAAGAGAATTAATTGATGTCTGATACTGATTCCCATACTCTGTTATGATATTTGGGAGGGTCATACTTGATTTGGAGAGCAAGTTTGGCCATCACCCTTGGGGGGATTTGAACACAATTTCCTAGTAATTTTGGTCTTTTTGTCAGTAGGCACAAATAAGTTTGAAGAGGTATAAAGTATGATCCAAAGTATACATAAACCAACTTGGGATGTTTTAAGAGTCATCATACCATTTACTTTCAAATTTGGGACCGTTTGGTGAAAGTCGGAACCCTTTAGAGTCGTGACTAGTTAAGCTCGAATTTTGCCCAATTTGTAATTTTCTCCAAAATTCGAAAAAGGGACATTACAAAACATGATACCCAACCATGAATTCCCTATGCACTTTTTTTCTTATCTGCATAACTTTTCTGTCTATCTTGAGTTGCTTTTAAAATATGACTAATATTTGAAACCTTTTTTTCATTTTTGTGAAGCAATTTTGGGCCAAGTACAATTATGTTCATTGGATTATTCCAAATAACTAGTGTTCTGCACTTTTTTCCATATTAAGCTTGAAATGGGATCATTCCCAACGTTGTTTGTTTCTCATTGTTATAAGCAAATTCTACTAAGTGTAAATAATTTTCCCTCTTTGATGGTTTGTCCATCACGTGCACGTGAAGCATGTCTTGAAGCACTTAATTTATTTTTTTAGTTTTTCCATCTACTTGTGGATGGTAGGTAGTGCTAAATTTCAGTTGTGTACTTGAATTTGCAAATAGATTTTCCCAGAAATTTGAGATGAACTTGATATCCCTATTTGAAATTATTTCCTTAGGAAACCCATGCAATTTAAAGATCTCCTTCATGAAAATATTTCAAATGATATGTGTTTTATATGTGGATTTAACCTGTATAAGATGTTCCTCCTTTGTTAATTTGTCCGCCACCACCATGATGGAGCCATATTGCCTCATTGTCATTGGCAACCTTGTAGTAAAATCTATTGAAATCACTTCCCACTTCCATTCCAAAATGGCAAAGGTTGCAGAAAACTTGTTAAATGTTGATGCTCAACTTTTACTTGCTAATATTTCATACATTTAGAAATATACTCAACAATGTTTTTTTTTCGTCCAAAAATACGTGGCTGTAGCAAATTTCTTTTGGTATCCTAGGTAGTTGAAATATGTCATTTGATAGATTTCATCCATAACAATTTTCCTCAAGTCTGTCACATTTGGAATATAAATTATGTTTTTATAGGTAAGAAGTCCATCATCTTCCAAAGGAAACCTTCATACCTCTTTTCAAAATTCTGTTGTTGTAATGTATCTTTTATTTGCATATACAATTCATCTTCAACAAGATAATTAACAATTTGTTATCTCAAATATGATTGGAAAATGCTAATGGTTTCCACATGCATTGCATGTATTATTTCCATTGAGAGCAATCAACTATTTTATTTGTCTTCCCCTTTTTGTGTTTGATATCAAAATCAAAGTCACATAAAAATTCCAACAATTTAGCTTGTCTGACATTTCATGTTGGTTGCACAAACAAATATTTCAAACCACAGTGGTTTGTTCTTAGCACAAATTTTCTATAGTGCCACCACATCTTTGAAACATGCACTATGGCTACAAATTCCAAATCATTGGTAGCATAATTATTTTCATGCTCTTTCAATTTTCTTGACTCGTAGCATACCACATGGTTATCTTACATAAGAACTCCTCCAATTATCTGATTACACACATCTACACATACCACAAAATCATTTTTTGGGTTTGCAATTTTTAGAATTGGAGTACTTGTAAGAAGCTTCTTCAACATGTGGAAGCTTTCTTCACATTTCAATGTCGACTGAAACTTAATTACCTTATTTTGCAAAGAAGTGATTGTGCATGTAACCTTGGAGAATCCTTCAATGGTCTTTCTATAGTAACCAACAAAACCCATAAAAGATCTCACATTTGTTACATTTCTTGGAGTTGGCCACTTCATAATGTCTTCCATCTTTTCTAGATAACCTAACATTCCTTCCTCTGAAATAATGTGATCCAAATAATGAATTTTATTTTTATAAAAATCACATTTGCTTATCTTGCATACAACTTTGATACCTTAGTGATTGCAAAGTCATTCTTACATGTTCTTCATGCTTTTGTTTATTCTTTGAGTAAATAAGAATCTCATCTAGAAAAGTAAGAACGAACTTGTCCAAATACATGTTGAAAACACTATTCATGAGACACATGAAGGTAGTTGGTGCATTAGTGAGACCAAATGGAACCACCACAAACTTGTAGTGTCCATACCTTGTTCTAAATTTTTTCTTGTGAATGTCTTCTTCCTTTATTCTCACCTTATGGTAACCATACCTCAAGTCAATATTTGAAAATGTCTTTACCTATCTCATTTGATAAAAAAAATCATTAATTCGAGGCAATGGGTACATGTTCTTCATGATAACTTTGTTTAGTTTCCTATAATTGATACATAACCTAAGTGTTCCATCTTTTTTTCCACAAATAGTAGTATGGGTGATCCCCATGGAGACAGACTTGGATAAATGTACTGTTTTTCCAACAATTCTTGCAATTGCATTTTTAGCTCTAATAATTCTGGTGTACTCATACTGTAAGTTTTCTTAGACACTAGTGAAACTCCTGGCATAAGATCAATTATGAAGTAAATGTTCCTCTTTGGAGGAAGTCTTGTCACTTCATCGGGAAACACATCCCTGAATTTTTTTAGCAAATGATAATTTTCCAACTTTGGAATTTCATTTTTTGCTTTATCCAAAACTATGATGTATATAAGATTTATTTAGGTCTAGAGGTTCAAGTATCCTCCTTTAACCATGTCCAAGGCTCCAAGACATGGATACATATTGGCATGGATATCCATGCAAGGTCATGCATGGTGCTTTAGGAAGTTTTTATCA
The DNA here is from genome assembly GCA_001517045.1 of Pseudotsuga menziesii. Lineage (NCBI taxonomy): Eukaryota > Viridiplantae > Streptophyta > Pinopsida > Pinales > Pinaceae > Pseudotsuga > Pseudotsuga menziesii. Next base: position 124,292 of record LPNX010285574.1, read on the forward strand.
CTCTAGATTCCCCAATTGTTTTTTTAGGGACAAAGACATGGTTGTTTTCCCTAAAACATCATTTCCAAGGCCTTGAGACATGTAGACACTACTCAAAACCACATAGTGGAAATTACATAATCAATCGTAGGCCAATGATACCCTCAAGGGGCCATGTGTTTTTAGTGGAGGCAATATTCTTAGCCTTATATGGATAGAAGAATCATTAGAGCTGAAAATTGAGGGCGCCTACACTAACCATGTGTAAGGGGAGCAGGATAAGCGTTCACCAAATCGCCCCTGACTCGCCGGAATCTGGCAGATCAATTTTGGTGTAAATCATACTTTCGAGGAATTAAATCGTAATTTTAATCATTTGGGTAGTTTTAAAATGCCCGATTTAGTATAGAAAGAGCTAATAAAATTAATAGAATTCCAAAATAATGAAATAAACAATTTCACAGCAAACATTTGACTGATTTTAATAAAAAATCGGCCGAAAAAACGGGGCGATTTGGTGAACGATTATCCCACACGTGTGCAAGGCCCCAAGGCCACAAGGCCTACATACATGGAGCCATATATAACCCTCTAAAGTAATCAATGGTGCTTTTAGGTAGTGTTCATGGCTCCAGAATCCTCAATGATTTCTTTAAGGGCAAAAACATGGTATTCTATCATGGAACATAATTCCCAAAGGATTAAGGCATGTACACACTACTTAAAACCACACAATGGTAACAACATCCTCAATCATGGGCCAATTATACAAGTTAGGAGGTTGTGTGTGGTTGGTGGAGGAAAACTTGTTACCCCTAGATGGATACAATATTAGTTTAGGGAAAAAGGTTCAGGTATCCTCCACTAACCATGTCTAAGGCCCTAAGTCCACGAAACTCAGATACATAGTACAATGGATAACCATACGAAGCAATTCATGGTGCTTTGAGGAATTATAATTCGTCGATTATAACCATGTCCATGCATAAGGCCCTAGTACCCATACCTAGTGCTAAAAACCTCCTAATGGAACACACATCTCAATTTGAGGGAAAACATACCATTCAATGGTATTATACATTGAGACATTATTATTGGCCTCATGTACCTAGAGTTTCCTTTAGGGGATAAGGCTTGGGTTTCTTCCTTTGATAATTCCAAGTCCCCTAAACTCATGTATATGATGCTCAAAACCTCATAAATATGATGACATCCTATCTTTGAGGCTAAGTATATCTTAGGCTAGTGATGTGTGTTTCTTTAAAATATTGTACATGGCTCTGGAGACATCAAAGATTCCTTTAGCAAATAATGTATGTGATTTCTTCCTTAATTATGTATAGATACTCAAGACCCGTAACTATTATTCAAAACTATATAATGACATAGACATGGCTATGCAAACAGTAAGATACTCTCAAGAATCCATGTGTGTTTATTCACGTTGTTCTTCTTGGCCATGGATTCTTAAAAGTTTTTTTTAGGAATTAAGGACTAATTTTTCTCCCTCAATCATGTCTAGGGATCCCAAGACCCATACCAGTTCTCAAAAAATTCTAATCGCACTAATATCCCCACGTAGATGAATAATATGCTCTCGGGAGGTCATGTGTGGTGGTTGTAGGCGTTGTTCTTAGCCAAACATGCCTAAAATTTCCTTTAGGATGTAAGTCGCTCTCTTTTCTCCCCAACCATGTCCAAGGTGTTGACACCTATAATTAGTATTAAAATTCTCTGTGTGCCACAAAAAACCCCACTTAGGGGCAAAATAAACCATGGAAAGGTCTATTGTAGTTGTTTAACATGTCATTCTTGGATATATATACCTAGAAGCTTCCTTTAGGTCCTAAGGTATAGTTTCCATTCCTTAACCATGTTTAGGGACCCAAGACCCATACCTAATGCTTGAAAACATCTTAACAGTTCCCATATTCCAACTATAAGGACAAATATCCCCTCGAGAGGTTTGATTTGGTGGTTGGAGACATCATTGTTACACATTTAGGCCCAAAAATTTCCTATATATGCCAATGCATGAGCTTCCTACACCAACTGTGGTTAATACCTCAACACCTAAACCTAGTGCTCAAAAAGTCCTAATGGTACCCATATCTCCACTAGGTGGCCAACGATACCCTTAGGAGATCATGTTTGATGTTTCAACGTGATGTTATTGGCCCTATCTACCCATATCCCAACTTGGAGGAAAACGATACTCTCAGGATTAATCGAGTGCAATGGTTCAAGGTGTTTTTCTTGAAGTAGGCTACCTAAAAGATTGTTTTAGATACTAAGGCTAAGGTTCCTCTCTCATCCATGTCTACGGTCCCACGACCCATCCTTGGTGCCAAAAACGTTCTAATGGCGGCCATATTACAACTTACAGGCCAAATATCCTACATAGAGGCCATGTGTGGTTGGTTAATGGTTTATTCATTGCCCTTGAGTTTCAAAGGCTACATTTTAGGACTAAGGCTAATGTTTCATCACTCCATCTTTGTTTAGGCCTCAATATTTACACATAGTGATCAAAATACCATAACGATTCCAATATACTATATTGAAGGTGAAGGATCCCCTTGAGAGGCCATTTGTGTTTGTTCAAGGCATTGTTATTAGCATTGGAAGCACAAAATATCCCTTTAGGGCCTAAGGCTTAAGTTTCCTCCATCCACCATGTTCAAGGCCTTGTGAACAATACCTTATGCTAAAAAATTCATAATGGTGTCCACATCACCATTTTGAGGTCAAATATCTGCTTGAGAGGTCATGTATTTTAGCTCAAGGAATCATTTTTGGGACTATATTCGATTGATATGCATTTAATGGATTAGGATCACGCATTGTATACCAACCATGTCCAAGGCCTCGAGACACATACTTGGGCCAAGTATATGCTCGACAGGTCGATGTGTTGTTAATCGAGCCATTGTTCTTTAACCTAAATGCATATAAATTTACTTTATGGAATAAGGCCCAACTTTCCTTCCTTAATCATGTTCAAGGCATAGAGACTGATACCTAGTATCCAAAATGTTCTAATGGAACTTGTATCCCCACTTGAAGGAGAGGATAACCTTTACAAGGCTTAGGTGGTGGTTTTAGTTATTGTTGATGGCCATGAGTATACATATAATATTTATTTGGATTCATATCCCGACATTTCGTCCCCAAACCATGTCAAAATCCTTGGAATCCATACCTGGTACTCAAAATATTCCAATGGCTCCCTTAGCACCACTCAAAAGAAAACGATACCCTCAAGAGGTGCTATGTTACAGCTTGAGTTGTTGCTCTAAGGATTAGATAACTAGAAGTTTCCTTTATGGCCTAAGTTTTAGGTTTGCTCCCGCAACCTTGCTCTCACCTCCAAGACCACACATAATGTTGATCAACTTCTTAATCTCATCAACATCCCACTATTAGGTGAAGGATATCTTTTAGAGGTCATTTGTGGTGGATTGAGGTTTTGTTCTTGACGATCTATGCATAAAAGTTTCTTTTAGGGTGTAAATCCAGTATTTTATTTGTAGAAAATGTTTGAGACCCATATCTACTATTCAAAGCCTTCTAATGTAATTAAGATCCCCACTAGGAGGTGAAAGATTCCCTCTATATGTCATGTTTGGTGATTCAAGCCATTGATATCGGATTTGGGTGTATAGAATGTGCCTTTAGGGCCTAAGGCCTAAGTTTCCTACATTAACCATTTCAAAAGTATTGAGACCCATGTCTATTGCTCAGTTCCTCCTAATGTAATTGGTATCTCAAATCATACGTCAAGGATACCCTCAAATGGTCTTGTATAGTCATTTGAAGTGTCTTTATTGACCATAGATTCCAATATAGTTCCTTTAGGATATAAAGTTCAAGTTTCCTCCCTTGTCCATGTCTAGGGCCCCAAGACCCACACCTAGTCCCTTGCAAATTTCACCCATATCCCTATTCTAAGGCCAAGGATCCCCTTGAGAAGTCATGCCTTGTGTTTGGAAGTGTCTACATCTCTATTAGCCTTAAATCCCTAAAAGCATCATTTAGTGCCTAAGGCTTGGTTTCCTCCCTTAACCATGTAAATGACTCCTAGTCCCATTTGTACTTATCCAAATTTCATAATTGTATTGATATCCATACACATGCTAAGAATACCCTCACAAATCCATGTATATTGGTTTGAGGTGCTTTTATTGGCCATATGTGTTTAGAAGATTCATATAAGACTTGAGGGAGATGTTTCCTCCCTCGACCATGTTTAGGCCCCAAGACCCTACATAATGCTCAAATATCCATAATGGAACTAACACCCATAAAAAAATTTGATAATTAATTATTACTATTAATAAAAAAAATTATCATTCAAACAAATAGATTTCAATTCAAAACAATTTTATCACCATTTTTATAATCTTAATAAATTACAATTGTTTATATTTGATAATCTTTCAATAATAATTTTGTAAAATGCATATATTTATTTATTTGAAGTTACAATAATGTAAAAATGAAACAATTGAATGGTGCAAAGTCTGATATTAAAAACATTTATTTGCTTGTTGTATGGTTGGTGCAAACCCTCACAATTAAAATTTATTTGTAAGTGTCAAATGTGGCAAAGGACTTATCACCACCTTATTGTACTTATCAAAGTATCATACACCACTTTTGTAATTAGCAATATATGATGTGGCATGCCATTTCCAATAAGATTAACAAATACTATCACCACTTTAATACTATATAATGTCAATGGTGCTAACATCCCCATATTAACACCGTATATAAGTGGGGCTAACTTGTGGTGCTAAAGATGGACTTAAGCTAGTGATTAAAACTTAATAATGATACTAATGTCTATCAACAAATTTAATAAGCTCAACATAAAAAAATTAATTGAATAATCAAATTCCAATTTAAATAATTTGTATTGCTACTTTATAATATTAATAATCAAAGAGCGAGGTTATTGTTGGAAAAATGTAATTACTCACAGATCAGCACTTGATCTCCAGCCGACTCTGTCAGAGTCTGTACAAGCCACGATCTTGTCTGTCAGTCTGACAAGAAGGAAAAGTCCACATGTAGGCAGCGTAATTCAATCGAATTTATTTCAGAAACTAAGTTGTTAGGTAGATAGTTATTGCAGTGTTTAATGGAAAGTAAGTCGGCAAGTAAGTCGGTCTATGCTGTAGCAATATTCAGGTTGTCTATAAATAGAAGATGCATATTGTAAATCAAAAGAGAGAGATATATAGATACAGATATACAGTTACGCAAACCAGCTGAGGACTCAAGGTGTGAAAGTGAAGTCAAAGCTCAAGCTTCTATGCATTTGATTTAGTCGGAGAGCTGAAGCTCTGTGGACCGACGAGTTTGTAACAGACAAGTTTGTATTACTTTGTATTTCCGCATAGTTAATATATGAAATAGTTTGTGGTTGAATTCATGATTATTTGGCCGCTCATATTTCCAGATTTACTTTTGTAAATGTCTTTTACAATTACTGATAAGTAAAAGAACAAGAATCCATAAAAATCTCACCGCGTGAAAGTTCCAAGTTTTACGGCACCTTGATCGATTCAAATCTTCCTACATATTTGGGCATATGTTTTTGTTATAAGTTATTTGGATTTGTAAAAGCGAGTAGTTTACTTCATTTTACTCACAGGGAGAATCATTTGTAAATTCTTAATTCTTTAGACTAAGAATCATATTCTACCAATCTAGTCGCATCAAGTATCAACTTGATCGCATCAGGCATCAACTTGATCGCAAAGAAGTTGATCGCATCAAGCATCAAATTGATCACAGAGAATTTGATCGCATCAGGCATCAACTTGATCGCAGATAAGTTGATCGCATCAAGCATCAACTTGATCGCAGATAAGTTGATCGCATCAGGCATCAACTTGATCGCATCAACTTGATCGCATCAACTTGATCACAGATAAGTTGATCGCACATATCAACTTGATCGCACCTACCAACTTGATCGCAGGTATTAACTTGGTCGCACCAACCGGCTTGGTCGCAGTAAAAAGGTGGTCACAGTAAAAACAGGTCGGAGTTAAAAAGTGAAATTATTTTTAAATATTGACTGAGCCCTAAACCCAAGTTTTAGTCGGCTCGGTTTTGGCTATCTGGTATCAGAGCAAGGTTATATCAGAGCAAGGTTATATCAGACTAAGGTTTATAGTAGCCCAAGATTTTAGGAAAGAAATCTTGTCTTAAAAGGTGGAAATTAGTTTTCTACGAAAAGTTAATTAAAAATTAAAAATGGCTTCCACTTCCGGTTCATTGCAACCTCCAAGTTTTACAGGAAAGAATTATGAATATTGGTCTTTAACAATGAAGGCTTTATTCAGAGGACAAGATGTCTGGGAGATAGTTTAGCATGGTTATGCAGAACCAGCAAACATGATTTCATATAACAATCTCACACAGGCTCAGAAAGATGTCTTGAGAGAACAGAGGAAGAGAGATGGAAAAGCTCTGTTTTTCATACATCAAGCTATGCATGAGAGCATACTCCCAAGAATAGCAGCAAAGACTAATGCCAAGGAAGCATGGGATACATTGGAGACTGCCTATCAAGGTTTGGATAAGGTAAAGACATCCAAGCTGCAAATTTTGAGAAAAGATTTTGAATCTCTGTGCATGAAAGATTTAGAGAATGTAGACACATTCTACACCAGAGTTGTTGGGTTGATAAACCAACTGAAATCTCATGGAGAACCTGTATCAGACCAAAGGGTTGTTGAAAAAATTCTCAGAAGTCTTCCCCCAAGATTTGAAAACTTGGTTGTGACCTTAGAGGAACACACAGACATGTCAACATTTAGCATTGATGAGCTGCAAGCTTCACTCATCAATCATGAACACAGAATCAGCAGATCATAGACATCATTGGAAGGTGCATTTGCAGCATAGTCATCCATAAGCCATGGTAGAGGAAGGGCGAGAAACAACTTCAGAGGCAGAGGAAGAAGTTCTTCAAGAGGAGGACGAGGCAGAAGTCCTGCAAATGTCGGTGGCAGAGGAGATAACCAGAACCCAAGTCAGCCAAGTGGCAAGAGGTTTGATAAATAAAAAATTCAATGGCATTACTGTAAGAAGTTTGGTCATTATGCATATGAATGCAGGAAGAAACAATATGACCAAGGAAGGCAAAGCCCAACACCAACACTTCGACAGGTACAATGTTAATGGCATCGACATCTCCACTTGAATGCAATGCTGTTCAAGAAAGTCCACATGACATATGGTACTTAGACTCAGGATGCAGCAACCACATGACTGGTAATTTAAATCTATTTTCCAGTCTAGATACTTCAGTTAAAACTGATGTTACACTTGGAAACAATGTCCAAGTCACTGTCTTAGGAAAAGGCACTGTTGATATTCTAACCAAACAGGGGGAGAGTAAGTATATCCCTGATATCTATCATGTCGAAGGTTTGAAACATAATCTGTTAAGCATTGGACAGTTGTTACAAAAGGGCTATAGAGTTTACATGGAAGATGAACGCTGTGTGATCAAAGACAAGCGTCCAAGCAACCAGCTGATGGCAAAAGTGCCAATGACAAGCAACCGCTTGTTTCCATTGAGGATAGCTCCCAACATAAAAGGGAAGACAAAGACAGGAGATGCATTCAAGGTAGAAAGTGAAGAAACAGTCGAGATCCTCGACAAGAGAGAAAATTGCAGTGCTAATTTGCAAGCTGCATTTCAGACAGAAGTTCAGGATGAATCCTGGTTATGGCATTTCAGATTTGGACATCTGAACTTTGGTGGGCTGAAGCTACTGCACACAAAGAATATGGTAAAGGGATTACCATTGATCGACAGACCAGAGAGGGTTTGTGAAGGATGCATTTTTGGCAAGCAGCACAGAGAGACATTTCCAGTTGGAAAGTCCTATAGAGCACGCACACCACTTGAAATTGTGCACTCTGACATCTGTGGTCCAATGCAAACATCATCCATTGGTGACTGCAAATATTTTCTAACCTTTTTTGATGACTACTCAAGAAAGACATGGGTATATTTCTTGAAACACAAATCTGATGCATTTGGTTATTTTCAGCAGTTCAAGGCACTCGTGGAGAACCAGAGTGGTCACCGAATCAAGATCTTAAGGACCGACAGAGGAGGTGAATATGTTTCAAATGAATTCCTAAATTTTTGCAAAACCCATGGCATACAAAAACAATTCACTGCATGGTATACACCTCAGCAGAATGGTATTGCCGAAAGAAAGAACAGAACCATCATGGAGATGGCACGCAGCATGTTGGTAGCCAAGCATTTGCCAAACGAGTATTGGGGTGAAGCAGTCGCAACTGCTGTATACATTATGAACCGATGTCCGACAAAGAGTGTGAAGAACAAAGTTCCCCAAGAAGCATGGACAGGTATGAATCATAGTGTCTCACATTTAAAAGTTTTTGGTTGTGTTGCATATGCTCATATTCCAGATGAGCTAAGAAAGAAGCTAGACAAGAAAGGACAGAAATGTATTTTTGTAGGCTATTCAGAAGACACAAAAGCATACAAGTTGTATGACCCCGTCACAAGGAAAGTCATAATTAGTCGGGATGTTCAATTTGTCGAGAACGAATCATGGGATGGAACCGTCGACACAAATGTCAAGATTGTGTCGAACATCGACAACGATGATATGGAAGAGGAAGTGGTTCAAATACCACATGTAAGTCAATTGGTCAGAACACCGTCGACTCCCATGACACCAAGACATGGTTCAGCACAAGGACCATCGACACAAGTAGCAGCTCAAGCTACACCGACAAGTACACCAAGAGGATAGCAGACTCCATCAAGCAATTCCTCGGGGTCAACATCGACAGAACCGATGAAGACAAGAAGTCTGCGAGAGATATATGAAGCTGGTACACCTAATTCATTCTCTCTGTTTGCATTATTTTCCCCTATATATGATCCACTAACATTTGAAGAAGCTGTTGAAGAAGAAGTATGGGCACAAGCCATGGATGAAGAAATATAATGCATTGAGAAAAACCAGACATGGGAACTGGTTGATGTACCAAAAGACAAAGATGTAATCAGTGTCAAATGGATTTATAAGACAAAGCAAGACGCTGATGGGAATGTCCAAAAGCACAAGGCAAGAATGGTAGCAAGAGGGTTCACACAGCAACCCGGCATCGACTTCAATGAAACGTTTGCACCTGTTGCACGCATGGATACAATCAGAACAGTTTTGGCAATTGCTGCACAAAACAAATGGCCAGTTCATCAAATGGATGTCAAGTCGGCATTCTTAAATGGCTATCTAGAAGAGGAAGTATATGTGGAACAACCACAAGGGTA
>LPNX010285574.1:133954-158515 GCA_001517045.1 Pseudotsuga menziesii
GAGTGATAACAGGTTTAAAATTAAGCAAGGATGATGAAGGATCCATTGTAGATCCTACGCTGTTCAAAAGGCTTGTTGGCAGCCTTATGTATTTAACAGCAACAAGACCAGACATTATGTATGGTGTAAGTCTGATCTCAAGGTTCATGGAGTCACCAAAAGACTCACATTGGCAAGCAGGTAAAAGAATTCTGAGGTATGTAAGTTGCACAAAAGACCTTGGTATTATGTATTCAACTTCAGAAAATTTTAAACTCATTGGTTACACTGACAGTGACAATGGAGGCAGCATAGATGACATGAAAAGCACATCTGGATACACATTTCATTTTCGTACAGGTGTTGTTTCATGGGCTTCAAAGAAACAGCCCATAGTAACTCTATCTTCAGCTGAAGCAGAGTATGTTGCAGCAACAAGTGCTGCATGTCAAGCTGTCTGGATGAGGAGAGTCTTAAAAGACTTGTCATAGAACCATCAAGAACCGACAACAATCTTCTGCGACAACAATTTAGCCATAGCATTATCAAAGAATCATGTGTTTCACAAGAGAACCAAGCACATCGATACAAGGTTTCATTTTATAAGAGAGTTGGTAAACGACAAGGAAATTTGTTTGGAATTTTGCAGGTCTAAAGACCAACTTGCCAACATCTTCACAAAGCCATTGGCAAAGGACACATTCCAGTATCTGCGTAGTTATCTTGGAATGACAAGTTATCCACAGTGAACTCTGTCATAAACAGAGCATGTCTAAGCTCTGAAACATTTTGTAAGTTTTGTTTTAAAAAATCCCCATCTGCTCATAATTAAGGGGGAGTGTTGGAAAAATTTAATTACTCATAGATCAGCACTTTATCTCCAGCCGACTCTGTCAGAGTCTGTACAAGCCACGATCTTGTCTGTCAGTCTGACAAGAAGGAAAAGTCCACATGTAGGGAGTGTAATTCAATCGAATTTATTTCAGAAACTAAGTTGTTAGGTAGATAGTTATTGCAGTGTTTAATGGAAAGTAAGTCGGCAAGTAAGTCGGTCTATGCTGTAGCAATCTTCAGGTTGTCTATAAATAGAAGATGCATATTGTAAATCAAAAGAGAGAGATATACAGATACATATATACAGTTACGCAAACCAGCAGAGGACTCAAGGTGTGAAAGTGAAGTCGAAGCTCAAGCTTCTGTGCATTTGATTTAGTCGGAGAGCTGAAGCTCTGTGGACCGACGAGTTTGTAACAGACAAGTTTGTATTACTTTGTATTTCCGCATAGTTAATATATGAAATAGTTTGTGGTTGAATTCATGATTATTTGGCCGCTCATATTTCCAGATTTACTTCTGTAAATGTCTTTTACAATTACTGATAAGTAAAAGAACAAGAATCCATAAAAATCTCACCGCGTGAAAGTTCCAAGTTTTATGGCACCTTGGTCGATTCAAATCTTCCTACATATTTGGGCATATGTTTTTGTTATAAGTTATTTGGATTTGTAAAAGTGAGTAGTTTACTTCATTTTACTCACAGGTAGAATCATTTGTAAATTCTTAAGTCTTTAGACTAAGAATCATATTCTACCAATCTAGTCGCATCAAGTATCAACTTGATCGCAAAGAAGTTGATCGCATCAAGCATCAACTTGATTGCATCAGGCATCAACTTGATCGCATCAAGCATCAACTTGATCGTAGATAAGTTGATCGCATCAGGCATCAACTTGATCGCAGATAAGTTGATCGCATCAGGCATCAACTTGATCGCAGATAAGTTGATTGCACATATCAACTTGATCGCACCTACCAACTTGATCGCAGGTATTAACTTGGTCGCACCAACCGGCTTGGTCGCAGTAAAAAGGTGGTCGCAGTAAAAACAGGTCGGAGTTAAAAAGTGAAATTATTTTTAAATATTGACTGAGCCCTAAACCCAAGTTTTAGTCGGCTCGGTTTTGGCTACCAGTTATGTCGTGCCTCACTCGATGTCCCCACCACGTTAGGCTGAGGGGGTACCATCCTTATATATATATAATTAAACTTATAGTGTAAAAACAAGAAATTAAATTTGTTGGAATTGTGGTGCAAAAACTCATTAATTAGTTTGGATTATTTAATTGAATGAAAAAAATTATAAATAATTAAATTAAATTATTTACAAAAGAATTATTTGCCAAATGGTTGGGTTTATTGTGAAGATCCTCATAAATAAATTCTATGTATATGTCAATGTGACAAATAATTATTATTTAAAACATAATATGTCTATGTCACTTTCCAACATCGCATTTATCTTAATATACATTATTTAAAACATAATTTTCAATAAACATTAACACCATTTTAACACCACACAATATATGTGGTGTTAATCCCACCACCTTAAGACTACAAAATATAAGTGGATACCACCACATTAGTACTACAAAATTGTAAGTAATGCTAATTGCACCACTTTAACACCATAAATTATAACTAGTACTAAAATATGTATTTTCTTATTGTGATAGTTTTTCATACCTCAACTCTCCAATAAAATTAGGTTTTTAGAACTTCAAAATACATACTTCAAAAGGAAAACAAAAAATATACTCTATATTATACATTTGCTGCTCTTTTTTCCATGAAGACAATTGTAACTCCGTGAAATTCAAATTCACTTACCATCTCATAGTACCAATTTTTTGCATTGAAAGTTGAAACATTTTCTCAAAATTTATAATTTTTTTCATAATTATTATTATGTTAATATATTGGCTCTCGAAAATGTTAGAAAAACAAATATTAAAATTTCACATTGTCTTTGAATCTATGCATAGATATGGTTTCTTTTATTCTTTATTTTTAAGTACAGGTGTATAAATACTTCAAAATTTGATTGTAACTAGTATTTTAATATTTTTACAAATCATTGTTATACTGTAACAAAATCTAATATTACTCAGTTTTCAATTTTTTACATAATCTTTTTAACATTTTGCATCTGCCACCTAATAAAAACAATATACTAATCACTAAAATTATTAAAACAACATATATTATTTTTTCTATACTATAACTAGTTGATCAAGTTTATTTTTACGAAAGTTAAAAAATCAACGTAATTCATAAAAATACAACTGAAAACTAGATAAACTGCTATAGCTTCCTTACCTAGAATCACAGCGACATTGCCTTTATAGTTCTCTGGTTGAATTCGAACCAAAGCTTTCACCACGTACTTTCTTGCGTCATTAATAAGTGAAATCCGGCTCTGGTTGGATTTGAACCCAGCTTTCACTACGTACTCTCAGCTATTAGATTTTGGCATAAAATATTGCGTCATTAATAAGTCAAATCCCTAATTAAGGAGAAAAGACTAATTGACATTAATAAGTCTTGAAAGTTTAGACATTAAATTTAGATATAGTGGAGGAATATTTAAAGCATCTTTAATTTAATTAATCCATTTTCAAATTCAAATTAAAAAACAGGTTAAGTGAGAGATGGGGACCATGCCAAAGATTTTCAATTCAATTAATTAATCCATTTTTAAATTCAAATTACAAAAACAGGTTAAGTGAGAGATGGGAACCATGCCATAGATTTTCAATTCATATGGCCTTGGAAATGTTATGTGGAAGGAAAGAGTAAAAAGATGGAAGAATAAAGGTGAAAAAACTAAGTTGCAAGTGACTAATGAGATATTATGAGTTTGAATTTAGAAAATTAAATAGAAGTCATAATTCAGGTAAAACTTATAAAATTGTTATTACATTACAAAACATAATTGCAAAACAGGAAGTATTTATCTTTAACATACTTTTTAATTATTACGTTACAAAACACACTTGTAAAAGAGAAAATACATTCATCAATACTTATACCACTCTGAAATTTTTCATTTAACTCATTTACACTACGAGTGCTTTTAAGCATCAATAATAGCACTGAATTTGACAAAGAAGTAGGCAAGAAGCTATACTGTTCTATAGAGATACTTCCATCTCTAAAACACATAACTTTATAAATCCAGAATTCTACAAAGTAATTCTAAATACTAAACATATCCAAAAGTTAGTATACAAGTGACATTCACAAACTTACAAGTACACATTACATAAAATTAACAGGCTCTCCGAACACAACTAGTCACATCAACTTGACCTTATTATAAACAACCTGTAACTAATGCTCAGCATACAACAGATTTAATTGGCAAGTTCTACGGTGGTTCTACATCATGTAATTTTACCAACAAACATTTATCACAATGCCTTTTACTTCAAACACAGTTTCTACCAATTCGAATCTGTAGCGGATAAGCCAAATTTGCCCAATATGAAATTGGTTCGTCATCCTATGGAAGGAACACGTATTTAAACACCACTCATTCTCTGCTAATGAATGGATTGATTCATTTGAGTATTGTCACTGAATTGCAGCCGGACAGATTCTTAATTTCCCAAGATATGTTTGGACTACTCATGACCAGATCCATGTTGCTCTGTCTCAAGACAAATTTCCCAGTTTCTGTCTCTCATCCACGCAGGAAAACAAGAACGAATCATATTGATTACCACGGCAATGCCAAATGAAATTACAGCTGATCATTGGGTTTTTAATCCATGGACTACTTTTGGGCACCTTATTGCTCCACACCTCTCCACACAAAAGAATGGTAAGTCTTCTCTGCCAAGGATGAGAATTGTGTAAGAGTAAAGGAAGAATAACTACGACTTCTTTCTGCAGCACGATCACGTCAGCAGCAGGAGAACGATTAGGCAAAGACGGCTCAAATCTCTATTATATAGGATAGGAGGATCTTCTTAGACTGATGCATCCTACATACAGTGGTGGATCCCTCAATGTACTTGCCAATACTTTTACTATCCAAGTTAGCAACTCGATCTTTGTACAAGTTGCCGCCTTGAAGACTACAACGGATCTGCAAACATACAACGACCTTTCAAATGCGGCTCCTCCAATAACACGATCTTGTGCCTCAGACCTCCAAAAGATCCATTCTTCAAGCTACAACGGCGTCAACAACAGCTCATACACAACTACGGCTCTATAACCTCACGGTTGTTGGGAATATTAATTAATCGCTGATCTGAAAAACAAATCATCCGACTCTCTCAGATTGTGTAGCAAGTCAGTGTTTGTTAGACAGTCTGATATGATGAAGAGTTCACTTATATAAGCCAATAGAATTAAATTGTTGAAGCTATTGTTGAAGCTAAGTTTCTAGGAAGATAGTTTTTACAGTCTTTAATGTTAAGTTGGTAGCTTCACAGAGAAGCAATTTTAGTTGGTATACTTTTTATAAGAAGAAGAAGATTGTAAACATGAAGACAAGGAACAAAGACAAATCCGAGAATATGCACAAGAATAAGAGAGACATAGAATAGAACAGTCAAAGAGAGACATAACAGACATACAGGGAAAAGAAGTGTAGAGAAGAAGAAGAAAAACTCTATAAAGAGTTTGAAGCTCAAGATTCTGTGTTTTGTGAAAGTATTAAGGGCCGAAGCTCTGTAAAAGGTATATTTAGCCGCAAGACTTTCCACAAAAGTTAAAAGGGAAAAAAAAAAGGTTGCGCTACGCGCTAACTCACCTTAATTGCCACAATCATAGTTTTCCCGAGATTTGGTATCATAGCAGGTTTGGGAAATAAATCTTGTCTTAAAAAGGGAAAAAATATTTCCCAAGGTAAATTAAAAGTGGCTTCCACTTTTGGTTCAAATATGTCGAGTTTACAAACTCTGATTTTTACAAGAAAGAATTATGAGTATTGGTCTCTAACAATGAAGGCTTTGTTCAGAGGTCAATATGTTTGGGATATTGTCCAGAATGATTATATTGAACTAGTAGATCAGGCGGCATATAATAATCTCACTCAAGCTGAGAAAGATGCCCCGAGGGAACAGAGGAAAAAAGATGGAAAAGCTTTGTTCTACATACACCAAGCCATGCATGAAAGCATACTCCCAAGAGTAGCAGCAACAATTACCGCTAAGCAGGCATGGGACACATTGGAGACCGCATATCAAGGTTTGAACAAGGTAAAGACTTCCAAGTTGTAGATTCTGAGAAGAGATTTTGAATCTCTGTCAATGAAAGAAACATAGTGAGTAGACTCATTTTATACTAGAGTTGTTAGTTTGATAAACCAGCTGAAATCTCATGGAGAAACCATAGAAGATCAAAGGGTGGTCGAAAAAATTCTCAGAAGTCTTCCCCCAAGATTTGAATCCTTGGTTGCGAACTTGGAAGAAAACAAAGATATGTCGGTGTTTACTATTGATGAGTTGCAAGCTTCACTTATCAATCATGAACACAAAATCAACAGAACAAACACATTATCGGAAGTTGCATTCGCAACACAATCATCTATAAGCCGTGGTAGAGACAGGGGAGAAACAATTCTAGAGGCAGAGGAAGAAACTTATCAAGAGGAGGACACAGCAGCAGTCCTATAGATGTCACTAGTAGAGGAGATAATCAAAACCCAAGTCAACCAAGTGGTCACAGGTTTGATAAGTAAAAAATCCCATGTCATTAATGTAAGAAATTTTGTCATTATGCATATGAATGCCGGAAGAAGCAATATGACCAAGGAGGAAAAACCAGAACCAGTCGACGAACACCATCATTTCATTGAGCGCAATGTTGATGGCATGCACATCCCCAATCGAATGCAATACCATCCAAGAAAGTCCGTGCGACATATGGTATTTAGATTTAGGCCGCAACAATCATATGACTGGTAATTTAAATTTGATTTCCAGTCTAGATAATTCAATTCAAACTAATGTTATAGTTGGAAATAATGTTCGAGTCACTGTTTTGAGAAAAAGGTATTGTTGGTATTCTAACAAACAGGGGGAGCAAAAGTATATGCTTGATGTTCATCATGTTGAAGGCCTGAAACACAATTTGCTGAGTATTGGACAACTGATACAGAAAGGGTACATAGTCTACATGGAGGACAATCACTGTGTGATTAAAGGCACACTTCCAAGCAACCAGTTGATAGCAAATGTGTCAATGACAAGCAATCGCTTGTTTCCATTGAGAATAGTTCTAGACATGAAAGGAAATACAAGTGCAAGAGTTGCATTCAAGGCAGAAAGTAAAAAAGAAGTCGTACATTGTGACAAGAAAGAAAATGGCAGTGCTGAAATTCAAGCAACGTTTCAGACAGAAGTTCAGGATGATTCCTGGTTATGGCATTTCAGATTTGGACATATGAATTTTGGTGGGCTGAAGCTATTGCACACAAAGAATATGGTAAAATTATTGTCATTGATCGACAAACCAGGCAGAGTCCGTGAAGACTGCATTTTTGGCAAGCAGCATAGAGAAACTTTTCCAGTCGAAAAGTCATATAGAGCATGCACACCGCTTGAGATCGTGCACTCTGATATTTGTGGTCGAATGCAGACATCATCCATTGGTGGCTGCAATTATTTTCTTACTTTTATTGATGAATACTCAATAAAAACATGGGTATATTTTTTAAAACATAAATCTGATGCATTTAGTTGTTTTCAACAATTCAAAGCACTTGTGTAGAACCATAGTGGTCACCACATCAAAATCCTAAGGATAGACAGAGGCGATGAATATATTTCAAATGAAATTCTAAAATTTTGCAAAACCCATGGCATACAGAAGCAATTCACTGCACAGTATACACCTCAATAGGATGGTGTCGTAGAGAGAAAGAACATAACCATAATGGAAATGGCGTGCATCATGATGGCATCCAAGCATATTCCAAATGAATATTGGGATGAAGCAGTCACAACTGCTGTATACATTATGAACTGGTTCCCAACAAAGAGTGTGAAGACCAAAGTTCCTCAAGAAGCATGGACAAGTATAAATCATAGTGTTTCCCATTTAAAATTTTTTGGTTGTGTCACATATGCTCATGTGCCAAATGAGCTAAGAAATAAATTAGACAACAAGGGGCATAAATGTATTTTTGTTAGTTATTACGAAGACACAAAAGCATACAAGTTGTATGACCTTATCACAAGAAAAGTGATCATCAGTCGTGATGTTCAAGTTGTCGCCGAATGAATCATGGGATGGAACTGTCGAGAAGAATGTCAATATTGTGTCGAATGTCGAGCATGACGACATGATGGAGGAAGTGGTTCAAATACCACATGTATGTCAACCGGTCGCAACACCGTCGATTCCCATGACACCGTGACATGGTTCAACACAAGGAACGTTGACACAATTCACAACTCAAGCTACACCGACAAGCACACCAAGAGGATAACAGACTCCATCAACAAATCCAGTGACGACAAGAAGCCTGCATGAAATATATGAAGCTGATACACCAAATTCCTTCTCTCTTTGCATTATTTTCTCAAATAGATGACCGCTAACATTTAAGGAATCTTTTGAAGATGAAGTATGGGCACAATCCATGGATGAAGAAATAGAATGCATTGAGAAAAACCAAACATGGGAACTGGTTGATGTACCAAAAGATAAAGATGTAATCAACGTCAAATGGATTTACAAGACCGAGCAAGATGCTGATGGGAATGTGTAGAAGCACAAGGTAAGAATGGTAGCAAGACGGTTCACACAACAACCCGTCATAGATTTCAATGAAACTTTTGCACAAGTTGCACGCATGGATACACTCAGAACTGTTTTGGCTATTGTTGCACAAAACAAGTGGCATGCTTATCAAATGGATGTTAAATCAACATTTTTGAATGCCTATTTGGATGATGTGGAACAACCACAAGGCTATGAAGTTCCAGGACAAGAGCACAAAGTCTATAGGCTGAAAAATGTGCTCTATGGTTTGAATCAAGTTCCGAGAGCTTGGTATAGTCGCATTGATTCAGGTATCTCACTGAGAATCAATTTCACATAAGTGAAAGTGAACCGACGTTGTACACCAAAGTGAATGAGAAATGTAACATGTTAATTGTTTTCCTATTTGTAGATGATTTAATATTTACTCATGATTTTGGCATAAAAGAATTTAGAATTGTCATTGAAAGTGAATTTGAAATGACTGATTTGGGGTTTATGAAAAAAAAAAATTGGGCATTGAATTCTAACAGTCTAAATGTGGTATTTTTATATCACAGTCCAAGTATGCAAGTACAATTTTAAAAAGATTCAATATGTCTAATTGCAAGTCAGCCCCAACACCAGTAATAATAACATGTCTAAAATTGAGTAAAGATGATGATGGATCAACTGTAGATCCTATGTTGTTTAAAAGGCTTGTTGGAAACCTTATGTATTTAACAAAAACAAGACCAGACATTATGTATGGAGTAAGTCTGATCTCAAGATTCACAGAGTCACCAAAATACTCTTATTGACAAGAAGGTAAAAGAATTCTGAGGTATGTAAGTGGCACAAAAGACCTTGGCATTATGTATTCAACCTCAAAAAATTTTAAACTCATTGGATACACTGACAATGACAATGGAGGCAGCACAAATGACAGGAAAAGCACATATGGGTACACATTTCATTTTGGTATAGGTGTTGTGTCATGGGCTTCGAAGAAACAACCCATAGTAACTCTATCTTCAGTAGAAGCAGAGTATGTTGCAGCTACAGGGGTTTCATGTCAAGCTGTTTGGATGCAGAGAATGTTAAAATACCTGTCACAGAACCAATAAGAACCAACAACCATTTTCCGTGACAACAATTCAACCATTGCATTATCAAAGAACCACGTGTTTCACAAGAAAACCAAACACATTGATACAAGGTATCATTTCATAAGAGAATTGGTGAACAACAAAGAAATTTGTTTAAAATTTTGTAGGTCTGAAGATAATGTGTAGACATCATTACAAAACCATTGACAAGAGATACATTCTAGTATCTCTGAAGTTATTTAGGAATGACAAGTTCTGCTCAATGAACTTTGTCATGAATAAAGCAAGTTTCAACTCTTAAACATTTTGTAATATTTTGTTTTAAAATCCGATCTGCTCATAATTAAGGGGGAGTGTTGGAAATATTAATTACTCGTTGATCTGAATATCACATTAGCCGACTTTGTAGCAGGCCAGTCTTTGTCAGTGGAATAGCAAAATGCAATTTCTTACTGAAAAATCCAACGTAAATAGGATAGAAACTGCATAAATGGATAAAGATATGAATAATAGATAAGTGATGATATTACATTTATAATGATGGGTCTTATATAATCCCATCATTCCTTTAATAAGATGCATGTCTTTTGATTTAATTAATTAATTAATCATTAGTATTAATATTGATGATATATATATATATATATATANCTTGAATGTTATATCTCGATGTTTTGTGTTTATTCATTGCGACTTTTGATGAAACGAGGCGATACGGGTTACGAATTCCCCAGAAGAATTGTCGTATCATATCTGATGTGGTCCATCCCAAATCTATTTTGATCGGACCTCTCAGATTGTTTTAGGAAATGGGTCGTCTCAATTGTTGCTTAGTATATCAAACTATTTGATTGTCAACATAACTTTTTTGTGAATGCTTATTTTGACCGTGTAGTTGGTCAAAATGACGCATATAATTGGGATGTCTATAAGGCATATGTGTTGTTTATTTTTCTTCTTTTTTAACTGCGGCAATGACTGCCTAAGTTCCTTGACTTGACTTTTTTTTTCGAAGAGTCTCAATTCTTCTCTCGGGATTTGCACTATTTTGTTCTCTAGTAGATTTTTTTTCTCTGAATCTTCTCGAACCTTTCGTCTTGCAACTTTTTGTCCTCTTTTAACTTCTCTATTTCTTTCTCCAGTTCTTGATTAAGATTTTGAAGGCATTGATTTTCTTCTTGTTTTTCTAGGACTTTTCCTTCGATGTCTTCATTCGAGTTGTCTTCCTTCTTGGTATTCTTTAACTTCTTGATCTTCGTAACTAATATTTTATTATGAGTTCTTAAATAATATATTTCTTTAGTATTACTTGTTAATGTGTTATTGACTTTCATAATTTCCAACTTGTGCTCTTTTTTTGAGTCGTCCTCTTTCGGCTGGAGTTCCTCAATATGTTGCTGAAGGAAGCAATTCTCCGCTTTTTGGCATCTTGTTTTTTCTGAATTTGCATGATTTGTCATCTTTGTCCTTGATGATTTTGTTTAATCATTTTATTTCTTCTTTATTCTCGACTGCATCTTTCATGATTTTTTGGCTTTGCAGATTCCGATTGGTACATTTTTTACTCCTTAATTCCTCAATTTAAGTAGATAATCTCTCAATATGTGTTTTTAGATAATGATTCTCCTGCTCTATTAATCCCTTAGAAATATCAAGTTTTGTCATGTCAAATACTTTGTTCAATGCTACTTGTAGTTGGCACTGCAATTCTGATTTAGAATTCGTCATAATTCCTGTCTTCTCGTATCCTTTGACGATAGTTGATTTTCCTTTTTACCGACTTCTTGTCTTCTTCGATTTTGTCCTGTTTTTCTCTACTCTTGTTTTGTCCTGTTTTTCTTTACTCTTGTAATTTAATAATTGTGCTTAATACGATTATTAAGTAATTATAATAATAATAATAATAATAATAAATATTTTTTTTGAAGGCTGAAATAATTAATTTTCTTCTCCTAAAGAATTCTTGTAGATTGGGTGGTTAGAAGGAAGGATTGTTACATTTTCCACCTAAGCTCATTTATCTCACTTGCTTCTTAGTAGCAATTATTATGCACTTTTAGATTTTTTCCCCCTTAAATTTTGTAAAATGGTGTAGATTGGGTGTTGGGAGGAATGAGTGTTACCTTCTTCACCTAAGTTCAAATCTCACTTTTTTGTTCTATGTTGGAGAATAAACCCAAAGCCACTTATTAAGAAACTATGTGTGGTTTCACTTTTATCATTTTTTTTGTTTTTCTTTAACCTCTGTTTTTGGGTTTTACTTCTACTTTTTTTGTTTGTTTGTTTTAGTTTTACATTTTTTATTTTTTTAATGATAATGTCCTATTTTTAGGAAAACCCTACAATTTCGAATCATAACTTGGCTCTTACCACTTTAATAGTAAAATACTGTTCTTACTAAAAAATCCAATGTAAATATGATAGAAACTCCATAAATGGATAAATATATAAATAAAAGATAAGCCATGATATTACATTTACAATGATGGATCACTAAGAGACATGTTTTTGATTTAATTAATTAATTAATCATTAGTATTAATATTGATTATATATATATATATATATATATATATATATATATATATATTATGTTATATTTTTATTTATATAACTGTGAAAAACAGTGTGACACTATGAAGAGTTTAGGTGCAGTAGAGGTATATAGTTATTATAATTTTTAATGTTAAGTCCGTAGCTTCACAAAGAAACAATTTTAGTGAGTAGAAGTTTTTTATAAGAAGAAGAAGATTGTAAATCTGAAGATAAGGAACAAATATAGAAAATAGAATATGCACAAGCATAAGAGAGACATAGAATAGAACAAACAGAGACAGACATACAAAGAAGAGAAGAGAAGTGCGGAGAAGAGGAAGAAAAACTCTGTGAAGAGTTTGAAGCTCAAGCTTCTGTGTTTTGTGAAAGTATTGAGAGTCTAAGCTATGTAAAAGGTATATTTAGTTGCAAGACTTTCAGCAAAAGTTAAAAGGGAAAAGCAAAAGGTTGTGCTGTGGGTTAACTCAATTTAATTGGGGCATCCCCCATTTTTCCAAAAAAGACACCCAGATTCCTTCAATGGATAATATAATGGATAATATTAGACAGAACTTCATTCACCCTCTTCACACCTCCTTGGCTTATCCAATATTCTACTACAACAACACTAGCACAAACAAACTAGAAATTCAACAGACATAGAAATCCACTCTCACACATATTTACAATGAATAACTATTACAGCAATCATATCTTCTTGGCCGTATTGGCTCTGATAAGTTTAACTTAGAAAATCTAATAGAAGTCATAATTCACACAAAAGTAATAAAATTGTATATTATTAAACTCAAATACAACACATTTATATAAGTGTTATCAGATGTAACTTATTCCAATCTTGAAGAGATAAGTTCAGAGAATATCTTAACAATATCCAACAACCCTAACAAATCTCAAACCAAATTTAGATGCACTAATGAAAATATTATCTCCAACATTCAAATGTATGCTGATTGATTACAGACTTGGAAATTTTCAGCATGTGTTTGTCAATAATGTTAAGCAATTAACACTATCCCTCAAGTTTTATTTGCATTTGCTACTCCTGAATTTCTTTGTATTTTAGCTTTAAAAGAGCCCGTTTCTTTGTGACTATCATGATTTTCTCTGTAATTTACATGTTAGGATTCTTTGTAATTTTGATAAGCGGTGGAAGTCTTTGGTAAGAAGGATATATATAGAGGAATGGAACAAAATGGCATGCCAGATTATAGTGCTAACTAAGCGTTATTTTAAACTAGATTTAGATATTGGGATTTGATAATAAAAACCAGAAAACTAGATAAACTGCTAGAGCTTCCTGGACATTGCTTTTATAGTTCTCTGGTTCAATTCGAACCAAAGCTTTCACCACGTACTTTCTTGCGTCATGAATAAGTGAAATCTTGCTCTGGTTGGATTTTAACCCAGCTTTCACCACGTACTCTCAGCTACTAGATTTTGGCATAAAATATTACGTCATTAATAAGTCAAATCCCTAATTATGGAGAAAACATTAATGGCCATTAGACATTAAATTTTGATTTAGTGGAAGAATATTTAAAGCATCTTCAATTTAATTAATCCATTTTCAAATTCAAATTAAAAATATATAATCTGCCAAGTTCTGAGTGGACGAAACCTAAGAAGTAATCAGATAAATAATAATTTTGCCTCCATATTTTTCAATGTATTTGTAATTTTAGTTTACAGAATAATGGGCGACTGTAGAAAATTTTGCCTCCATATTTTTTAATGTATTTGTATTTCTAGTGTACAGATCATAGGCAACTGAACGAAGACACATTAATCCATGATCAGCCAATAAAATTTGACAACAAAACATTGGAGTTGGCTACGAACAGTTTTGATGATGATAACATCATTGGGAAGGGAGGATATGGCACTGTATACAAGGTAACATAGGCTAATCAGAAAGCTTCCACTGGTTTATATAAAAATGTTTTAAACTATATTAGTCGGCGAGCTGCTCTCAGCGCACCTCGACCGTTAGATGCGGATTACTGGCTTGAAGGACAATTTAGATTTATTTTACAAAATATTTCATATTGATTATTTATTTGTCTCAGAGTTACTTTACAAAATCCTTAGTACTGATTATTTGTCTGAATCTCTCAGGGAACTTACCAAGGAAAACTAATAGCTGTGAAGAAGCTGTCGTCAACATCTAATCAAGGAAGGAAAGAGTTTATGAGTGAAGTTAAGCTGCTCGCCAAAGTTCAACATCGGAATTTTGTGAAACTAATAGGCTATTGCTTAGATGGAATGTCGATTGTATATGAGTACCTACCCAATGGCAGCCTTGATGAATTCTTAACCGGTGAGTCACTTCATTTCATCATGATGTTCTATTAGTTTTTAGTGGGCAAGAAAGCTGATAAATAAGCAATGGGAATGGGTAAGGTATTAAGTAAATTGTTGGATAATATAAACCGTTATCATGGTGGACATAGTTGAATAATGTTATAACCAATTTTTAAAATTTAGATTATGGTATCTCTTAGATCTTATTATTTTGGTCTCAGTTTAAAATAAAGCAATCCAATCCAAGTTAAAAAGAATAACTATTTGGTCTATAATTCCATGTAAGCCAGTAGCGTCAATTATTGTTCTGTGTGAATTTGAGTCAACTATTGTTCTGTGTGAAGAATGGTTGTAAGTATGAAGGCTGCATAACCGTCCATCTTCTAACAATAAGTAATACCGATACTATTTGCCAGGTAAATGTTTCCCTTCTCTTTACAAGTTTTTACCAAATAAATCTGTCAAATTCTTGTGATTGTCATTGTTAATCTTCTGTATTAGTAATCTCTGATTTATTTAGCTTCCGCGCTTAAGTGTTGTAATATACTTTAGTTAAGTATTGAGTTGGTGTGATGAATTCATGAAAAGCAGATGAAGACAAACGCAAAGAGCTTGATTGGCAGAAGCGTGACAAAATCATCATGGGAATAGCTCGTGGGCTTGTATATCTTCACCGAGATTGTCCGCTGCTCATTGTTCATCGAGACATAAATCCCAAAAATGTTTTGTTGGACTGCAAGTTAAATCCCAAGATAGCGGATTTGGGTTTAGGAAAACTTCTTCCTGAACATGAGAGTCACCTATATACAGACACTGTTCGTGGAACTCCGTAAGATTTTAAGTCAACCACCACACTCCTGTCAAAAGCTATTAACAATGAAAGATGCCTTCATTTGATTTGATGTATTTTTTAATAGAAGAATTGACAGTATTGTAATTATACTTACATCTTTGTCTCGCTGGATTTACAATGGCGGTTAATATTTAGTTTTTACATCTGCAACTTTCACTTTATCATTATTCAAGTCTCAACATTCACTCACTATATCTTTGCCATTGTAATTTGAATTTGCAGCGGCTATATGGCACTAGAGTACGTTAACGAGCAGGAAATAACAGTGCAAACAGATGTGTATAGCTATGGCGTTCTTCTCCATGTACTTATAACCGGAAGAAAGGCGACGGA
Source organism: Pseudotsuga menziesii (assembly GCA_001517045.1). Classification (NCBI taxonomy): domain Eukaryota; kingdom Viridiplantae; phylum Streptophyta; class Pinopsida; order Pinales; family Pinaceae; genus Pseudotsuga; species Pseudotsuga menziesii. The sequence goes on from LPNX010285574.1 coordinate 149,630, forward strand.
TCGTGTTCGGTCATCCGAGACGAAGTTAGGATCAGAGACGCTTTTACAATGGGTGAGACACTCTGATACTCGTAGCCTTGTATTTCCCACTGATCATATCTAATATCTATTGATTTATGTGCTAAGTTCAGGTCCGGAGGAAATACAAAGAAGGAAAAATTGAGCAGATTATTGATCAAGCGTTAATTGAAGCATTCGATTTGGGGCAAGCCAAGAGATGGATCGATGTTGCTATTTGGTGTACCGAACCGGAGTCAGCATGTCGTCCATCAATGTCTGACGTCATTTCGAAGCTAACGTCAGCCGAAACAAAAAACCCTCGTTGTGTAAATTCTGTGACCAAAAATCGCTCTCAGCCTTCTCCTGCGGTCACAGCTTATCTTGCATCACCTTGCCCATCTCACATTCCTCTGGTTCCTCCACCTAAGTCGGTCTCCAGGTAATGCTAAATTTTCATTTCTGCTTCTTTTGATTTCAAATATGAGATTTGATGTACTATGTTTATGGATAATGAAGCAGAGATTGAGTTGAGCTTTATTTAACTAGTTTGTTATTTATAAGTATGGAGGTGTATTTGATTGTTGAGTATTGGAAAACGGTGGAAATTAGCACTCTGTATTTTGACTAAACATAGGTTCTGCTAGTTTCTTCCTTTAATTTGTCGAGCAAGATTAGGCAAAAAAGGGGTAAGGGCTAAATAAAAATAAAAACTGTGAAGGTTTTCTTTAAAGAGGAGGGCACGTTGTAGATCGCTTCAATCTTGTCTATTTAATGCTTCATTTAAAGATGTGGCGAATTTTGGCCACTGTATTGTCATAGATTTAGGGGTGTACGTAGATTTTATAGCAGATTTGTCTTTTTTTTGTGTACTTAAAAAATTGATCTATCTCGATTTTGTGCCTTCAAAAACTTGATCTGTAAAATGATTGTGTTGCCTAGGCAGATTCAAGTCCAATTCACTGCAGAGGAATGAGGAGTGTAGGTATTTGAAACCAAAATAGCCTGTTAAGTTTGACCGTTCTGACAACTTTGTAACTGGTTTTTGAACATTTTTCAATTTTTAAGCAAAATCATGTTGTTTTTTGGTTTTTTTTTACAGTATTTGCAAATTCTTGTATAGTAAACCATAAGTTTTTTTTAATTATTATTTTTAGTCATTTTTAAATAATCAATTAACCATGTTATTTTTGTTATTCTTTTTAAAATCCCAATTTTATTATTCAAATTGCAATTTTGATAGATAAAATAGATTCAAAAACTTCACTACTCTAAATATAGAATTACAACAACCTAAAACTACAATTTAAACAAAATTTTGATAAAAAAATAGAATAAAAATAAGTACAAGTCACTGATGCCTATTGATTTCGCATTTTCATACCTATTACCCAGCTGCTTTATCGACACTTCTGTCCGCTCGTTTTAAATTCAAATAAATGAGAAGATGCAAAGCATTACTTCTCACTTCAGCAATGAAGCATTTAATCATATATCTGTGAATTGATTCTTCTACCTAATGAATCCAATGCATAGGCTTGAGGTAAGCGTTCAGTTGTTACTGTGCCTTGATACAAAGCTTTGGCAATCAAGGGAGTGCTGTATGAAGTGATTTTCAAAGCACTCAAGCAGAATTGTAAACCAGAGAAAAGAACACAGCAAAGGGTTTATTTGGATATTGAGTCCACTTATATCAATGCCCGAGGGCTCTAACGAGTCACAGGGCGGCTGTAGGATACACTACGTATAGTTAAATTTAATGTTGTAGGGCTTATTTGGATATTGAGTCTACTTGTATCAATGCGCGAGGGCTCTAACGAGTCAAAGGGCGGCTGTAGGATACACTACGTATAGTTAGTTATAACATATGTAGTTTAAGCATGTCTGTGGTACATCTTTGGGAATTTTCCATCACATCTTTGAGCATTTTCCATCATAACTTTAGGTTCCATTCTTAAAAGGAGGGTGCTTTACCCAATAAATGGGAGTATTGAGACAATTCATGGTTAATTTTAGAAATAGCATTGAGCTATAAACTGTACTGACTAGGCTTTTTACATAAACATTGAACTATAAACTACAGTGAATTAGGTGTTTGACGGGTTAGGCTTTTTACATAAACATTGAACTATAAACTACAGTGAATTAGGTGTTTGACGGGTTCTTGCCATACTTTACCCAAACAATGGGAGCCTTGAGACTATTTATGGCTAATTCTATACATTAACATTGAACTACAGTGAATAGGGAATTAAGGTGTTTGAGTGGTACGCCATGAAGATTTATTTACAATGAATAGAGAATTTAGGTGTTTGAGGGGTACTTTCCAATGTTCTATTTGTTATCATGGTACGAGGTTATATGGATTCTTACTGTGAGAGTAAAAGTGTCATATGTTTGTATGTTGTTGATTATCTTTATTAAAGGTTAACCAAGTTGTTAATTGTTGAATTCAATGTCATCAGGCTGGGAATGGACTATACATAGGCGAGGCAATAGAGCCAAGAGTTTTAATAAAATATGTTTGTATGTTGTTGATTATCTTTATTAAAGGTTAACCTTTGTTAATTGTTGAATTCAATGTCATTAGGCTGGGAATGGACTATACATAGGCGAGGCAATAGAGCTAAGAGTTTTAGTAACAAAAAATTGAATTTAAAGGTCTGTAATAGTCAGTTACAGTCACCCAGAATCATTAAAACCCCACCCAAACAGTGAGTAGCAGCCCTAGAAGGCTTTCTGTAGATGCCTTAGCTCCCTTTGCTGTGGTTGTGGGTGCCCTTGCTGTATCGTCCAATTGTATTTGTCTTCCACGCACTTCCAGCAGAAATAAATCCTGTTTGCAAATGAAAAAAGTGAAGAGCAAAACCTCAAACGGATATTTAAAGTTGCTTGCGATCCATAGTCAAATCGATGATCCATAGTTGACGAACGATCAATCTCGTCTGATCGACGAGACCTGTTTCACTGCTTAAAGTGACCTCTTTTTATCCTGTGCTTAGATAGGCCATTTATAGTAAGCTGTGGACAGCGAAATTTCAAAAATTAGACCATAGGCCATTTATAGTAGGCCATTTTTGAAATTTCGCTGTCCACAGCTTAGTATAAATGACCTATCTAAGCACAGGATAAAAAGATAAATTTATGACCAGGTCACTTTAAGATTTCAGAACTTCCGAGTTTGAATCTCTCTTTCCCCTTAATGTCTTTTCTATTTTCATTGAAGATCTTCCGAGTTTGGATCTCTCTTTCCCCTTAATGTCTTTTCTATTTTCATTGAAGATCTTCCGAGTTTGAATCTCTCTTTCCCCTTAATGTCTTTTCTATTTTCATTGAAGATTAATTTGCAATTCCGAGCCTGTTTTGTTGATTTTACAAAGGAATACCTTGAGCCGTAAGCTGTAGTCCTTTTCGTCCATTCAAATGTTTTGAACGCTGAGGTTATATGGTTTATGCATAAAGATCTATTTAAATCTTTTCAACACTCCGCTGATTTCTTTATACTTTCCAATATTTGTGTGAAGGAGAAGCAATAAAGTGAATCCTCTGAATGAATGAAGATATGTGACAGCGATGAAGCGAGGGAGCAGTGAAGTTGGTTTTCAAATGATGATACATTAATGGGAGGAATAATATGGATTGATGTTGATGCTAATAGCTATGGCATTTTATTAAGGCTAAAGATTGATGGGGAATGCAGGTGCAGTAATATGTTTATGTCAATCATTTGGATTGTCACTATTTGATGGGATTTTGGCTGGATAGTGAACTTTTTTTCAGTTTTTTAAATTGAATGAGCACTCATTAAAGCTGTTTCAGAGATTTACGAAGCCACTTTTATTGAATAGCGTCATATAAAAAATTGAGTACTTTCAGTCTGTCTTAATTACCTAAAGGTTTAATTTTTTTTTGTTTAAGCTAAGAACTTGTCATTTTCCACACCATATTCTCGTTAAGTTTTTTGAGATGGCTTTCTCTGATTTTATTTATATAATACATGACAATGGTTAGGGCATCCCACCGATTTAGGGTTCTTCCAATGATGTTGATTGTTGCTTTATTTATTAGTTCGAATAAAATAGGATTATGATTCTAGATCAATTGGCTTTGATTTCTCATTACTTTTTATCTTTTCTATGTAAATTATATATTAATTTAATTCAATTATTTTGTTTTGTCAATTTATGTGATTTAATTATTTTATTTATTTTCAGTGATTTAATTTTTTATTCATTTATTTTTAAAGTTATGTAAATTAGTTTAATTTGTGTATAAAATTCAATTATTTTGTATTTTGATATTTTTTTTTATTAATTCAAGAATGCATTGAGATTTTATTAATTTGATTTATGTAAATTTATTTATATTATTTGTGGGTTTAAAAAGAAAATTGATTAATTTGATATTTTTCTTCAATTATATTAGTTACTCTTTTCTCATAGCATTTATTATTTAATGATGGACTCACATTTTCACATTTTTAATGGTGGCATGAATTGTCTTGTGGCCAACACCCTTTACATACACTTTCCACCCATTCCATGTTCTCCTCATAACATCCACAAATTCAAAAGCAAATTTATATATTCTTTACAAACAAAAGGGGTATGTGTTGGAGGTTCTACACATAAATCTGATCTTTCTTTGCTTGAATATACTATTCCAACGAAGATGGTTTCTTTATGTAGCTATGCTTCTTGATGTCACCTATTATGTCAATGATGAGTATGACCTTGCCATGAATTTGATGTTGAGTCTCATCTTACTTCTTCCCTTCATACTTTTGCTTTATTCCTATTGATAATATACCAATGCTACCATTATGCCACTGGTAAATACATGGTCATTAAGTTCATCTTGTTTTGATATTATTAATCTTATGAGTTGAAGTACAAAAGAAAGAAAACGTATCCCTTATCGTTTCCTTTCATTCATCCCTTTCCTTCATTCAGGGTGATATTCTATTAATGATGTCATTATGTCATAGGAAAATACATGATCATTAAGTTTTTTTTAATTGTTATTTTTCATCTTGTGAGTAAAAGTACATACGAAAGGAAGTATAGATTTAAAGAAAGATAGGTCATATCCCAAAGCTCAGAACAACATAGTTACTAGCATTTATGAGAGATAGAAGTTTGGCTTGGATGCTAAAAGTAGCTATTTATTTCTATCACTTTAACCTTCTTTTTCTTTGAGTATTGAAGCTCCAAAGAACTCTTGGCATGTCTTTGTAATACTCTCCATAACCATGTATGCTTCTCTACTCTTATAATGGTATGTCTACGTTGTAGCATCGAGTACTACAACTTCCCTTGTAGCCATTATATATGATCTATAGCTCTATTATATTATATAATAAATTGTAACCAACTTCCAATTGGAAATTTTATTAGAGGTTTCAAATGGAATTAGTTGCAATATGTAAATTCGTGCATATTGGGATGTCTTTTTAGAGAGTATTATTTCAAACTATTGACCATTAAGATTGAAGATATCATTGATTTAGCATGTTGGCTTTACACGCTACCCACAAGGTAAGGAATACTTAGTGGGAATCTTTTGAGTATTACAATTCAATTTCCATTTATTTAGAAATTTCTTCCAAATTAATAGTTATGAGATTCACAACTAACTAATTACATGTAATGAGCTATGAGCTCTGTTTTGGTTACTCGATGGAAAAACTAGATCCAAAATGCCCCTTTGTGCTTTCCATTGTTATCCAAGAACACTTTGAGATGGATTTTAGAGACCAATTATCATTGTGACACCCTCTTCCTCAAAAACTAGCGTGCTTCATGAGTCTCTCAAGTTCTAAGACATAATCCTGAGAGGCACTACATTTCACACGCCTCTAAACTTTTTTTTTATTACCATGTAATATATATCTCCATGGATTTTCAAAAGCTTGGCCAAATTCCATAATCACTGAACAACAACAATTACTTTATTTTTTTATTTGGTAGTATCCTGCATTTTGTTGTCATATTCAATATCACATTGAACACCTTTGGGATATTAGTATTCATTCAACAATCAATGCGTTGTCTGAATGCATGATTTTTCACGAGTGAATTCCCTATCTTGAAATGCAATCAAGGATTTTTGTTGTAGGTCATGATATGGTTTTTCCATGGTTACTCACTAATTGCACATCCAAGATACCCTTGGTCTTCAAAGGATGAGTTGAACCCTAGCAACAAAGGAACTCTTTTGAATCCAATGACCTCGCTCTACTACCAAATGAAGTTTTTTTTATATAATTTTGTAAGAAAAACAATACCAAACAAAATCTAGAACACAATAATTAACAATGGCTCACACACATGACACGTATTTATCTTGGAAAATCAAATATTAGAAAATTTACTTTCTTGAGACTTTCTCCACTCTTTATCTCATTGTATTATCCTTTTCTATTTACAATACAATATTTTATTATCCAAAACCCAAATCCACTAACACATTAGATTACAACCCCATTTCCTTAACCAAAACTATTCTACAATGTGCCAAAAAACCATTGGCTCAAAAAAACTCAAAATAGACCAAAAAAAATGGACCCCACATTTTTTTTATGGGTGGGTGAAAACCTCTCGCCCTCTTTGATTTGGAAAGTTACAATGAACACAACACATGTCTAACAATATTTAATACCAACATCTCAAGGGCTATGTAAATCTCGATGGGAGTTATGCCTTGTTGCTTAAAATGTCATAGATGACCAATCAATTAGAAATTTCCTTATTTTTTCATGTCTTATACCATTCACTTCCAATGCAATTGATTCAAAATGAATCAATATATAATTTGTCATCTATTTTGGACATTTTGGCAATTTTAGAGGCTTTAAAGAGTTGGGATAAAAGGGGAGATCAGAAGATAAAATGACCAAGAAAAGGAGCAGACAGAAGAGCCCGACAAAATCCAGTGGAGTTCCAGTATTAATATTCTTTCCCAGACTCTCTTCAAGATGGAAGAAAAGGTTTATATCAAACCATACCAAGGTGATATCAATGCCACAGAGTCGAGAAGAACCTTCTAGCCATAGAGTTAAGCAAGGAGTTACAAAACATCCAGGATGTATACACAAAGATTATTTGTACCACAGTGTAGAAGGAGGTGAATCTGAGTAGCCTTCACCTTAAGGAAGAGAAAGAGATGATGAAACTCTTCCATATCAATATCCAAGTCAAGAATACCGGAAGGATATTGGTGGCCACCCACCTATTCCTCTTGGACCCCCACCACTATTTCTTTTAGTTTTCCAGTTTTCTTAATTGTAGCACAATTTACTATTTTTGGTAGTTTTTGGGTCCTAAACTTCCGGAGCCGTTTTGAGGCCCTAAACGACGTTTTTTTGGCATCTGTTTATGGATGTAGTCCTTAAACAGATCTTTCTAATGATGTATCATGCGTGTCAAACGGAGGTAGTATGCTAAAGTTACGACCCCGGGAAATTGATGTACCAAGTTACCCAACGGGGCCCACATTAAGGTGTTTCACCTCCTAGGGTTAGGTTTTTGGATGTTTAGGGTTTCCATTGTTTCTCAATAATATATAGGCCTTCGAGCCTCATTGTAACACAGAGTTCAGAGGCATGTAGCCACCACATCTCTTCTGAGAGATAAGCTACCAACACTCTAGTTAGTTTATTTCCATTCTGTATGTAAACAAGTTTCAGTTATTGATTAATGAAATGAAGTTTTATTTCCATTGCATATTTGTTTCTATGGTTATTTGTGTATTATGTTGCGTTCCTGTATAAATCCAGATCAGTGGTATCAGAGCAATCTGCTCTTTCTCGATCCTTCTTTGCATGTCCCCAACGAAGGTGGGGTATAAAGAGTTAGGGCTCGATCTGGTTGAACCTTTTCAAGATCAGCCTTGCAAATCCCGACGGCCACCCATGGGGGACGAAAAGAAAGATGAGGGTGCAAAAGATCCTATCAAAATGTTGCTCGAGGAGGCCCTTGAAAAACAAATGAATGCGATGATGGATAACTTCACCCAGATCCTTCAACGACTTCCCACTGGCGGCACATCTACATCTAGAAGCCACTCTGGAGGTGCAACCCCTTTTAAGGTACAAGTAAAATTCGACATTCCCATATTCGATGGTCGAATAGATGCAGACGCCGTAGATAAATGGTTGAATCTATTAGAAGGATATTTCTCGGTTCATGGCTTTTCTGATCGAGAAAATATTACTTTTTCTCTACTCAAAGCCGACCCCCATGTCAAGGACTGGTGGGAAACCTACTGTGAGAGAAAGGATGAGGAGGAACCCTCTTTGTTCTCAGCCATACCCACTTGGAATTCTTTTCGAGATGCCATAAAGGGACAATATTATCCGCTAGGGAGCTATGAGTACAAGTACATCCAATGGACTACGCTGCGGCAACAAAGAGATCAAGATGTGCATGAGTTGACGAATCTGTTCCATACCTTGCACACCAAGTTGGGTATCAAAGATTTAGAGAAACATTTGGTGCTAAATTACCGCGGTTGTCTGCACAGATACATTCAGGAGGAAATGGAGTTCCTCGACATCTCCTTGCTTGGTACAGCATATCGGTATGCTACCAAAATTGAGCAAAAATTCAAACAGAAAAAGAGAGACTTTGGATCTGCGAATCAGAAGCAAGGGAAAGGTGCCCCCAAACCGCAGAAGCACGGACACAGCCAAGGCATGGCGACTCAAGAAAACTTGCCAAAGCCGCAAGCAAAGAGCAACATTGCAAAGCCGAAGAAGGAAACAGGAAAGTGGTGCGAGTTCCTGTTGCTCCTGCAACATTTTCCCAAAATTCTAAAAAATTTTGGGACCCTCCTTTACTTCGAGTTATCCATTTTCCTTGCCTAGTTTCATGCTCTTGAGTTTTGCTT
>LPNX010285574.1:178301-195763 GCA_001517045.1 Pseudotsuga menziesii
TTGAGATCAACCCTCTCTTTTACTAATGGATTTGTGAAATAATGAGTTGTGCCTATCATACCCAAGCTATTGTCTCTTTATTTCAATGTTAACATGGAGAACTATCATATCCACTTACTCCAGGTAGCTTACATGGAGCATAGTAACAACCTTGCCACAAGTTATATGTATATATAATATTATTTCACAATTGGATTTCAATAAAAGTATTTGTTCTAGTTATCGTAGTTTGATTCCTTCTATGAGTCATCATCTTCAAATCCCGTGGATTTGGTTGGTTATGTGCTAGCTTGGTTTCGACCTTTGGCTTGACTCTTGGTCTGGCATTTGTATTCACTTGGACACATCGCATGTGGTTTAAAACTTACATATGGTTTGATAGGTGTGATTGTATAGTCTTCTTAAAATGAAATAAGGTGTGGTCATAGCCAAATACATCTTGGTACTAATGGTATTCATTCAGATATATGACTTGGAGCTTGGAGTAATTATAGAGATAATAGGTTTCATGAAAGCCAATTATTTCTAAGAAATGTTTAATTCATGGTGTATCAAATTGACACCCATTCAAACTTAAAATTATTCTTTAACTTTGGAGGCCACTACCAAAATTATTACTATGAGGAAACTTAAAATATACAAAGAGGTTTTTGTTATTTATGAATTTTTAAGGTTTTGTACCAATCAAATACAATAGAGGAGTTCTTACAAAAAATAAAAAAATCATATCCTTAATTGCCTTGCTGGTACGTCCCGGTTAGGTGATTATGTCAGCCCTAATGTCTCTTGGGGTTACACATGGGTTCACAGAATAAAAACCGTAATTCCTACAATAAATTATACATTTCTTAGATTTTCGATTCAATGAACTCGTAAACCGCTCGCCTAAAATGACAGTCTGAATCCCGTATACCACAATGCCCTCGCGTCGCCGTCGGCTGGTCTCTTATTCAATTGACTTCCTTTGTGAGGTCTTCTCGTGTCGAAGCGTGAGAGTTCCACCACCTCAAATAACTTTGTTTGAATCTTCCCACTCATTTCATGGCGAAGTGAGAGACTGACACAAATTAGGTTCTTTAAAATTGACGACCCGGTGATACCGGTTTCCGCACCATTCATGATTCAATCTTGTCAGTGATGGATTGGGTATGTGTCAAGCATTCATTAAGAAATGGCGTGGTGGTTGGTCTCCTGTTGGTTTACTATACCATGTATTTCATATTAAAGAAGAAACGCTCGCTCGTCTATGCTCTGTTAATGTAACATTTCGCCCTGCCTCTTATCATATTTTGAAACGTTCATTGTTTGTGAGCCAAATTTGTGCATTTACCCAATTCCAGGTTCGGTTCTTTACGATTGGAGCTTAGATTCTGTAAAATGGAGAGTATTTATGACTACCCATTTTCTATTGATGAAAGCAGTTTATTCCTAGGTCGGAAGATATTGCAGCACTCCGTTCCTGCCATCAGCTCGTCTATGCAGAGTCCACAGGGATCGATGGACGGTCTGTCCAAAGCTAGTTCTAGTTTCCATTCAACCTTAGCCACCGTGATGGCGGTCGTGCTATGCACCCTGCTATGTCTATTACTACGCTATAGATTCTGTTGTAGACGACAGCGGGCGGTATTGGAGCCATCAATCGATCCGGAGGTCAAAGAAGGTAATATTGTCATGGAGAAGATCGATATAGAAGCACTGCCCGCCACAGTGTACCGCACGGGCTCGCCCCTAACAGACATGGATTGCCCCATTTGCCTAGCTAATTCTGTAGGAATGGAATGCCCTATTTGCCTTTCAGAATTTGTGGAAGGAGAAAAGATGCGAGTATTACCAGGATGCTGTCACAGTTTCCACATGGATTGCATAGATGCGTGGTTGGTTTCCAATTTCTCTTGTCCTTCATGCCGAAAATCCCTGCTTGATGCACAGTTGAATGCATCAAACAAAGTCGTCGAACTCGCTGCTGAGACCTCCCAAAGCACCCAAATGCATGTTAACTCAGATTTGGACTCATCTCCAGCTCTGAAGATCTGGCTTTGGATTCTCAAGGAAGACTGTATACAGGTTGTGGCGATGGGTGGATCAAACGAATCTCCTTTCTTGATAATCTTGATGTTCTTGTGGAGAACTGGACATACGTTGGAGGTCGTCCTCTGGGCCTCGCTTTTGGCATCCATGGAGAGTTATTAGTCTGCGATCCTTATCAGGTTATGATCGGCCCTTCATCATCTCGTCTCCTCAATTTTATATTCATCTTCATATGTTTCATTTTCATTGTGTTTTTAAGCAGGGTCTGCTGAATGTCACAGAAGGCCATATGGAGATGCTTGTAGACGAAGCAGATGGATTGAAAATGAAGTAACATTTTTATCAAGATCATTTTTGTTTTGAAATTTTACTTCAAAATTTGAGCAATGAATCGATTCTTTATAAAAATAAAAAGTTAATATAGGTTAAGTGAATCAAATAATGTTCTATTTCTGAATGTTCGAAGCAATGTCATTACTAGAAAAGATTGTTTTCTAAGAATATTAAACATATTTGGAAATAAAATCCTTAATAGACTTCTTAACACTGTCAAATTGATACCAAACCTCTAGATTACATGGCTTTATTATTACAGACTTGCAGACGGAGTGGATGTAAGCAGAGGAGGGACAATCTATTTCACAGATGCTTCGTATAAATATGGCTTCCATGACTATTTGTTAGATCTGATGGAGTACCGACCACACGGTCGGATGCTGAAATACGAGGCCTACACCAAGACAACCAACGTGCTTCTCAAAGATCTGTTCTTCCCCAATGGAGTGGCTCTCTCTACCAAACAGGACTTCCTCGTCTTATGTGAAACTTCACTGTATGCATTGCAATAATCTTTCTCTCAACCATTAATGAAATATTCAGATCAGAACTGAGAGGTCGGTGCCTTGTTTTTCTTTACAGGTATCGGTGCCAGAAGTACTGGTTAGAAGAGCTAAAGAAAGGCACCATTGAATCTTTCATTGACAATCTACCAGGACTTCCAGATAACATCCGCTATGACGAAAACGGTACCTTCTGGATCGCACTCGCTATGGTAATAGTCTGTCACTGTAACACCTCCAGATTTAAATTACATTAAAGAACCATTTGTTACAATACAGAAGGTTTACAGCTAGTTCTCTGTCTCTGATTCTCTGGTTTTTTATAGAGCCGAACCATATCTTGGATGATTGCAACGAAATTCCCATCTGTGAGGCGCGTATTGGCCCTGATAGCAAAATCGGAACCAAATGCGGTAATCGCTGCTATAGAAAATGAGACAGGTGTTTTGGCAGTGAATGAGATGGGCAATCCGATTGCGCTCTATTCTGATCCAAATTTTCGAAGTCAAATTACTGCAGGAGTCAAGGCAGGAGATTATCTTTACTATGCATCTCTTACTCTCGATTACATTGGAAGCCTTCCTCTCGCGCAGGAAATATACCAATAAAATAAATTAAAGATCAATCAGAATTCAGAAATGAATTGGGATCCATTGGTCTGATGTCATCATTGCCATTTGTCAAGTGAAAACAAAATACCAAACTCCAAGAATGACATCATTTCTGATGGCCAATCAGAAGTTTACAAAATAGCAAATAGAAATATTTTTATTAAAATTTAAAATATTTTTTTGCAAACTCTAAAGTTTAACTTTAGAAAACAGATTTTAATTTTTTCCTGGCGGCAACTAATAGAAGGTCAAAGTTCGGTTGACTAGCAACCGATTACTATATACATGCTGCGGCAGGTATAAAAAAGATGGTTCTAAAATAGTACGTAGTCAGGATTTTTTACTTAATTTATATTCACTATATATATAAATGATTGTTCTAAAATAAAATTTGGTGTACTTCTAATTAAAATTATAAAAATATATTGAAAAGTAAAAGTACAAAGTGAATGCATTAAATAGATATCTATTATATTTAAAAGTAATGTTGAATATTTTTTTTCATGTTGACTATTATATTTATTATATTAAATATATGTGAATANCATTATGTAGAATTCAATTGGTTTTTGTAAAGTTGATTTTGATAATACATTTTTTGTTTTGAGGCCCATTTTTTACTTCAAAATTTTAATGCACCTCACCTTGTGGGTCACCTATTATCATAGTATATAAGAAGGATGAGATTTGGAAGATTTTCATTGACTACATTGCATTAAACAAGATCACGCTCAAGAATTGATACCCTCTTCCCAAGATCGATGATCTCTTGGACCAATTGCAGCATGTCAACTATTTCACCAAGTTAAATCTCAAATCAGGATGCCGCCAGATGCAAGTGAAGGAAGAATACACCTAGAATACCACCTTCAAGGTTCAACAAGGTCTATACGAATAGTTAGTAACATGGTTTGATTTATGCAATGCACCAACTACATTTATGTGTTTGATGAATGATGTATTACATCATTTCTTAAATTCATTTGTTATACTATATTTAGGTGATATATTGGTTTATAGTGCTACCTGAGAAGAGCATATCTCACATCTCAAGCAAGTGTTGGAGACCTTGAAAAAACATTAACTACCAAAAAAACCTTAAGAAATGTGAATTTGTTCAGCACTCTTTGCTGTATTTAGGCTATGTGATTTGTGAATGATAACTTAAGGTTGATCTTGAAAAGATGGAGGACATCACTAAGTGGCTTACTCCTATACATGTAATTTAAGTTTTGAGATTTTTGGGGGAAACACGATACCTTCGGAAGTTCATAACTTCATTTTTATTTATGGATGCACCTCTCCATGCCGAAATAACCAACGGGAAGGGGTTCTAGTGGGGGTAGAATCAACACAAATCCTTTGAATATATCAAGTGAAGATCAGTCAAACACCGGTTCTCGCATTGACTAATTTGTATAAGTCTTTCTAATTGGAGACAAATGCAAGTGGGTATGCTAAGGGAGTGGTTTTGATGCAAGGGGGGAGGCCAATATGCTATCATTTTGAAATGTTCCATGGTGACATCTTAAACTACCCTACATATGATAATGAACTCTATGCCTTGGTTCAATCTATTAAGAAGTGGAAGAACTATCTAATTGGAATCCTATTATTGCTACTCGAGTGCATAAATGCTCTCACTTTTGTTCGTTGTTTGGAGTGAGTACCACAACTAGCTCTCCTTGAGAATGAAAAGTTGCAAAAATTCCATACATGTCTATTAGCTTCCTCTTATGGAATTTAAGACCACCATGTGATTTTGATGTAGCCAAGAACCATCGTCCTTTTGTACAAGTCGACTCGGAATTGAATGTTTTCAGATATTATTTATTACCGTTGTTTCTTCCCACATATCTCTGCCAAGAAGTGCTAACAATTAGCTCATATTACCCATCCTTGATATTAATGTTGTTTAGTGCTACAACACATCATGAACAAGTCTCAACATGCGAAGGTTTTGGAGATTAGCCATTGTTATTCATCCCAAATTGCTACATGAAACTTGATTGGGGCAGATTGAGAGAGTTGGTTAATACAATTCTAAACCACAAAAATGTATTATGTGTACACTACATTTATAAAATCAAATCATGAATACCTCCACAATTAAACAGAAGGTTTAATCTATAACAGCAACATATAATGCACAATCATAGAATCATGAGAAAGTCCAACTGAATGAAGGTATCTTTTAGTTATTTGTTTCCTTAGTAAGTTCTATTTTCATTTCTAATTGAATTCAATACTTCTCCATTCACATTCACATGTCCATTAAAATATGTTTCTCCACTAAACACATAATCATTGCTTCATTCCTTCTTGCACAGAGTGAAATTTACAGGAAAAGAAGTTATATTAGAGCTTGGTATCAGTGGGCCAAAGTGCTACTAGTGCATTTCTTAGTTATTCATCAATGAAGCTTATCATAACGAGAAAGCATGGTTATCACTAGATAAGTAATGAACACTATTCTCACTATTATTTGGATATGAGCTTAACAAATCTAGAAAAACACAGAGATGAAGAAACCTTCCTACACCAACTACTTGAAGCTAGTGCTTAGAGTTCAATATGTCGAGATGATCCACAACACAATATTTCCCATGTCAAAGAGGGTGACCTTTCTCAACTCCTGGTTACTGCCATTGACATCCATTGTGTTGTCGCTAAACCACTTTCCCTTTGCTTTCTTCAACAACTACGATTTGAGTGATGCTAACCACATTAAGGTATGATGAACCAAGCTTAAAACTCAAGACCTTAAAGTCAGTATATTTAATCTCCACAAGATTCAATCTTCAAAATTTGCAAGCGAAGAGGAGTTAGATATTGGACTACAACCAATGCAATTTTGCATTTTCATATTTGTTACTCATCATTCTGCTCGACAAAATTTATATTATGCTTTGGTTTCTCTTTGTAGGTACAGTTTTTGGTGGTGCAATGATATAATTTTATACGGTTTATACAGGTGGTTGGCATGCCTAACAACCACACGACAGACCATTGGTAACTTGAAGATGTGATGTGTGGGTTCAAGGTGGTGAGGCAGTGGGGGAAGTGCCACAACAAGCCGATGAATGCATAAGGAAGGAAGGACTATACCCATTTAAACATTAAGAAAAATAAACTAAACATTTGTATTTCAGATTAATGTTGGGCAACCCATAGCATTAATCAAATTAGACTTTAAACTTGATTTGAAAGCTCAAAACATAGGAAAAATAGTTCCATTATTTGACCTTCTCCTTGGGATGAGGCCAAATAAGGCCTCAAAAGATTTCATTGGTGGATAAAAAATGTCACAAAATCTGAATGGTGAAGAAGCATTTCTCATTGTTAAAACTTAGAATATTGTAAAATGATAATTTTGATTTGTGTGCAGATTATTTGAAAATGAGGCAAGCCCTTTCATAGAATCTTTGTCATCGTGAAGGAAGGAACTAATAAGAAAATCAAATGCTTTTGTTTTGTGTTTAGATTATATACAAAAAAAGATGACTATTGTATTGACAAAGTGCTTATATATTGTTATTTGTAGATTGATATATGTCTAACATATAATACTTGTGTTAGGCTGAATATACCTACTAAGTTTATGTTTTGTCACGAAAGAAAAAGTTTTTTTAGTCCCAAAGTCACCCAACATACCGATTAAATCCTTTACATTCCAATGTTCATTTTCAACACTCTATTTTATTTAAAGATTCCATTATTGTGTTTGTTTGAAGGAGAATATTTCCCTATATGACATCCCTCATATTTTCATTATGCTTTTCCTTGTTCATCCTCACCTTTACCTAAAGAGAATACTCATTTGTTGTAAAGGATTCATCAATTCTACTCCTTAAATGTGATCCACACATGTTGATTAATAATACATATGTATTGTATGCATTTATTTTATTAATTTACATCTACAACTTTATTTTCTTTCCCTTTTATGTGTTGAGGAGTGCTAGCCATCTTGCTTGAATTGAATTTAAATATCATTAAGTAGATATATATTTCAAGCAATTATAACTTATTCTCATCTCAAATATTCTACCTATCTAGTTTCCCTCCATATCTTCAAGGTGTGCATGATAGTGACAAGTTTTAAGTTATGAATGACATGATTTATCTCATGCTATTTTAGTTTTCAATATTTATAGTACACAATAATGATAACTCTATGTGAGATTCACTAGTAGAAATATGGGTGATAAATAACTAGGCAACCAAAAAAGTTGGTCACTATGTAAAATAAATGACTAAACTACCAAAACAATTTGTCACTTCAATGTTTTTAAGTGAAATATGACCAAATTTGAGTAATTTTAAGTGATTACAGGGTGAATCCATGAAGATGGGTGTCTATTTTGGGGGGTCTTATGAGAAAATAAATCTGATATTTTCATGTTTTTCAACTTTGGTCGAACGAAAGTGATTTTTTTTATTTAGAATTTCACTTTTAAGTAAAAACAAAACTTTTAGAGAATTATGTTAGCTTTCTATTCATAATTGTTTCAATTTATTTTATTGATATTTTATATGTCATTTTGGCAAATGTTTGACAGTGTGTCCTTATAAAATGAAAGGACTAAAAAATAGTCATGTTTGGTTGTGTCCCTAAAATCATTGTTAAACTTGTTTTTTGCAAAAAAAAAATGCTACGACAATCTACACAAAATATAGTATTGCGGTGACTATAAGTTTGTAACCAATAGATCTATATACTAATTTTAATATTTTTTTGAATTTGATCTATGGGAAAACCTTATCGGTTTTAAACATGTTTTTGGTTGCGACACTTTTCTCTCAATTGACTATAAAACTTAAAAATATACGAATACCCTTTTGAAGTAGACACTCCAATTAACCACACCATATTTATTTCAATTTTTTAGGTGGTGTATTTTTAAAGTTATATATTTTTCATTTCACCGCATTTTGAAAGAGATGAAACTAAACTCGACACATGTTAAGAAACAAAAGAAATAAAAATATCGGATCTCACCTATACACAACAAAATCTATACCTACGGAAAGTAGATTTAATGACGAAAGTAAAGATATCAAGTCTGATAGTCGATTTGTAGTGTAAGGCATCCATTGTACCTTCCGAAAATGGAGAAACCTGAAAACTATGCAGGTTTTAGGTCTTAGAGGTTAATTATTCAGCCGAACAATTGTTCGACTGAATAATTCTTCGGTCGAATAATGTTTTTCCGTTACAGAGCCGTTACAAGCAAGGTTATTCGGCTGAAAAAATAAACGCAAAAAGAAATTTCTCGGCTGAAATTTTTTTTTTACATTATCTATATATTAGTATAAATAAAATGAAAGAGACTCATTATTTTCGTACATTTTCATTTCGTATAAGTAAAAATATTTTTGAAGGGGTTTTCAGAGGAGATTTCTTTTGCCAAAGGAGTTTTTTTACAAGGTATTTTTCTTCTTATTTATTTCCAAGGGGTACATTGAAAGAGTTTTTTCATAGAGTTTATTTTCCAAGATATTTTTGCAAAGTAGGTTATTTCTTTGAAATGGGTTTTTCCAAAGAGTTTGTTTTTTCAAGGTATTTTTGCAAAGGAGTTATTTCTTTGCAAGGGGTTTTTTCAAAGAGTTTTTTTTCCAATGTATTTTTGCAAAGTAGGTTATTTATTTGTAATGAGTTTTTCCAAAGATTTTTTTTCAAGGTATTTTTGCAAAATAGTTTTTTTTCCAAAATATTTATATAAGTTGTTTTTTCAAAGAAGGTTTTTTTTCAAAGAGGTTTTTTTTTTCCAATTGTTTTACAAAGAAGATTTCTTTACAAGGTGTTCTTATTTTTTTCCAAGGGTTTTTCCAAAGGAGATTAAACAATCATGGGAAATAAAAGAAACCGTAAAAACAAAAAAAGTGATCGTAAGCGTGATGACGATGCTAATAGGGAAAAATAAAAACTCAGAAATAGAGCCAAAAGAGAAAGGGTTGCAGAAACGAAAGAGAGAATTGAAGATATAAGAACAGATTTACATGACACTATTGATGAAATGGAAATTGAAAATAGGGTACAAGAAGAATGAATGGAAGTTTAAGAGAACATTGTTGAAGATGTAAATAGTGATTTACGTGTTAATGTTGATGAAGTCAATATTGAAGATCAAAATCAAGATCCAGAAATTGGACCTGGTATGAATATATCATGTATTTTCCAAATTCATTTTTTATAATGAAATGTATTTTTTGACATATGTTAAATTAAATTTAACTTGATGTATAGGTACTTTCACCATTGATGATGAAATGTTAGAAGACTTTGATTGCGACAAATATGGAGAAAAAATACCCATACATGTTGCACGATATTGTGCTAGAAACAATTATGACGATATTCTCAAGGATTGTTCAATAGCAGGACAAGTGCAAATTTTGAGATATTAATTGGTGTCCAAGTAGTTAGAAGCAGGGATGATTTTAAGAAACCATACTTATTTAGAAGTGTATAAATGTTGGCAAATCTTACAAATTCTTAAAACACCAACTATAAAAATGTTTGGCGATAATTTTCAAATAATATTTTAATTTCTAAGGATTTTATATCATTTATATAATAATTTGGCGATTTTTAGGGTGAAAAAAGTTTACCCCATCAAAATTGGGCGAAACAGGGCTTCAAAAATTGCAAAATTACGAATCTTTTTTTCAAGAAAACCCCCTAAAAATAGCCCATGGACTAAATTTCTCCCCTAAAATTATCCTTGGTTAGAAGGTGCTATGTTATTATTGGGTATTCGCAAGGCGACAAAAGAGTCGAAACTGGAACATAATGTGATAGAAAATATAGGTGATGCAATAAAAAAAATTGGAAAATCCAGAAAGAAAGATACCAGTGCTGCACGTAGAGCAATTTAGACAACAATTGTTTTAGTTAATACTAGACAAAACGTTTGACACCACAACTAGCACAAGCAATTGGAACCTCAAGAAAGACATTATACAAACATAGCAAATTCAAAATGCAAATAGATGAAAATGATGAACTTGCTTGTTGGGCAATTATTTGTAGACAACCTTACAAAGATAGAATGGGAGAAGGTGTTAAAGATAGTGTACATAAATATTAGTTGGAACATGCTCGAGTTTCACCAAATTCAAGGGATGTGATACGACAAAGACTATGACGAAATGTATATGAAAGCCGTCCAAAACATATAATGGAAATGACACAAGTACAATTGTTCAATAAATTCAAGGAGGATCATCATGGAATTACTATGTCAATCACTACATTTGTGCAACAAAAACCATGGTATGTTATACCTATTACTATACGGGACACATGTTGTTGTCGTTATCACATGCAATTTCAATTATATTACGACATGTTTCTTGAATTTGGTCAAATGTTTTGGACAAATTCACTACCTCCGCCCACACTACGTGAATTCATATCTCAAACTCTATGTGAGAGAAATCACGATGAAATATTTTATAATAAGAAATGTGTCAATGGAAAACATTGTCATGGTTGTGGAAATATTGTTTTATTCCACAATAAATATCCTATCGATAATGATCAGTTGCTTTTAAATGTAACCATTGATTGGAGAAGATATGAATACAACAATTATTCTACAAGTTCTACTGATGCACATTCCAAAAGAATTGATTTGCGAGAAGATAAAATATATGTGACAGATTTTCTCAAGAAATTTGAAAGTGAAATTTATAAATACACCAAGCATTCACATAGAGCATGATGGAAAGACCTTCAATTCAAACATTCCCGTGAACTTTTTCCAGCTGGAACAATTTTGTCCGTGGTTGATTTTGCAGAAAACTACATATTTGCTGCACAAAAGAGATTCAAAGTGAATACTATCATTCTGACCAAGTTTCAATATTTCTCCATGTTCTATATAGACATTCTCAACAAGATGTTGATGGCATTGAAAAAAAGTGTGACAATCAAGATGTGATTAAAGAATATCACTTTTATATCAGTGATGATCATACACACAATACATATTTTGTTCAACATTGTATTGAAATTTTTTTCTATGATTCACTAAAAGGTCATAAAGTTAAATTCAATGAACATTGGATATGGTCAGATGGATGTGCAAGACAATTTAAATATTCACGATCATTTTTTTGGTTATGTCGACTTCATAAAGCACTGAACATTAAACATCACTGGAATTTATTTGAAACTGAACATGGAAAATGTGAACATGATGGTGCAGGAGCATGCGTAAAAAGAGCACTTCGAAGATGGAAAATGAACCATTCTTCTAGACGATTCCATTCAACTGCAGAGGTTGTCCAATGGTGTAAATCACATCTAAGCCATGATTGTAGTCAACAATCAAAAGATGTGTGCACGTATGTACATGATTTTTTTAATTTATATTAATTGTCAATTTTAAAAAATGTATGTACTAACATTGAAGTATTTGTACACTAACATTAAAAGTTGTCATTTGTGATTTATCATTTATTGTGTAGGTTTTTTTGGCTTGTTGGGGTCCAAGATATAGATAGATCAATACCATACGAGGCTAGCACCATACATGGGACTAGAGAACTTCACTCTATTCAAACAAAATCCTTCCAAAACATGTTTGCATTTGACAGTAGAAAGCAATCATGTTTTTGTCATATTTGCACTGAAAATGTTGAATCTACAGAAGTTTGTGAAAACATAACAAACAACTATGTAAAACATTGGAAACACACAGAGGTTAATCCAAAAGGGAAAATTCCACTAGTAAGCATAGAAGAATTAGAATCAGAAGAAATAGAAATATCATCTGATGGCGATAGAATTTCAGATCTTGTTAGAGAAGGTAATGATGTTGTTGATTGTTCAATGTTGTCCATCACCTTATGTGTATATAGTCAATTTAATTCACTTAAAAACTCTAACGCCAATTGTAATTTGCACAGAAGATGTTTTCGCCGTGATTACACCTTTAGACAACAACGAAAATGTAAAATATTATTTGATGCGATGCACTGAAGGAAAAATGAAATTATTGGAGGACTACAATGACAACGGATTTACATACGAGAGAGGATCCATGATTTTAAAAGTCTATTTTTGTAGCAGACCCATATGATTGAAAATTATATCTACTTTGAAGATTATAAACCCTATGTTATATGTTGTCAGTATAGTCATTTAGTATGTGCATCTCGAATAAAATTGGTACAAGTTCCATCGAATAAAATTGATTGCTAACATTACCCACATTGATTCTTGTTGGAATATAATCCATAGGGATTATATTTTGTAAATAAATAAAAGAAACTAAATAGTTATGTAGGAATCCAAAAAGGCTGGGTGAAAGGTGAAACACAACCGTCATATGAATTGTATAAATATATGCATTAGCAAGGCAATAAAATTGAATCGGGAGTTATTACCTATCAGTGGTATCAGAGCTTGGCTGTTTTGCCATAACTCCTGCCTACTGCATTTCAGTCCTGGCATTCTGCTTGCCAGTCCATTGCCAGGCTTCCTGCTCCGTCAGTCTGCCAGTCGCATGCATTGTATGCGTTACAATTCCTTAACGAGTGAGTTTGTGTGCTGCGATTTTGTATGTGTATTATTCTACTACAAGCGTTTAGCAAGAGCACATGCTTTCTCTACCATATTCATGATCTCATAGTAGAACACAGAAAATTTGAGTGCGAGTCCCAGCCTTATTAGATGCGTCGAGGCCAGCTCAACCAGAGCAATATCCTGTGCACTCTTGTTTGCCTCCAGTATGCCATCCGCTGCCTCTTTCCTCTCCTCTCCGGTCTTAAACTGCGCGAGATAGCGATTGTAATCTCCATTGCTTGAAGACTGCATAAAAACTATATTTTACCCTAATATATGCCCTATCTTATGCATGCTGTGTATTGGAGTTGTGAGCTTTGAATTTGCGTATTGAAGGCTGCTGTATATATGTTGCGTGGACTATAAGCTTGAATGGAGTGAATCTGCTGTATGAGCTGTATTCTTGCTGCGATTTGAGACTGTGTGAAGAGACCACTGCATGCGTTGGAGATGGCTGCCAGCTTGAAGACCGATCTCAGTATTCATAATTTGTTGAGCGTTGTGACTGATATATCATATCATATATTGTGTTGTGCCTTTGGCTTCTACGTGTTTGTGGAAAAGAGGTGGACCGCGTGGAGATTGAAGTATTCTTGCTGAAGACTGGTGCATCCTCTCTAGGGTGGAAACCCTAATTTTGTGAGTGAGCATTGTTGGAGACTCACTACCGGGGCCTGTCCTCCACCTTCTCTCATACATTCACTCGAAGTTATTTACTCCTCCATTTGAAGCTAAGAGCATATTTAAAGTTGCTGCGACCTACAATTGATCGTTGAAGACTGTGTGACTCTTGCTGCGTTGAAGAGCTACGTGGATTTCTTTGCTATGTATTTGTTGCTGCTGTGACCGCGTTGAAGATTGACATTATCCAATTGTGTAAAGGTAAACTTTACATAATTTAATGTGGAGGAGTGTGACTGTTTGAAAACCTAATTTTGGCATAATTCCTGTGCATGAAGTTTGTCTACAAATATTTTTCATATGCATAATATGGATATTGTATGAGTTCATGGTTGCTGCTGACAATTGCTACTGACTGAAGCCTGAAGCCTGGGTTGAAGATTGCTACGGCGTTGGTGCCTGGAGGAGATAAGCATGGTGTTTAGGGCTTGATTTGCTTTGGTTCTTATATTTTATGTGGCTCTAATAGTTCTGTTGTTGGCAAGGGACTATGCTTATTATAATTGTTTGGGATTGTGATCATGGTTTGGTATAAACATATGTCTGGTTTATCTGAAGATAAACTTTTTATTTCCAGCTGCATTAAAGACCGTAAAGGCTACATTGTAAATCACCTTGGCAGAGACTGCAGACCTGCAAGGTTATTGTTTTTCTATTTCTCTTTGTCATATTAAGTTCATTATTATAAATTACACTAACAATTGTAAAAGATGCAATCTATAGCATCTATAGTTGGTGCCACTCTCACTGGCAAAGACACTTATCCAGAATGGTGGAGGAAGATCAAATCTGCCTTCATCTACAATGACCTTTGGGATGACATTTGCAAAGGTAGCACAATAGAGATAGAAGCTGGAAAGCCCATAACCATAGACCCAAGACCTCCAGAATCCAAGAAAGAGAAGGCCATTTGGAGAACAAAAGACAAGAAAGCTTTAGCGGTAATCACTGCCACAGTCAGTGAAGAGGTGAGCCAGCACATATTGCCTGCAAAATCATGTTTTGAAGCACTAAAAACATTAAAAGATCTGTATGATTCACACTATGAAATGGAATCTATTCAACTAATGTTAAAACTATTCAGCTTAGAAGTAAAAGACAATGATCCCATGTTAGTTGCCTCTGAAATCAAAGCCATCATGCACAAGATTCAAGCCTCTGGTATGAAACCAGGCCTTCCTCTTGCAGCATTTGTAAAATCTTTGTATCCTTCTCACTCCAACTATCTTGAGTCATTGCAAGCTAGTGACAAGTTCAAATCACTGACATTTGACACCCTAGTAGAAAAGATAGCTGACAGAGAGAAAGCCTTTGGTAAGAAGACAATCGATCATTCATGAGAATCACTTTGCTTTGCTCAAAAAGCAAAGAACCACACCAAAGACCAATCCAAAGATCATCCCAAGGGAGAGAGCAGCAAGAGAGGTAGATGAAGAAGAAACTTCAGAGGCGGAGGGGGCATAAACAACTTCAGCAAAAGATCAGATTTGCAATGCAAGCATTGTGGAAAGACTGGGCACACATCAGATCAGTGTTGGGCTTCATGGGACTCCATAAAAGACAAACAT
The DNA here is from genome assembly GCA_001517045.1 of Pseudotsuga menziesii. Classification (NCBI taxonomy): domain Eukaryota; kingdom Viridiplantae; phylum Streptophyta; class Pinopsida; order Pinales; family Pinaceae; genus Pseudotsuga; species Pseudotsuga menziesii. The sequence goes on from LPNX010285574.1 coordinate 193,606, forward strand.
AACCAGAAGAAAGATGACAATAAAAACCAAGATGCTAGTAAATCTTCTGATTCTGCTCATTGTATTGTTGCACATTGTAATCTTGGAATTAATGAAATGACTTCACTTTCATCTTATAAAGATTGTTGGCTGCTTGATACTGGTGCAACATCACACATGACATTTAGAAAAGACTGTTTTGAAGAACTTAATGAAACAATAGATGGCATAGTTTACTTTGCAGATAAGTCAAGTCTTAAACCAAAGGGAATGGGCACCATTCGACTGAAGATGCCTGGATTCCCTGATTTCTTGTTGAATAATGTTCTTTATCTTCCAGAGTTGCAGAGAAGCCTGCTGTCCTTAGTGGAGATTCGACAGCGAGGCCATTCCATCCACATGTTTAATGGAATTGTAGAAATAAGAAAGTCCTCTGACAACCAAGTCATCATGACTGGATACGAAGATGGGAAGCTGCTGAAGCTAAAGGGTTCATCTGCAAGAGTTCAAAACTATGCCTACCTCTCTCAGCATGGAGAAGGTAATTTGTCATCTAGTTCATTGTGGCATGCAAGATTTGGTCATCTAAATTATAACAGTCTTCGTTTGTTGAGAAAGAATGGTGTATTTGGTTTTCCCACCTTTCCCAAAAAGAAGAACAAATGTGATGCATGTATATTAGGGAAACATAGTAAGCTGCCATTCCATGAATCTAATTTTAGAGCAAGTAGGAAATTAGAATTATTGCATTCTGATTTATGTGGCCAATGCCAACTCCTTCTGCAAATGGGAATAAGTATTTTATGACATTTATTGATGACTACTCAAGAATGTGCTGGACTTACTGTTTAAAGACAAAATCAGAAGCATTTCAAACATTCAAATACTTTCATGCATTGATAGAAAAACAAGCACAATAAAAAATTGGTACACTTGGTACTGATAATGGGAAAGAATACACTTCAAATGCTTTTGAAGATTATCTTTGCCAACATGGAATTGCACATCAGACTATAGTTCCCTACAATCCTCAACAAAACGGTGTAGCAGAAAGAATGAATAGAACCATAATGAATATGGTTCACTCAATGATGTTTTTCAAGAATGTAAAACTAATGTTTTGGGGTGATGCAGTAAAATGTGCAGCCTATTTGAGAAATAGAAGTCCCTCAAATGCTCTTGATAACAAGACTCCACATGAAATGTGGTTTGGCCATCTCCCTTCAATCGGGCATCTTAGAGTTTTTGGTTCCACCTGTTATGCCTTGATTCCAAAGGAGCAAAGAAACAAGCTTGGTGCTCGAAGCAGAAAATGCATTTTCCTAGGGTACGAAGAATACTCCAAGGCATACCGTCTATATGATGAGTTAAACAAGAAATTTGTTATTTCCAGAGATGTCATTTTTCTTGAGACTAATAAAAATGACCAGTCCATTGAGAGACAGCTTGATCATTTGGAAAGTTATCCTCATCCAAAGACATATTCTGAAAATGAATATGAAATTCCAAACCTTGAAGGGGGGATTCCTATTCTGGATCAACCTTTGGAATTTCCATATGAAGCACCAACTCCCCCACATGAAGAAGTTCCTGCTACTTCACCTGATCAAGAAATTCAACTGGATGATATGATTGAGAGAATTGGAAGACTCTCAATCAATGATGAAGCACCACCAGTTGATCCACCAGGACCATCACGAAAGATTCCTAAATGGGCCACAAAGACACTTGAAAGTGTCCATTCGGATGAAGTTGGAAAGACGGGAACGAGAAGTTCGAAAAGACATGAAGATGGAGGAGGAGCAGATAATTCAGGTGATGACATGGATGTATCATTTGATTGTGAATTTAATTTATCCGCTAACTTTGAACCAACTTCCTTTGAAGAAGCTTCTACTCGATTTGAGTGGAAAGAAGCTATGCAGAATGAGTATGATGCTCTCATGAAGAATGGAACTTGGAAGATGGTTGAACCTCCAACTGGAACCAAACCAATTGGCTGCAAGTGGGTGTACAAGAACAAATACAAATCAGATGGCTCACTTGACAAGCACAAAGAAAGGCTTGTAGCAAAATTCTATGCACAGAAAGAAGGAATTGACTATGAAGAAACATTTTCTCCTATAGCAAAATGGGCTACCATCCATACCTTACTCTCTTTAGCTGCTCAGAAAGGGTG
>LPNX010285574.1:201880-229773 GCA_001517045.1 Pseudotsuga menziesii
TTTATATAGTTACAAATGGATCCTGCCATCTGGAGTTTGTTGCCAATGGAGATATTGGAACTGATTTTGTTGTGGGTTCCTTTTTCGACATTGATCCGGTTGGGATCAACTTCTAAACATTTCCAGGCAATTTTGTGGCAACGAGCATTTAGAACTTCTTGGTTGAACAATCACATAATTGAAGTTGGTTTTTTTGTTGAAGTCTGGCGCCCATACGAGATCGAAATACTATATAAGTTTATAAATTATGTAGGCCATACATCTTTTCTGCATATTACCAATCCAGAAAACAATTATTCAATTGAATGCACAACTAGTTCAAATATTTTTCTATCAATGTTTTGTTCATTGCCAGGTCACAATCGCTACTTTATTATTAACCCATTCGAAGGACGGTTTTTATATATAGGCGTGATTGAAATTGGAGTGCTTGGATTCTTCACACTCATAAGCAACATCAGTGATCACAAACAGGGATGGATAGTTGTTCGTCATGAAGAGAATGAACATGGTTCAAATTTTTTTGTGTCCAGCAATGTGAATAGAGATTGCAGAGAAATTGATGCAACTAGCTTCATTCCAACCCCTCCTAAAGATGCAGTTTTTTTTAATGGAAAAATATATTGGATACATATGAGAATCATTTTAGAAGAAGATGCTCTATATTCCTATACTATGTGGTCACTCAACATTGGATTGAACAAATGGGCTGGTCATGCAATTCATACAGGACGCATCAAATGATCCATGTGTTTGACTGTACGTCAAAACCAACTGTTATGTCTTGTGAACGATGGTAGGACAACTATATGGTCCATAACTGAAATGATAGATCCAATCATTGGTGCATCTGCAGTTGAAGAGGTGCACGGGTTTTGGATATTTGGAAGAGATTTGAGATGGACCCTTTTAGAAGTTATGACACTCCATATAAATACACGTTGTCCAAGGTACCTTCCATTTCAGGCTGTGGGGAGTTTTATTCTGATGTGTAGGTATGGCCAAATCCCGTACATACATTATGACCTCAACACTTGCAGAGTTACTCATGTAGGACCCGATGAAGGATCATTGCTCCGAAGTCATCAATTGCCTATGCCATTAGACATCCAATGTACCAACATTGTAATGTCTAGAAATTTTTGCCCTCTAACTCCAAGCATGAAAGCATTCGATGATTTACTCCCTTTTCCTACAAATTGGGATGAGTCATTGGAGCGTTATGGCATGTAAACAATATGCACTTTTTATTTTTTTTTGCATATTGTGTGAATTTTGATCATCTTTTTATATTATCTACATCCATGTAATCATTGATTATATCTAAAAAATTATATTGCACCAAATAATATCCATTGTGGATGTTATGTTTTCTTGTAGTGTATGTATTTTTTTGCGATCATCTTTACATTTCGTCATTTTATATTGTACTTCAATTGTACAAGTAACATGCAAAAAAATGTTTCCCTTGGTCTAGCACTTTTAAATTATACTTATGCCTGCAAAAAAAAACCTGTGATTTATGAGTATTTGGAACTGAAGGCATATTTACATCAATCCATTTGCTAAGTGATTCTCTTATTTTGTGTTATAGAAATGGACATGGTCCCTGCGATTTGGAAATCTCTGCCAATAGACATACTTGAAATGATCTTTCTTTGGTTTCCTTTATCTACGATTATCTGTTTGAAAATGGTTTGCAAAGGTTGGAATCGTATTGTGTCCAAAAACAATTTCATCTCACAATGGAAACACAATCAAACAAAAGAATATGGTGTTTTGGTTGGTTTTGGCTCTTCTGGTAGACATCAGTTCATTGGCCATTACATTAGCCAAATAGGAAAATGTTCATCTCTTTCTATGCAAGTCCTAAACAACGACTACAAAATTGAATCCACATGTGGTTCAATTTTTGCAGTTTCATCCTCCAGTATCTTATATCGAAAAACAAACTACTACATCACCAATCCATTCACAAAGACTTGTACATATGTAGGGTCTCTTGGACTTGGTGATTGGGGTTTCTTTACAATGTTGAAAATTTTTGAGAAACAAAAATACCATTGGGTAGCATTGAAACATATTTATGTAGAATTTCAAACAAAATATTTTATTTCCAGCAGTATTCATATGCAGTGGAGACAAACATGTCCTATCGATGGCGATGTTTTGCGGCCCCAAAATCCCATATTGTATAATGAAACAATGTTATGGGTGGATAGTCATGTGGTTTCTAGAGATAATCATATATGTATATACAAGCTATGTTGGATAGATCTTGAGGATAACAAATGGGGGTTCCAGTTTATTCCACACTCGAATTCAACATTATCGATTAGCCTAGCATGTTATCGCACTGAGCTTCTTCGTTTTATCAATGATGGGAGAACTACAGTGTGGTCTATAGAACCAACAAAAAATCAAAATGATTCAACAAATTCTTCGATAAGAAATGGATGTTTAGAAGGTGGATTGAGATGGAGTATCATGTCTAATTTGACCTCGGGCATTAATGGCAAATGCAGTGGATATTTTCCTGTTGCAGCACTTGATAATTACTTGCTCATGTGCAAATACGACCGTCTTACTTTTGGTTTCTATGACTTCATCGACACACATTCTAATTTTGTAAGCGAGGATAGAATGTTGGATTCTGCATTATCCAAACTTGAAAATCCAACACACCTAAGTGTTGTTGAGCTTGTAGACAACATATCCATCATTCTAAGTTGCCCAAACATGGATTCTATTGATGATGTGTTTTCAATGGGATAATATAAACATATATGGCATGTAACTTACATGTATGTTATGCAAGTTGACATGTTTGGATGGTTCTTAATCATACTTATTCAAAATATTTCTTCCCAACCTACTTTACCGGATTTTTGGCAGTCAGTGCTACATATGGAATTTTACTTACCTGTACTTATGCAAATCGAAATCTTCAATACTTCATTACCATGCTTATTGGATTTGTCTCTTCTGATGTTTGCTAGTTTACATTCTCTATGAAATAGAAATTATTCATACATGCCAATTTTTATTTTCTTGGATACAAAACTTGATTACAATATTATTTTATATCTTGGCGTTCTTCGGCAATACAAATATTATAAGCTAATATTTGAATAAAGTTCAAAACTCTTAGAAATATCAAAAGATAATCTTTGAATAAAGTTGAAAACTTTTACGTTTGTGTTTCTTTTTGCTATACTTGTAACATGACTTTGTACACTAATATGCTTTGACATAAACTAATTTTTTTATGCTCATGTAGATATGTCGTCAGAGAAAAATAATAATTGGAGCAGTGAGAAGAACTTGATGGAAACATCTCGTCACGCAAAAAACGAATCCTCGTGAAAACACTATAATAAAAAAAAGGAAGGCATTAATAGGAAACGTCGTTTAATATACCAAGAGAATAGTGAGCAAATTGGCAAACAGATAAGAGAATGACATGGTCCTTCCTTTGCAAATGTCATTGATTCTCAGGGGGAGCCCACTAAATTCCAGAGCATATCTGATATAATGAGGAGATCAAATCACCGAAGTCAATTTATATCATCAACTCCAACATATAGCAACAACTGTAATGAAAGGTTGAATGAAGTTATTGAACCTTTCGTAGATCATACTTCGGGAAAAACGTTTTCTAATCATGGCATCGAGGTATACGCATTACATGGCATTGTCTATATTTGAAAAAGTATATATCTGTACAATATGGATATACTTACATACATGTTCAATGTTTAGATAACTACTCGCAACAATTTTCCGAATCAATCATTTGATGAGCGCGAGGAAGCTATGTATAAAAATCAACCAGAAACAGTACAAAATGATAACACCAATACAGCTGAAAGAAGCAGTGGTATAAGAACAATTTCTCTTGGAACAACAAAGGACACGATTTCCAAGCCTACTATGAATGACTCACACAGCCACGCAAACAATGCATTGTTAACGAATGAAGATCAAGGGTTTTGAAATCAACTTGAAACCGGTTTGCAAATGTCCAATCCAGCAAGAACTATTTCTATTGGAACAACCAAGGTAGTGTTTCACCTATCCATGACAAAAACCATGCATTTAACCTTGATCAAAATAACTTAGTATTAGATACAATACTATTTCATCTTCATGTTCAATAATTCAATCAAAAATCATTTTGAAATTCCAAGATAGTAGCATCCATGGACATAATTGTCGAAATGACATGACATCGATCAATGTCATTTCGTCTTCTAGTGACGATGACTCTCTACAAAATGTCGGCCAAAATTATGTTGTGTGTAGCCAACCGAAGAACATGGACCTCAATCGGGAAAACAATTCTACAGCAATGAATGATCAAGCAATGATTCAAAACCAGATCATGATAAGTAGACCAAGTGGAGATGCAGAAAGGACTATTTTTCTTGGAACATTGAAGGTCTTACTCAGCCTATTCATACACAACTTCCATATTTAGATCTTACCAGAAGATTTGACATAATATTTAATAACGACATTTTCACTTTTCAGGATAATAGCGTCAAGGCTCGTTGAGGACACAACATTCAAACCCCAACTCATCTAAACAATATGATGGCAACCAACCTTCATTATAATTTTCATGATGAAAGCAATTTGGGTCAGGTTTCAGGCGATGGTACTCGACGAAGGCAAGTCAGAAATTTACATCGTCGCAACAACAGAGGAGAGAGATGTCGACATGTCTCGCCTCACTTTGCATTGAATGGTAACATCCATGCTCAAGATCCAGGTTTAAATATACATACATCAAGAAACATGGTTGAACTTTTCCAACAAATGTCCTCTTTCCATCAAGCATTTCGTGCTAAAATTGATAGATTGTCAATTGTGCAAATGTGTAATGTTTGTCGTGAATCATACCCTGGAATGAATGTTTTCAGATGAGATGAAGGACCTATTTGTGTGAGATGTCGGCAAGAGTGTGGTATCCATCATTTTTCTCAAGATAACAACATGAATCCTGGCAAACAACCTCATGTTTTATCAATTTTGACATAGGTTGAAGAAATGTTAATAGCACGAGTGAATCCAATACTACATGTCACACATGCATGTGGAGGTCAATATAAATATAGTGGCCATACAATTAGCTTCCCATAGGATATTGTTTCAGTTGCTAAGACTCTTCCTCGTCGAATTGAAGACCTAGACATATTAATTGTCAGGAGAGAAGGGCCTCCATCCAAGCACTATGATTGCATTGTTAGTAGGTCGCGAGTAATGGATGCATTGCATTACAAAATACAGATGGAAAAATATTACCGAGATGTTGAAGTTGATCCAGAATCAGTCATATGTCTCCCAGACCAGCCAACATATGTCTCCTATAAATTGCATTATATCAACTCTGACATAGCTGACTCAGAAGAGATTGATGCAGACATTGATATATTTGGAACTCATCGACTCGAAACTCATCCTTCATCCTTTACAACTAGAATTCCAAATGCACAAAGAGAGATAGAGGAGATACGAAACTTTGTTAACAAAGAATCTTCTTTGTTAGATTTAGATATGGAATGGCCAGAGATTGGTTTGTCTCCAATAAATGAATACAACACAGAAGGTTTGTTTGACATGGCATTTCCAACATTGTTTCCCATGGGCACTGCTGATTGGTTGCAACCATGTTTGAAGGATGTCCGCTTAAATGAGTATGGGTTGCACCTACTTAAATATTGTGATCAAAGGTTTGGAAAACATCCAAGGTTTCGGTATTTTGTATTGAACATGATAATGAGACATCGAAGCCAAGAAATTGCTGCTGTATTCGTGAAAAACAACATTGAAGATGGCATACCTACCACAATTAAAGATTTACATAAGGAGCTCATTGAATTCCCTGACACCAAATTAGCTGAATGATTGATGCGTTTTGGTTCATGTCTTAGAGGAACGAAGGAATACTGGAACATATGTCGCAGTGAGCTTACTGACATGATATCACAAATTGGTTTCCCAACTTTGTTTTTCACTCTAAGTGCAGCTGATACCAAGTGGCCAGACCTACATAAAGTTATGCCCAATTCTGCACCTTTATTTGCACAGAACCGAAATAGATGGAGAGCCGATAATGTTATAAACTATCCACATATTGTTGAAAAGTATATGCATGAACTTTTCAGTATATTTCGTGACGAAATCATTGTAAAATACCTTCATGCTAAAGACTACTGGTACAGGTATGTCGTTTCCTTATTCTATTTTTCAATATAACATGTTATATTATTACTTGAAATTTTGTTGCAAGCTAATATTATTGAAACATGATGAGTTTCATAGGTATGAATCGAAACATAGGGGATCAACACATATCCATGGATTTCTGTGGTTAGAAGGTGCACCGGACATGGAACAACTGGATTGGACAGACACGATAAGAGTTGATGCAGCAAGACAATACTTTGACAACTATGTAACATCATGGAATCCTCGTGATGCTCACCATAAGAATATATCTATTCATCGACCTCTGGAGGAAGATCCTTGCTTATTGGATACCGGTGAAATATTCAATACAAATCCCCTTGACGACTATGAGCAACTAGCGAATCGAGTGCAACGACACACAAGATGCAGTGTTCATTCATGTTTACATAAAAAAGGTTCCTCCTACATGTGCCGATACAATGCACCATGGGAACTTCAAGACCAGTTGAAAATATTTGTCAATGACAAAGGACACAAAAAATATGAACCTGCTCGCAACGACGATAGGTTAAATGTCCATAACATTCCTCTTCTTTCAATATGGCATGCCAATGTTGATTGCCAGCCGGTTCTTTCACGTCATGCAGTTTTGAAATACATTGCAAAGTATGCTTCAAAATCAGAGAGAAGATCAGAAAGCTATCAAGACATGTTGACAAGAATCTCCAATGTCGTTGACTCTGACATTCCCTCTATATGTGCATATAAAAAGTTTCTTGCTGAAACAATTGTGGAAAGAGATATAGGAGCATAGGAAACCTGTCATATGTTGTTAAAGATTCCTCTTGTTATTTCTAGCCGTAGCTTTGTTTCAGTTAATGTTGGCAGAAAAATATTCAAAAGAGTTTCTTCCAACTCGGATAACAACAAATTCCCAACAAGGTCTAGGTTTCTAGAACACTACCAAAAGAGACCTCCATTTCTGGAGCACTTATCTTTGATTGAAACTGCACGATCATGGTCTTTTAGTGGTTGACGTCAACGAGAACCATGGAAGCCAAGAGATACACCTGTGATAGTTCGTGTATGGCCACGGTTCTGTGAAGTTCCTAACAACAATTCAAATTCCTTAGAGTCATTTTTCCTCAGTGAATTACTTCTCTATAAACCATTTAGAAACATTTAGATTGATATTGGAGTCAGCACAGAAATTATTATTCATAACTGGAGGATCCTTAGATATCGAGCTTGGCATGTCAATAGGATACCTTTAGAACCAGATACCAATGAAGAAGATGATGATACACATGAGGATGAAGTGATTCATGAGAATGACATGGATGAGTGGGAGATGTTTTCACGTCTTGTTCCTCCCAATACTATTCAAGTTTCAGACATTGATACTCTTGGTCGCAGAGACTTTGACTTAATCCATGCATGGAATAGTACTACAAGTTGGAATAGAAACTTGGAGGACCCAACAGATTTCATAAAAAATGTACGCTTAGGAGGATCCATACCAAATGTCTCACATTCTAGGTCGGCTTCTCCATCCTCTTTTTCTGATAAGAAACATCTTTGTTTTGAAACTATTATTGAACATTTCCATGAAGGACCTAATGCAGACCCGCTGAAGATGATAATTCAAGGAATTGCAGGGACATGAAAGTCTTACCTTATACATTGTCTTGGACATGAATTTTCAATGCATTCCATAAATGGAAAAATCCCTTTGCTATTGCTGGCACCTACAGGAATAGCCGCGTTCAACATACGAGCCAAAACAATTCACTCGGCCCTTAGAATCCCTATTAAAGAATTCAAATCTTTATAGGGTTAGTCACTTTCTGTATTGCAAGAGGAAATGTGATATGCTACACACATTTTAATTGATGAAATGAGTTTCATTGGGCCAAGGTTGTTCATACAAATTGATTCACGTCTTCGGGAGGCATTTCCTGAAAAAAGGTCAGTTCCTTTTGGTGGGAGATCAATGATTCTTGTTGGAGATCTTGGGCAGTTGCCTCCTGTCAAAGATAAACCATTGTACGTAGGAAACACGGCTGGCAAGGTGTTATGGAAAGATTTTAGAAATGTTGTTACATTGGACATGATATTTCGTCAACAAGGCACATATCCAAATCAAGTCAAATTTAAGAGGTTGCTAACCAACATCAGAAATGTAAACCCAACAGTGGATGATTGGAATCTTTTAATGTCACGAACAGATGCAAATATGGATGGTACTAAAATTAATACTTTCAGTTCAGAAATCCATTTGTTTCCTACGAACAGCTTGGTAAATGTACATAATCGATGCATGCTAAAGTCACTTGGAATTCCTATAGCACGATGCATTGTTGAACATACGAAGAATAAAGATTTTTATGATGCTGATGATGACTAGCTTCAACAAGAAGTTCGTTTATGTCCTGGTCAGTGAGTGATGTTGACGTGTAACTTGTGGGTGGAAGCAGGGTTGGTAAATGGAGCACTTGGGACAGTTGAAAACATCTTTTTCTCTAATGGATCCAAACCACCACAACTGCCAATGTATGCTACAGTCTCATTTGATGATTACATTGGTTTACCATGGGACATCAGATATCCCAAAATTGTTCCAATAACACCTATTGCTAGAGGAAATCGCAAGCAAATCCCATTGCGTATGGCTTGGGCTCTTACCATACACAAATCGCAAGGTTTGACTTTACAAAGGGCAACCATTGATATCGGTATCCCAGAGAGGCAAGGTTTAACTTTCACAGCAATTTCAAGGGTAAAATATATTGACGATTTACGAATATCTCCGCCGTTTACATTTGAAAGGTATTCAAAAATGGCGAAAAGTGCATATGCTACAATCAGGAAAAAAGAAGAACAACGGTTGGAATCCATTTCAGCTTAAAGATCACAACTATCAGGTTATTAGGTAACTTGATTGTTTATTGTATAGATATTTATATTGACATGTTTCATTGTTATTATTTGAATTGGTAGGAAGAAATATAGATTGCAAAAGAACAAACCAATTTACAAACTAACATAGTTTAATCTCTATTTATTCATTGTCTTTTCATATAGTTGTCGAGAATAAGATTTGTTCCTATATGTTAACATACACTTTTTCAATATGTTCAATTACAATTCAATTGACAAGCATTTGTTAGGTTGTATTACGACATAAAAACATAGTGGCAACCATTATTTTTTTTACTAATTTATTTGGATTTTTGTTCTTCATATTCTTTTCTATGTGTTGAAAGAGTAAAGATATAGTTAGTTATCTATTTTTTTTCATAAGATCCTCACAACTAAATGTAATTTTTTTTTAATTTGGTTTTATCGATTAAATGTGAATGTACTGATGAAATGTGCCAGAAAAACAGTATTGAATGATAGATTACGAGATGGCATGCCAATGATTTTGACATATATAACCATGACCATGCATGTTACCATTTTATGCAACTTACGTTTTGTTATATTGTATGATTTAATTGTTATTGATATCTTAGAGTTTTAGTGCTTATGCCACATTTCCTCCAATTTTGTTTATTGTATCATTTGGTTAACGTTATGTTCGAATTCATAAAACCATATATGTTTTTATTTTCCAAATCTTTGCGTCAAATCCAAATAAAAAATGGATGTAAAAAAAATCAAACATCGTCCAACAGTATGCATCAGACACCTCATAGATGAACCAAGGTTGAGGCGTCGATTTCAAATACATTTTCTACATCCTAGAAGAGGAAACCTTTCCAAACCAGAAATTCAAAAGGAGATAGGGAAGAAATTTGGCATTACTGGTACACAACAAATATTTATTTACGGTTTTCGTGCATATGGACAAAGATCTTCAAGTTTTGGGTTGGTATATGACAAGCTTGAGGATGCAATAAAATATGAGCCTAACCACAGATTGGTGAAGAACGGAATTCGTGATCTTGGAAAGAAAACCCAAAAAAATACTGAAAAAAAAAAAGCAAAGAAAATTCGTGGTGTCATGCCAAGAAAAAAAAAGATTGTTGAGCCACTGTCATCACCATCTACATAAAAAAAATAGTGAGAGTCCATTTTCTTTCTGTTTGCATCATTGTATTTATTCAATCTATCATTGCATACAGTTATATAAATGTGTTGAAGATATTTTATAAGTTTGAATAATATTTTGAATTTTGATTTGTTCCTAAGTAATCTGTTGTCAACCTATATCTTATTTATAAGTAGTTTAAATAGATTTGTGTGCTGTATCTAATAAATTATTTTTATGATTTGTTATGTTTCTGCTGCAATATGGTAATGTTGGTTGCTAGATTTTTTTACATGATGCCATTAATTAAACTGTTTTGTAGTAGTTGGGTTTATTATTGTTTTGAATTTGTTTTCGCATTCTGAAATCGATGAGGGGTTGTCTTGGATTCTCATGTTCATTGGTGCTTATGGTGTCTTTTGCAATTGGCTCATGGTTGTGTTCTACTGTGTCTGTGTTGAGCAAGGAAATTATTTTTATAATTTACTATGTTTCTGTTGGTAATAACTATGTATATTTAATTTTATTTATGAGTAGCTTAAATAGCTTTGTGTGTTCGTTCAAAGAAATTATTTTTATGATTTGTTATGTTTCTATTGGAATATGGTAATGTTGTTTGCTTGATTTTTGTTACATGATTCCATTAATTAAATTGTTTTGTAGTAGTTGGGTTTATTTTTGAAATTCTATATTGATGTGCAAAAATGTTGAAATTCCATTCATATACTATGATTTGTAAACTTGCAGTGTTACTCATTTAGCAATTGATGAAAGATCATCGCTTCCAAATCATCGTCTACCGTTGCCAGCAAACAATCAATGCAGTAACATTATCATGTATAAGAATTTCTTTTTTCTAACTCCAAGCATGGTTTTATTCAATGATCTTCTCCCATTCCCTCCGACATTGTTTCAGTCCCTATAGGATTTTGGCATGGAATTCAATAGGTTTATGTGTCTTTGTAAAAAAAAACTATGTTTTAGTTTTTGCACTTTGTGCAAATTTTGGTGTGTTTTGGTTTCAAATAAAACATGTCTTCAGCCCATGAAGCTTTTTATAAAGGATATGGAAATTTGGAGAGGCTATGTTTGAGTTTTTTGCTTCAAATCACTATTTTTATTTCTTCTGATCTAAAATAAACAGATTTATTTACTGTATAACATCAAAATTTATTGGCTATATCGAGAATTTAATGGAAACAATACTTTACATCTTTTAAATAGTACAACTAATATTATATATCTTGACCTCACACACTAAAACATTGCATTATCAACAAATGAATAAACAAAGCATTCGATTTCAACTCGGTATGATTACAAACATTGCACATTAAAGAACACATTTTTTGCACTTGAAATAACAAAGATATTCCATAACTGACGATAAGGTAATTTATGATGACTTTTCGTACTAAGTTGACATAATGTCAAATGTTTTTCAACAATTGCATATATCAGTTGCTCAAATTACAATTTAAATCATCAATACATTATTTCACTTTCTCAAGTAACAATATAAATAATATATGTAATTGTTGCAATTAAATTCCTAGATTTCCTCATTTTAACAATCCATACATTCATTTACATCATATTCATGGATGCATTGCTTACTATTATATTAAAATTGTTACTTTTTGTATTCGTTTAAAATTTTTATTTTTTCATAAATATCACAAATCATAAAATATATGGAACTGAAACTGCTTAGAAAATAATTTAGTTTCACATTAAATAAACATCAATTAAACAACTGTTGCAGTATTCTAGTCTACGAAAACATCTCAGTACAAACATTGCAGATTATATAACAATTATTCCCACTTGAAATAACAAAGATATTCCATATTTGCTCCACAATTGACATTCACGCCTTGTTCAAATGAAAACAACACAACTAACGATCTTGTAATTTATGATGACTTTCTATACACCGCATGTCACAAGACACCATAAGAAACAATGAACATCAGAATCCAAGATAGCCCTTCATCGATTTCAGAATGCAATAAGAAATTCAAAATAAAACTAAACCCAACTACTACAAAACAATTTAATTAATGACATCATGTAACAAAAATCCAGTAACCATCATGACCATACATCAATGTCACAATTCAACTTGATGCTCACTCACTATGATGATCCACCATAGAATTTCATACATTAAACATATAATTGTCTTATGAAATTACTTTTAATGTTGTAATGCAATGAACCACATTAATTAACATAACCATAATACAATATATTCATACAGAAACAAAGCAATCGAACATAACCCTCTGTTTATGTCAAAACAGAGTTAACACCTAAAAATTTCACTACACCTAATCATTGTGCAACATTACAATGACTTACATATTGTCACATTACCACATTACTCAACATAACCATAATGCAACATGGCAATTATGTCGCATTGTGACGTTTATCACATGTTATGTTACATTAGCGACATCCATCAAGGGTTGTGTCACATTGTGATATTCGCCAAGGGTTATGTCACATTGTAATAATGTCCAATATTTGACACATTAATAATGTCTGTTTGGATGTTGAGAAAATTTCTTTAAGAATTATCTTGATATATATAGTTGTTTCACAAAAGAAATGGTTGAAACCATCCACATTCTACATAGTAATGTAGAATGTTATGTCGGATTGTGATGTTTATCAAGGTTTACGTTTCACTATGACGTTAATAGTGTGTCTTTGGATGCTTAGAAAATTTCTATAAGAATTTTATTCATATATATATATATAGAGAGAGAGAGAGAGAGACGTTTGACAAAAAAATGGTCTAAAGCATCCACATTCTACATAGTAATGTAGAATGTATGTCGCATTGTAATGCTTTTCAAGGTTTACATTTCACTTCGACATTATCAAGGGTTATATCACATTACAACGTTAAGCCATGGTTTATTACAGTGTTTGGTTGGTATATGTCAACACAACCATAGGGAAGACACATTAATAATGTGATAGTGGACGTTTAATAAGCGTTATGTTGCATTGTGACGTTTAACACAGTTTATGTTACATATCAGAATGTTATGTCGCATTATGATGTTTATCAAGTTTTACGTTTCACTGCGACATTATCAAGGGTTATATCACATTACGACTTTAAACCATGGTTTGTTACAGTGTTTGGTTGGTATATGTCAACACAACCAAAGATGTGACACATTAATAATGCGAGAGTGGGCGTTTAATAAGCGTTTTGTCGCATTGTGACGTTTATCACAGTTATGTTACATTAGCGACATTAATCAAGGGTTATGTCACATTGTGATATGTCTTACTAATTGTAATATTGCGACAAATTATTTAAATGATATCATGTAATTAATTACAAATCGATATTAAAATAAGTAATTGTGAAAAGATTAAATAATAAAGTATGCTTAACATATAAAATAAATAATATTGGATATAATTAACTTCGTGATATATTTTTCATATATATTATAGGGAAAAACATTGTATTAATAATATTTTACCTATATTATGTTTTATTTAATGTTTTATATGAATTAAATAATGTGGTAATAAATAAATGATATTAGATCTTCATATGTTCTGCGACACAATACATAATATAGATAAAAACATAATAATGAACATATCTTGACTTGGTACATCAATAATATGTTATGGAATGTTATGGCTAGGTTACTATGAATTTGTGATGATATACTTTATTACATTTGTTTATAACATGTGTATTAAATACCTTCTTGTTAATTAGCATATTCAATACTAGCAACAACCACATTAAATTAATTAATGTGTCTAAATAACCTCGTTATTTTATGTTTACTTTAATAAAATTATATAAATAACATACTATATTTCATTAGTTTCACGTCAATATTTTGACCAATAACCATATTTTGAGCAACACAACCATATATTATCATAACCAATGTGGTATGTAGTAAAGACACATAAACCATCATGAACATTGCATCCCAACATAATTAGAACTATAATTGTTTCCAATGTGACGAATGATGTAATTTATCATAACCCTTTGTGAACCTCCTACATAGTATTTGAATGCTTACATTCCCCAATGTATTTGTCATGTTGTGACATTAAACAAAGGCTATGTCACATTGTCACAGTTTGCAAGGGTTTCATGTCACATCTTCGTATGTTCTGTGACACAATACATACTATAGAGAAAAACGTTGGTTATGTCACATTGTGATGTTGATCATCTTCATTCTAATAATAATGAACATATGTTGACTTGGTACATCAATAACATGGTATGGAACATTATGGCTATGTTACATTATGAATTTGTGATGATATATGTTATTAGGTTAGTCTATAACATGTGAATAATAAATATTGATTATAATTAACTTCATGATATATTTTTCATATATACTATAAAAAAAAACATTGTATTAATAATATTTTAAGTATATTATGTTTTATATTAATTAAATTATATGGTAATAAATATATTAAATATTATTTATTATATATTATAATTAAAATAACAATATTATTTCTATTAATACTTTGAAGATATTTCATATATACTATAAAAAAACATTGTATTAATAATATTTGAAGTATATTATGTTTTATATTAATTAAATAATATGGTAATAAATATATTAAATATTATTTATTATATATTATAATTAAAATAACAATATGATTTCTATTAATACTTTGTAGATATGTCTATGCGCGCACCCATTACTAGCAACAACCACATTAAATTAATAATGTGTCTGAATACGCCGATAGGCGTAAATTTAGGCACATACTTTTTATATTAATGTTTTTCCCTATAGTATGAGCTTAAATTTACGCCTATCGGCGTATTCAGACACATTATTAATTATTTACCATCCAAATTATTTAATGAAAGTGCATTAGTCCCTAAACTTAGGGTTAGTTGGAATGACAACACGAGCATCCTAAAATTCTCAATGGGAATGCATTAAACCCTATATCTAGGGCTATTTAGACTAACACCACTAACATCGAATCTGCCACGATTTTGGGTATTGGAGATTCACCACACCATGCATCGTAATCTTGGATCCGTTGTCATTTAATGCATACCGAAATCTATAAATGCAGATGTCTATTCTATGGAAATTGTTACTGGATGTTAGTCCTTATATTCTAACTCCTCATCTAAAATGGTGAAGTCCTTAGCTCAACAAGTGAGATAGTCTAATATCACTCTTGTATTTTTTCCCACAAATGATACCTTTGTTATTTAGTTCATCTGTAAACCTTTTATCTAACTATTTAGGGGTTTCACTGATATTTTTTTTATATGAATTCCTCATCTACTGACTTATTTACTTAAAAAGAAACTAAATTAAGGTCGATATTATGGATCTCTCTATCATGTATATATTTTATGAAAATGCAGGTATGGAGTTCATACAAACACCGAAATATTCTGCAGAAGATCGATCGAGCAATAAATTATGCATGCAATGAGAAGAAGGCCTGTAGGTGTATCCATGTTGGCATTTTGTGTACACAAGCCAACTCATAGGTTCTTCCATCAATGTTGAAAGCTATGAAGATGCTATCAACTCCTTCTATAACGTTACCCCATCACAAAAAACCACCATTTTCTCTATCCAATTTTGTATTTCTAACTCTTTTGGTTTCAAATATGAGATTTAGTGATGTGAACTTATGCATAAAGAGCCAAAGATAGAGATTTGCTTCCTCGTATTCCCATAGAGTTTTATCTAAAATTGTTTGTTGTTCATAAATGTTGTTTATAAATGTCAAGGTGTGTTTGATTGTCTTGTGTTTTGGAAAATGTTGGTCGTCTCGGCAGACCCAGGTTTACTATAACTAACCAACAACACCCCTAGCTCACTGGCCCTTTCGGCGACAGACCGCGGAGCGGCCTGAAGTCTCACCCGAAGTGACTCTAATGGGTTGACCAAAGACTCGTGTCTCGGTTAGGTTCTGTCGCATCCTATGTACG
Organism: Pseudotsuga menziesii; assembly: GCA_001517045.1. Taxonomy (NCBI): domain Eukaryota; kingdom Viridiplantae; phylum Streptophyta; class Pinopsida; order Pinales; family Pinaceae; genus Pseudotsuga; species Pseudotsuga menziesii. Next base: position 218,110 of record LPNX010285574.1, read on the forward strand.
CCTCGCGAATCTTCTTAGCCTGTGCGGTCTCTATCTCTCTGTGTTGCGCAGGTACCTCTTACTCGTGCTGACTTTAACCCTTATCCCTTATTGCATCGCCATGTCCTGGGAAACACACGACTCTCTCCTACGCTTGATCCTCAATCGCAGCGCACCTCATCTCCTCTGATGGTGCGATATCACCTCCCTGCGATATCCTACCACTGCGATTCAGCGTACCTAGCGTGTCGGTGTTCAACTAATAGGTCCTTAACGGTCCCAAATGTTGGTAACTCCATGGTTTTTGTCCAAGTTGTAAGCGGAGTTATGACTCAAGTTAGTCTTAGGGGTGTCAAGGTTGAGTCAAAGTCCTCTTTTTGTAATAAACCCTTGGTTTAAGTCCAGGGTTTAGGGTTCGGGGTGCCCATGGTTTAAGCCCATGGTTTTGTAAATAGTGCGCTGTATAAATATGCACTTGTGTAAAGAAGTGAGGTTAGGTTTTTGAATGTAAGAAAGTTAAGGTGAAGCTAAGGCTATTTTGTAAGTGAAGGATAAGTCCCAGCTGAGTGCGTGGACGACCTCTGCAGCTGTGTGGGCAGAGGGTTTGTAAGTGATAAGTAAATCTGCAGCTGTGTGCACAGAGGCCTGTTATTGTGTGCGCGGCTTTGAGGACTGAAGAGATCTGCAGCTGAGTGCGCAGATCAGAACTGTGATTTTGTAGGAAAGTTGAATAAAACACAATTCTGTGGACGTAACCCCTACACTGGGGGTGAACCACGTTAGATATGGTGTTGTGATTCTTGTGTGATTTTTTTTATGTTCTTTTATGCATTGATAAGTATCGATATATCTGATAAGTAAGATCGCTGCTTAATAAATAGCTTCGCTGTGCATTCCCAATAAGGGTTACGCAAGTCACAGTGTTATTTAACTACGAAGATATATATATATATATGTGTGTGTGTGTGTGTGAATGATTAAAGCTCTGTGTTAATTGATTATAAATTGATAAAAGCTAAAGGTACACTAATCTCCCTCTTCTGCTTACAGAAACCTGGTTCTGCGGCATCCCATAGCTATTTCGGGTGAGACTGCAACCTGTTGGCAGGTTGTTGCCAAAAGGGCCAACACTATGGGTCTTTTATTGGTGCGAAGTTAAAGGTATAAAACCCGGGTCTGCCCTATAGCCCAACACTACGATTCAGCGTACCTAGCGTGTCGGTGTTCAACTAACAGGACTCAACGCACAAGGCCATTTTACACTGCGACTCTTAACTGTCTCAAGTGGAACTTAGATATACTCTTCTGCAAAATACTTAAAGACTCAACTTGCATTTAACCTTTAAACATGCTGCGAAATGAATCACACATACATACATTTACTGTAAGCAAAGTTCATGTAACGAATGACAGATATAACAAGCAAATACAATCACATGAATCAATCACACAACGCTCAGATTTTACGTGGTTCACTTCGAGGGTAGAAGCTACGTCCACAGAACTGTGTTTCTATATTATAACTTGAGAGAGGTACATAGTTCTGCTGCACCGCATATGCAACTAGAGATCTTCTGGGTAACTCCGCACACAGCCTGGAGCCCTTCTCTCTTAGATCTCTTCTCTATATTTCCTTCTTACAATATACTCTTACTCTCTCTCTCTCTCTGTCAATCCCTGCGGATTGTTACAATACAAAATACACAAAATGCACAAAATGCACAAAATGCCAACCTTTTACACTACAAAATGCATCCCTTTATAGGCGGCCTGAAGGCCTCGCCATTACAACATTGTGGGCATGTCCCAACAGTAACCCAAAACCCTAATTAGTGACAGTCGGCATATCTGTACTTGAGGTAGCCGCTTTTCGTCACACCACTGCTCCTCTGCAGTCTTCCATGCTTCCTGGCGCTGACCATGGGTACTATGCACAGCTTCCCTTATTCTGTCCTTCGTCTTCAATACCTTGGCCTCATCGCTCCTTTTCATTTATGAGGGTAGCTAAACCCTCCTGTCTTCGCCGCTGCCTTCAATGTAGTGTTTGAGATCTCTCTTCTCGGCCTCTCAGGTACTGTATTCTTCCTTGACTTCTATGTTCCAACAGTCATGGTTTCCGGCTCTGCTCTGCATCTAGAAATATGCTACGGCGTCGTAGATTTACCTTATCTCCTCGTTGTCGCCAAAACTGTCTATCCACCAAAATGGCAGCTTTTCCTGTAGCTGTGGGACTCTGCTCCAACAGTCCCCTAACACTTACTTGTGGCTCATCCCCGAGCCACTACCAACAGGCTTCTCCTGCTGTAGCTTCATCTTAGCTTCCTGCGAAGTGTGCTGAAGCTTTTCCTGAAGTCCTGCGACTTCGTCCTGCATAGCTACGACATGTTCTTGTGCCGAGTCAAGCATAGCTTGACTAATACTAGAGTCTTCTGCTGCATCAATTTCTTGTCTGGTGGTAGTGAACTCCCCAACTTTCTGCTCAACCACATCGACTAGCTCTGTGATCTGTTCCTGATATGGTTGAAGCAGGTCATTGATGTGTTTCTCCTTTGCTCGCAACCACTGCGCTTCCTGCTGCAAGCGGTTCATCTCGGTTGTCTTTCTCATCTTCTGAAGAGCTGCTAGGCCCTTGATTTCTTCCTTCATTGCTGTTGTGGTATCCTCTATCTGCTGAATACTTTGCTGGATTTCTACTTTCTCGGGAGGCTCATCTAACTTTGACCATGTGCTTGTCGCATCAGCTAGGACCGACAGTGCATCGTCCATGCGAGATTTGATCTACACGAAAGTGAGCCGAAAGGCCTCTACTCTAGCTTCCTTGTTTTCTTGGGGGGTGCCTGGTGGTCTATCTTTGAGCTCAGCAATCTGCGCTTTGTGGTCTTCCTCCATCTTGGCCACCATAAGCCAGATCATGCTGTGGTCCTGCTGCTGGACCCTGTGTTTCTGACTGGACTCTGTACAAGTCTTGCTTTGCTCCGACCATGAGGTCATAGGCTCGGCAATCATGTTCATCATGGCCTACTGACTTACAAAAGACGCAGTATAAGTTCTTAGGTGTCTGCACGTACTTCTGAAGTAGAGGGCACTGGTGAGGTAGATGTCCTCTTGTTTTGCATATTTCACACCACGGCCCGTGGGTCTGTGGTAAGGGGTTAGGAGACCCGGTTGCTAGATATTCTACAAAGACTGGACAATTATCTTTACTATGGCCTTGTGCTTTACACTTTACGCACCATATGTCTTGCGCAACCTCTTTCCCTTTCTTAAGCTCATGTATCTGTATCGTGAGATTAGCCAACTGGTTTTGCAGGTTTGTCATACATGTGCTGGTTTCAGCTAGAGGGGAAGCCTCTAGTTTCATCGCCATCTCCAACACGTCGTCCTGCATCTAGATTTTCTGCTGCATTAATGGTAGTCTGATGTGAGGGAGCAGCACTGCAATAAACCATTCCTTATGCTACTCCGGTGCAAACTCAAAGCTGACTTGGTCTATAAGGGATTTAAATTTCTGATCAAAGTCCCACACTGACTCTGTAGGTAACTGTTTGATGTCTTTAAGCTCGGTAATGCGCTGTGACTCAGACTTAGGTTTCTTGAACTCTTTAATCATGGCGGTCCTAACCTGGACAAGTGTTCTGGGTACCGTGGTATACTTCATGTACCAGGTTATTGCTCGATCTCTTAGTGTGGTAACCAACTGTACAAGTTTAATGTTATCGTCATTGATGGTTTTAATTGTCCACATGGCTTCACATAGAAACCAATGCTGCTCTGGGTCCTCTGCCCCTGTACCCTTAAAGATAGGTAGCTTCATATCATCCCCCATTATATTTCTGCGTGGTGGATGTTGATTTGCTGTGTTACTACCACTCAGTGGTGTAGGTGGAGGTGATGTAGCGGTAGTATGTACTATCTGGGAACTGCTAGATGGAGTTCCTACAGGATTATGCTGAGTCCCGGCCTGTTTCTGTGGTGTATAAGGGTGGTAAGGGATACCCCCTTCTATTCTGTCTGTGGTACTATGACTCTGTTGTCTAGTACTATCTGAACTGTCTTCAAATATGGGAGATCTGAAATCTACTTTGTATTTCTTTCCACTACGTGTACGTCCAATGTCATCAAAATCACTTTCAAACTCTTGTGACATTACTATCTTTACTTATTCATCTGAAACTAGATCCATTGTTCCTTTTTCATGTAATAACATCTTAATGGACAAGTTTAAAGATTTTAGGTACTTACCGCGATATCCTTTGAAGAAGTACCGCTCAGCCTTGCTGAAGCTTTTTGTCTGGTCAACTGCAAACTCTGTGACGAAGCTGTCGAGCACACTCGCAAGCCAGAAGTCTACTGCTCTCGTAATAGGATTATCAAGGTTCTGCACGGTCTGAATCAACTCTGGTGTCCAGACAATGTTTCTTTTCTTCTTGAATATGCTCGTATCAGTCAACTTTGATAGCCAGTCGTAAATCTCGTTTCCAAAGGTCGCAAAAAATATCGCATGCAGGTCTGTAATGATATATTTTTGTAACCAGTCCTTTGTACTCAGTTTAGGAATCTTGTTCTCTCGTTCAGTAAACTCTTTCTGGTTAGACCAAACCCACTTGTTGAGTTCATCTCTAGTAGGATACCAACAGAACATCAGTGCTCAGTTTGTTCAAAACCGACAACGGAACCATTTGTTGGTCATCTGGGCAGACCCGGGTTTACTATAACTAACCAACAACACCCCTAGCTCACTGGCCCTTTCGGCGACAGACCGCGGAGCGGCCTGAAGTCTCACCCGAAGTGACTCTAATGGGTTGACCAAAGACTCAGGTGTCTCGGTCAGGTTCTGTCGCATCCTCTGTATGCCTCGCGGCTCTTCTTACCCTGCGCGGTCTCTATCTCTCTGCACTACGCAGGTACCTCTTACTCGTGCTGACTTTAACCCTTATCCCTTATCACATCGCCACATCCTGGGAAACACACGACTCTCTCCTATGCTCGATCCTCAATCGCAGCACACCTTAGCTCCTCTGATGGTGCGATATCACCTCCCTGTGATATCCTACCGCTGCGATTCAGCGTACCTAGCGTGTCGGTGTTCAACTAACAGGACTCAACGCACAAGGCCGTTTTACACTGTGACTCTTAACTGTCTCAAGTGGAACTTAAATATACTCTTCTACAAAATACTTAAAGACTCAACTTGCATTTAACCTTTAAACATGCTATGAACTGAATAACACATACATACATTTACTGTAAGCAAAGTTCATGTAACGAATGACAGATATAATAAGCAAATACAATCACATGAATCAATCACACAACGCTCAGATTTTACGTGGTTCACTTCTAGGGTAGAAGCTACGTCCACAGAACTGTGTTTCTATATTGCGACAAATTATTTAAATGATATCATGTAATTAATTACAAATTGATATTAAAATAAGTAATTGTGAAAGTATTAAATAATAAAGTATGCTTAACATATAAAATAAATAATATTGGATATAATTAACTTCGTGATATATTTTTCATATATATTATAGGGAAAAACATTGTATTAATAATATTTTACCTATATTATGCTTTATATTAATTAAATAATGTGGTAATAAATAAATGATATTAGATCTTCATATGTTCTATGACACAATACATAATATAGATAAAAACATAATAATGAACATATCTTGACTTGGTACATCAATAATATGTTATGGAATGTTATGGCTAGGTTACTATGAATTTGTGATGATATACTTTATTACATTAGTTTATAACATGTGTATTAAATACCTTCTTGTTAATTAGCATATTCAATACTAGCAACAACCACATTAAATTAATTAATGTGTCTAAATAACCTCGTTATTTTATGTTTGCTTTAATAAAATTATATAAATAACATACTATATTTCATTAGTTTCACATCAATATTTTGACCAATAACCATATTTTGAGCAACACAACCATATATTATCATAACCAATGTGGTATGTAGTAAAGACACATAAACCATCATGAACATTGCATCCCAACATAATCAGAACTATAATTGTTTCCAATGTGACGAATGATGTAATTTATCATAACCCTTTGTGAACCTTCTACATAGTATTTGAATGCTTGCATTCCCCAATGTATTTGTCACGTTGTGACATTAAACAAAGGCTATGTCACATTGTCACAGTTTGCAAGGGTTTCATGTCACATCTTCGTATGTTTTGCGACACAATACATACTATAGAGAAAAACGTTGGTTATGTCACATTGTGACGTTGATCATCTTCATTCTAATAATAATGAACATATGTTGACTTGGTACATCAATAACATGGTATGGAACATTATGGCTAGGTTACATTATGAATTTGTGATGATATATGTTATTAGGTTAGTCTATAACATGTGAATAATAAATATTGGATATAATTAACTTCATGATATATTTTTCATATATACTATACAGAAAAACATTGTATTAATAATATTTTAAGTATATTATGTTTTATATTAATTAAATAATATGGTAATAAATATATTAAATATTATTTATTATATATTATAATTAAAATAACAATATGATTTATGTTAATACTTTGTAGATATGTCTATGCGCGCACCCGTTACTAGCAACAACCACATTAAATTAATAATGTGTCTGAATACATCGATAGGCGTAAATTTAGGCACATACTTTTTATATTAATGTTTTTCCCTATAGTATGTGCTTAAATTTACGCCTATCGGCGTATTCAGACACATTATTAATTATTTAGCATCCAAATTATTTAACGAAAGTGCATTAGTCCCTAAACTTAGGGTTAGTTGGAATGACAACACGAGCATCCTAAATTTCTCAATGGGAATGCATTAAACCCTATATCTAGGGCTATTTGGACCGACACCACTAACATCGAATCTGCCACGATTTTGGGTATTGGAGATTCACCACACCATGCATCGTAATCTTGGATCCGTTGTCATTTAACGCATACCGAAATCTATAAATGCAGATGTCTATTCTATGGAAATTGTTACTGGATGTTAGTCCTTATATTCTAACTCCTCATCTAAAATGGTGAAGTCCTTAGCTCAGCAAGTGAGATAGTCTGATATCACTCTTGTATTTTTTCCCACAAATGATACCTTCGTTATTTAGTTCATCTGTAAACCTTTTATCTAACTATTTAGGGGTTTCACTGGTCTTTTTTTTATATGAATTGCTCATCTACTGACTTATTTACTTAAAAAGAAACTAAATTAAGGTCGATATTACGGATCTCTCTATCATGTATATATTTTATGAAAATGCAGGTATGGATTTCATACAAACACCGAAATATTCTGCAAAAGATCAATCGAGCAATAAATAATGCATGCAATGAGAAGAAGGCCTGTAGGTGTATTCATGTTGGCCTTTTGTGTACACAATCCAACTCATAGGTTCTTCCATCAATGTTGAAAGCTATGAAGATGCTATCAACTCCTTCTATAAGGTTACCCCATCACACAAAACCACCATTTTCTCTATCCAATTTCGCATTCCTAACTCTTTTGGTTTCAAATATGAGATTTAGTGATGTGAACTTATGCATAAAGAGCCAAAGATAGAGATTTGCTTCCTAGTATTCCCATAGAGTTTTATCTAAAATTGGTTGTTGTTTATAAATGTTGTTTATAAATGTTGAGGTGTGTTTGATTGTCTTGTGTTTTGGAAAATGTTGGTTGTCTGGGTAGACCCGGGTTTACTATAACTAACCAACAACACCCCTAGCTCACTGGCCCTTTCGGCGATAGACCGCGGAGTAGCCTGAAGTCTCACCCGAAGTGACTCTAATGGGTTGACCAAATACTCAAGTGTCTCGGTCAGGTTCTGTCACATCCTATGTACGCCTCGCGGCTCTTCTTAGCCTGCGCGGTCTCTATCTCTCTATGCTGCGCAGGTACCTCTTACTCGCGCTGAATTTAACCCTTATCCCTTATCGCATCGCCACGTCTTGGCAACACATGACTCTCTCCTACGCTCGATCCTCAATCGCAGCGCACCTTAGCTCCTCTGATGGTGTGATATCGCCTCCCTGCAATATCCTACCGCTGCGATTCAACGTACCTAGCATGTCGGTGTTCAACTAACAGGACTCAATGCACAAGGTCGTTTTACACTGCGACTCTTAACTGTCTCAAGTGGAACTTAGATATACTCTTCTGCAAAATACTTAAAGACTCAACTTGCATTTAACCTTTAAACATGCTGCGAACTGAATAACACATACATACATTTACTGTAAGCAAAGTTCATGTAACGAATGACAGATATAACAAGCAAATACAATCACATGAATCAATCACACAACGCTCAAATTTTACGTGGTTCACTTCCAGGGTAGAAGCTACGTCCACAGAACTGTGTTTCTATATTATAACTTGAGAGAGGTACACGGTTCTGCTGCACTGCATATGAAGCTAGAGATCTTCTGGGTAACTCCGCACATAGCCTGGAGCCCTTCTCTCTTAGATCTCTTCTCTATATTGCCTTCTTACAATATACTCTTACTCTCTCTCTCTCTCTCTCTCTCTCAATCCCTGCGGATTGTTACAATACAAAATACAGTGAACTAACAGACTACTGATAGTCTAACTAGCTGGATGGCTTAAAATGCACAAAATGCCAACCTTTTACACTACAAAATGCATCCCTTTATAGGCGGCCCGAAGGCCTCGCCATTACAACACTGTGGGCATGTCCCAACAGTAACCCAAAACCTTAATTAGTGACAGTCGGCACATCTGTACTTGAGGTAGCCACTTTTCGTCACACCACTGCTCCTCTGCAATCTTCCATGCTTCCCGACGCTGACCATGGGTACTATGCACTGCTTCCCTTCTTCTGTCCTTCGTCTTCAATACCTCGGCCTCGTCGCTCCTTTTCCTTTATGAGGGTAGCTGAGCCCTCCTGTCTTCGTCGTTGCCTTCAATGCAGTGGTTGAGCTCTCTCTTCTCGGCCGCTCAGGTACTGTCTTCTTCCTTGACTTCTCTGTTCCAACAGTCACGGTTTCCGGCTCTGCTCTGCAACTAGAAATATGCTACGGCGTCGTAGCTTTACCTTATCTCCTCGTTGTCGCCAAAACTGTTTATCCACCAAAATTGCAGCTTTTCCTGTAGCTGTGGGACTCTGCTCCAACAGAAAAAAACAAAAAATTGTGATAACACTATGTTTTGAATAAGCATAGGAATATGTCTCAAGCTTCAGTTTGGAAATGACTATTTAGTGCTAGTTTACATATGTTGGTGAATTATGGCCACTGGACAGTCATAAATTTAGGCATATATGTAGAAGGTTTTTCTCGAATTTGTGCCTTCAAAAATTACTTAAAAGGTTTGAACTTCAAGATCTTGTGTTCATAAAAGAGGGAAATAATGGACCAAAACTGCTGAAAGTTGTGAATATTTACCGCAGGTGAAAACTCCGATGTTGAAAATAAACTTTGCTCTGTCATAACTTTGGATTTGAAATCCCACTAGAAATATAGCCCAAATAGTTGTGGCAAGGAGTGGTAAAACAATTAATGAAATTAAGCTTAGATTAAATCTCATTGTTCACATAAATGGCCTCTAAGAGTAAATATATGAACAAAGATTTCCATTTCAAGATGTGGACGATAAAATAATGACTCTTAAAATTCATATTCTCATCTTTTAGATTTTTCTTTTGCTATTTTGGATGTGTTGGTACTAGATCTGTCCCATAAAAATTTTGGATTATGACAACACTTATGTGGAGAGAGATTCCAATTTTAGCTATTGGAATGATCAAAGCCTCAAATCCTTCACATCAGGTCCTAAATTTCAAGAGGGTGAACGCTGCTATGTGTCTATGACGCTCTATGTCTTCATACCAAATTACTCGTGTTCTTCATCCTTTTACATATAGCCCTATCCATCAAAGTCTAACCTATGGTATTTGGATTTCATAAGATATTGCTTAGTGTCCTTTATTTTTATTATATAAAAACAAATATTAAAAAGTTAAAAAAATAAATATAAAATAATATCATTTTAAAATTATTTTTTATAATTTTAAAATAATACTTTATATTTATTTTAAAAAATGGCTTTAGTTATAAGAAAGAAAAGAAATAGAGTTTTTACATAACTAAATTGTATGAATCTTTGTCCCATTTCGCAAATTAGCGAAGTGTTAATCTCCACTCACCACCGCACTATGTAAGGTCAAGCTCAAAGTTTAAGTTTGTAAAATAATTGGGTGATGAGCCCAACCTCCAATCAACCATCATACAAACAAAGTCTCCACGCCATCTCCAAGCCGACAAGTTGACTCTTATACATCATACGCTAAGTGCAAATGGAGACGGAAATAAACATTACCATATAAAATATATTTGTGCTCATGCACGTGGTATATCACCTCCACAATAAGAGTACTCGTCAAAATATCCAAATGCTTGACAACGCAGAAAGTAAAAACACTGATTGTTGAACTGTCGAAGGCAAATGTCCACCAGATTTCCAAGCAAGAGGGAGTTCACAAGGGGCTAGGGGCTAGGCGAGCGCTATTTACTGGACAGACTCGTATTTAAGACGACTCTGTACTACCTATGATACTCCATGGTATTCTTATGCCCATCCATTCCATGTATGCCGACATCTGGTTCAGGCAACTATTTCTGGCAGCCATTTCCCATCATTTCAGCGAGAGTCCAGTCCACGGTTTCAATTCGTACGATCACACATCGCCATCGATTCTTCGTAGCCGCCATTTTCCCTGTGTTAATTTGAATTTCAAGATGCCCGGGAAATTTAATTTTGAATTTTGAATTTAAAGACGGGAGGTAAATTTAATTTAATTTGAGATAAGAATACCAGGTGTGGAAAATTTGATTTCTTTGGAGAGGTTGGATGTAGGCGATGTGAGAAGCTCCATAGCATCCCAGGGTTGCCGCGACTCACAAAGCTTACACATCTAATCTTCATGGATGCTATAAGATACGAGAGCTACCAGGTGTGGAAAATTTGACTTCTTTGGAGAGGTTGGATGTAGGCGGATGCGAGAAGCTCCAGAGCATCCCAGGGTTGGGGCAACTCAGGGTTGGAGCATCCTAGGCTCTGTCGCAATCCAGTGACGTCCGGGAGCCTAAACGGTTCCAGAGAGAAGAAACAGACCGGTTTCTTCAGCTACTCCAATTTGAGGAAACCTTAGCTGACGACGACGAAGAAGAAATTGCGCCCAGTGAGGAGCTCGTAACCAAATTGATGAAAAGCCTGGAAGAAGAGATTGTTGCGACAAGTTCCTCTTCTTCTTCCTCAAGCTCTGGGGATAATTCAGCGGCCTCCGATATTTATGGAAGTTATCAAGGCGAAATCGTAGCTTCGGGATCTGGGTTTGATCTGTGTCATCTGCTGGAGGCCTCAGACGAGGAGCTCGGGATTCCACCGAATCCTGTTCTTATCTTGAAGAATGATATCTGTGTATCTATGAAGGAGACTTCAGAGGGTTTATTGGAGAGCCCCAGTCTTAAATCTCTTGGTGAAAACAGGCATTTCGAGGTCAACTTTGAAAACTATTGACAACGAAGATCCCTTGGATACGATCCAGCTGCAGGATTGCACAATTAGAGATTCTGTCAGCCAACGCGTCTTATTTAGAGGGGCGTGTTTCAAATTTGAATAGTA
>LPNX010285585.1:8093-41457 GCA_001517045.1 Pseudotsuga menziesii
GCACTGATACTCCAAAGTCTAGTGTTATCCCCCCCTCCAGCCAGAAAAAACTAAAAAATTTGAAAAGTTTCATGTGTTTTAGCTCCTCTATACTCCAGGATTTTCCAGCGACCTTCAATCACATTAGCACCTGCATTACCTAAAGCATCAACTTTAGCATTTTTTTCACGATAAATATGCTTGTAATCTACTTTGACAAGAAAATTAGATATTCTAATCACCTCCTGAAGGACCTAAGTAAGAACAATATTGTTGATTCTGAACTTACCTAATACCCAATTGATCACCAACTGTGAATCCCCAAAAATCTACGAAGTTTGAACACCCTGCTTTAAAGCCAAAATGATAAGCAACTTTAAAGCTAAAAGTTGAACATAATTATTGGTTCCCAGCCCCAAACCAGCAAAGAAAGAAAAATAGTGCTCATCAGATATATACAGTATACCACCTGCCCCACAAATATGAGGTATTCCAGCTGCCGAACCATCAAAATACCCCCAAGGAGATGATTTGTCAATTTCTTCCTTGACAACCATTCTTAAATTCACAACTCTGTTATCCAAGGGATAAGCACTCAGTAAACCCAGACATAAAGAAGTAACCAAATAAGATTTAGGCTGAATATCTTCAAAACAACATTGATTCCGAGCCTTCCATATAAACCAAGAAACAATAACTGGTAAGGATCTATACCTGGCCTCAGCATGCAAAACCCAGTTCTGAAGACAATACAAAATAGATGTTCCATTCCACAAACTGTTATATCTTAACTTATACTCAATTTCTGACCAAACCATCCTAGTGAAAGAGAAATCGAAACCAATATGATAATTAGTTTCAAATTCCATATAACAGAGATAACACCTGCCAGGACCTTCTCTACTTTTTCTACACAGTATGTCCCATGTTAATTCTTTCCCTGAAAACAAAAACCAGTGATAAATTTTTTATTTAAGTGGACATTGAAGTTTCCATAGCCACTTCCACCACCAGAAACATTCCATCTCATTTCTAGAATGAATAAGATGAAAGTAGCCAGCTTTGGGAGTATACTTACCAGTTTTTTATAGGCTCCAAATCAGTTGATCATCCTCAATTGAAATACGAACATGGCTGGTTGTCAACAGAGCTACATAAGAATTTTAAATAATGATTTCTTGATGATCAAAACCAAGGAAATCAACATTCAGCCAACCCTGATCCTGAAGTAATGTTGTCCCAATACAAGCAATATATTTTAAGACAAAATAACCTTCATTATGTAGTTTAACAATCATGGACATTGGTAAATTATGCCTCCATTTGCATCCAAGCCATGGGTCAATACTAATACGTACCTCAGTTCCAGTCCCTATTCTCCACATAAGTGACTGTCCAATGAGATCAAAAGACCAAAGAACTGCTTTCTAACAAATGGAAATGCCATTCTTTTTCTTTACATTGCTCCTTATCCAATCTAGTAAAGATAATGGTGAAATGTACTTCTGGATAGCAATCTGCACCCAAATTCATGTGCCATCAATCAAATTCCACACATTTTTAGCAGCAAGGGATTTTGCAAATAAGGCAGGTATTTTCAGACCCCAACCTCCCAAGGACTTGGGATTGGCTAGATCCTTCCATGAAGTCCATGGTAGTCCAGAAGCCTCACCATTTCCAGACCATAAGAATTTGAAACATATCTTTCTGATTCTTTCAAGAATTCCCACAGGTATCCAAAAATGCATCCAGTAAACTGGAATGGCCTCAAGAACAGCCTTAACCAAAATAAGTTTTCCTCCCTTAGATAACCATCTAAAACTCCAATTCTTAATTCTCTTTTCCACTTTGGTAATGAGCCAATCCCAATCTTTCAAAAGATATCTGCAAGGTTTTAAATAAAAACCAAGATATTTCATACCCATCTCAATTTTTTCAACATTAAAAGAGAATATAATCTGAATTCAAATCAACTCGGATTCTTCCAAGCCAGAAAAATAAAAAGAAGATTTATCCTCATTAATAATCATTCCAGAAGCTAAACAAAATACCATCAAAACCTCATATAAAGTTGATAATGACTGTTCAGAACCATCTGTGACCAATATAATATCATCAACAAATAATATACGAGACAGAATAATATTGTTGCCAAAAGAGATACCCTGAAAATCCCCACTTATTTGAGCTTTAAGAATGTACCTGCTCAATCCTTCTACCACAATCAGAAAAAGTAAAGGAGCCAAAGGGCATCCTTGTCTGAGCCCCCTTCCAGATCTAAAAAACGTAGATGCCACCCCATTTATAAGAACAACAAAAGAAACTGAAGTAATACTGCTCATCACCCATGTAATAAAAGGTACTGAAAATCCCATTTTGGACATGATTACCCATAAATATGTCCAATTCACACGATCATATGCCTTAGATAAATCAATTTTAAGTACAACAGATTTCAAACCCTTACAATTAATGGAATGTAAGCCTTCCTGAATAATTCCAACAACTTCGTGAATCTGTCTACCGGGCAAAAAACCAAACTGTTCTTTAGAAATAATTCTTCCCAAGATCTTTTTAATTCGAGTAGAAATGATTTTACCAATTATCTTATATATAAAATTACATAAAGATATTGGTCTAAAGTCATCAAATGACTTAGGACTATCAGTCTTGGGAATCAAAGCAATAAAGGTGGTATTAAATACAGCAAGGATCTTCCCACTGATTCTGGAATCTTCAACAACTCTTAACAGATCCCTTCCCAATACCTCAAAAATATCCCTATAAACTTCCACAGGGATCCCCTCAGGTCCAGGACTCTTATCATTTTTACTGATAGATAAAATAGACTGAATTTCCTCAATAGTAATAGGAATCATAAGATCTAAATTTTCACTTTAAGAAATATCAGAAGGAAAATTATCAGCAATATCCAGAATTTCGGGCAGATGTAGATTTGCATCTTCTTTAAATAAAGTTTCAAAGTGATGAACACCCACCCCAGCAATAGGCTCAAAACCCTCAACAATATTTCCCCTATCATCTGCAATCTTCCATATAGAGTTTTTATATTTCGTGTGATTCACAAATTTATGAAAGAAAGGGGTGTTATCATCACCAAAAAGCAACCAAATAGCCCTACTTTTATGTCTAGCTTCTTTTTCTCTGTCTAACAAAATATTTCTCTTTCTAGATTCCAATACATAAAGAGAAGCCTTATCCTCAGCAATGGAAAAACCAAAACCTAAATTAGAACAAGATTCCTCTAATAAAAACTCAATCTCAACTAAATCTTTAGTGTCTTGTTCTTTCCTTTTAACAGACCAACAAAGAGAAACATTCTTAATGTTTTTAAGATTAGTAGAAAACTAAGAAGCGGGAGACAAAACAGAATTCTCATCAAACACCTTCCAGGTATTTTTCAATAAAATAACCAGATCCTCATGCTCCAGCCAATGAGGATTAAACTTGAATGGAGAACGTAATTTATTATCATGACCCAAAATCTGTAAAAATACAGGATGATGATCTTATTCTCCCCCACAACCCACCCATTGACGAAAGCAAAGCTCATATTCCAATAGGTCTACAGAAATCATCAATCCATCAAGTCTTTTACTAACATTCTCACTGCCAACTCTCCTATTATTCCAAGTGGGTAGAGTCACATTAGGCAAGATATCCACCAGACCATGATCATCCAAAATTTTTGAAAAAAAATCAGATAGACAGTCAATTCTGGCCCTATCTCCCCAAATTTCTGATATCCCCATGGAAAAATTCATATCCCCACCAAAACTAATCTTAGTACAGTTAGCACTAATAAAATCCAAGAGATTGTTCCAGAACCCTTCCCTGTCAACATATGGTCCATATATGTTAACAAAACAAATCTCCATTTGAATTTCAGTAGAATATAGAGAAACAAATAATCCCGATTCCATTGCCCAGGAGTTCAAGAAAAGTAGAAAATGATTCCTCCAGCCCACTAGCAAACCCCCCAATTTCCCTTTCGCATCCACAGAACAAAAATTCCACCCAGGAAATAATAATTCCATATTACCAGTAAACAAAACCCCGTCACCCATAGTTTCTTGTATAAACATAACATCCACAAACTTATCAGACACCATCCTACATATAGGTAGTTTTTTAGGTTTACTAGCTAAACCCCTACAATTAAGGGTCATAACTATCATAATGAAACCCTACAACGGGCATCCACATCTCTAAGTGCCCCAACAACATCAGAAGGATCAAACCCCTTAACAGACTCAACTAAATTAGTAGGAGTCAAAAATCTCTTATAACCCAGAGCTGAGACAGAATCCAATACCTTGGAACGAGATCTCAGAAAGTAACCCGATCCAACTCCTTTGGACTCCTTAATAGGGGAGGAAAACCCTAAATCCTTAAGTGTGGACTCACCCAAAATAAAATTATCCAGATGATCCATACCTGGCTTTAGGAAATTATTGAGAAGGTTACCCTCCTCAAAATCAACCAAAGAAGTGAGACTCAGAGGTTTTAAAGTCAAATCAAAATTCCCCTCATCTATAGGTTCAAAAGATCTAACACAAATAAAAGACATCGCAGGTGATAAACAATTTTTTCACAGTTAATTGGAATCAAAGGTATAATACCCTCACGAATATCAATGGATAAGTCTAGTTCAACAGGTAAATTAACAGGAAAATCATCAGGAAATTCAGCAGGACATTCTTCAATAATTTTAATAGGAAATGAAGCAGGAAAATTGACAGGAAAATCAACAGGATTATCAGCTTTCTTAATCTGCCAAACACTTTTGGACTTGGGTAAAGAGGACAACTGATTTTTCAAAAAAGGTACGTGACAGTGAGCTAGCAAATGTCCATAGCTATGACAACGATTGCACCGAAAGGGCAATCCTACATAATCCAGAGACTGGGTAAAAACAATATCTCCTTTCTTAATGACAATGTCTTCAGCAAGACCATTACGCATATCAATAAGGACCAATAATTTCCCCAAACAACATATACCAGTTTTAAAAAAAGACAAATCTGCCTCAAGAAAAGTCCCAATAGAATTTCCAATCATCTTAAAAAATTCCATAGACCAAAATTCGAATGGCAAATTTGGCAATTTAACCCAAATGGGTATAGAGTCATACCTCTCTATTCGCGGATCAAATAGAGGCGTCCAGTGCTTGAGAAAAAGTCCTGAATTCTCCCATTTCCAATTCCCTTTAAGAATGACTTCCACATCATCTGGATTCTGAAATTTGAAGGCCAGCCATCCCCTGGGGAGAATAAAGATTTTCGGACAGATGCTAACCTGCCGTAACCAAGAATCAGAAACCCATATATGTAAACCATCAATACTAAATTTTCTTCCTCCAAAACGGCCGACAAGAGTAAGGGCATTGGTAAGAACAATTTCATTTAAAGGAACATCCTCTCCCACTACCAGAAGCAATGGTTTTTCCATTTTTCGCACACATTTACTAGATTTCTTACCAAAACCCTTCTTCGGAACAGTATGCACATGCGGGTCAACCCTAACATTATCCCCAGAAGAGACCCCAAAGTCACCGGAACCCTCAAATATGTCTGACGCAGTGGACTTAATACAGACAGAAGGAATCAAGGACTCAACAAGCTTCGAAGTTTTCAATACTGGTAAATCATTCTGTCCAAATAAAGGAGAAGCAACCGGTAAGGAGCCAATATTCAAAACTGATTTTCTCCCATTCATCGACAGTAAACTCTCAAAACAATCCTCCTCCATATGAAGACCCAAATCCTTCACATTCGCACCAGACAAATCATTAAAGAAAAAATCAGAATGCTTCTTAACGGTAGACACCCTTTACAACACAGATGGCTTCGAACACTGCAGATCCTCAGAAGTCCCCTTATGGATCACCCTTAATGAATTAAAAACCCAGGTGTTCTATGGTGAATGGGATAAAGCTTTAGCCTCCCGTTAAGTCATCAAACCACTTGCAAAGATAAACAGAACCCTAATCCCAAAAGACCACAGTTTGAACCAGATTCCAAACAACAGCCCCACCGCCTTAACCAGACAATAACCAGCTCAAAACAGAGCAGGTAAACCCCAGGAAAAAGAAATGCACCCTCCACCCAAATCACACTGTAGAACTAGAAAGACCGACAAAAGTTAACTGCTACCGCCAACAACAGAAAACCCATATAACATCCAGGATAAAAGCCCAAATATAGTACCCAGGACATGGGGTAAAGACTCAAACTTCAGTAAAACCAGTACCAAATCCAACCCACGTCTAGATATACACAGGAAATAAGTATATACCTAAGTCGAAACAAAATAATTGATCACAGCAGTGTAGGTGTATACATATCAACACCAACTCAAATGTCTAGCATTCTGTGCCTGTAAATCCCTTTAAAAGTCTGCAGTGCACCACGCAAACCGCTACAATCCTCCGAGAAACCAACAACGTAAACAACAATCGCCAAGAAATCACTGACAGGATAGGTATTTTCCACCACCGTAACACCCAAACAAAAAACCAAAAGGAATCCTGAGAGCAATGTCAATGCCAAGACAAACCAACACCAAGCCGAAAGTCCAGATTAATTCTGCGCTAGTAAAACCCATATAAGTCGAAATTACTCCATTAAAACCGCAACACTCCTTCAATAAATCATCCAAGAAAGCAACAAGCACCAAGAAACCACCGACCGGATAGAATTATTCCACCACCCTATCACCCAAACCAAAACACCAGAAGGAGACCTGCTAACGATGTCACCGCCAAAAACACAGTAATGCAATGCGAAACTAACCAAGAAAGAACCCGACGCCAGTGTCTAAAATTATCTAATAGAGCCTTTGCACTCCTCTTTAAAATTTTATAATTATACTATGTTAATAAATAAATTATTATTTTTTGAAAATTATTTAGCCACATTTACTTAAATAAATTATTATTTTTCAAAAAATATTAAACTTTATTAGAGAAAGACATTAGCTTTAGTGTTTTGCACGTCTTAGGTAAAGTTATGTAAGTCTTTAGTAAAGTAAAACCATGGAGCCCTTGAAATATGTATTCCTCTTTAAATTTTATAATTTTTTTATATAAACAAAATTATAGTCTATAGAATCTTTTTAAGACATTTTCAAGATTTATGAGATATCTATGAAAGGCTTTATGTATTTCAAAAAATGAGAAATTCAACATAAATATGAGGGAATTGGTTGAAGAAACCAATGATCTGCCCCAAAATCCCCATCCGCATCTTCCCAAACTAGATTATTTAGAATCCCACGGCACCAAGAAGAGCGTTTCTGGAAAACACATTTTCTCCATAAGAGATTATTGTTCCACTGCTAGATTCCACCAAGGATCCATCAATAACACATGAGGATCTATTGTAAAATTAAGGGCCACGCCTCCTCCCTTCAAACTCATCAAGAAAACCTTACAACCTGAATCATTTGTAAACTCTTCTTTGTAACGTTATCAGTTAAATTTTGTATTGTTTGTTTACCCAAAGGAGCAACTTGCTAACCTTCTTCAGGAAAATGTAGGCCCACAAATCATAAAATAAACTCACCTTATAGTGGAAGTTCAAAGAGAACCATAGCTAATAAATGTGGGAGTGATCAAATGGAAATAAATATTTGTGTACTAATCCAATGATAAGCCAGATCTCGCAACGACGATATATGTAGTGGATGGAGGTATATAAATTGTTTGTATAAACCTACATATTGCATATTTTAATTACATCATTTGAATGAATGTGTACCTAAACTGAATTAAGTTCACACCAACAACTCTCTATAGAATCATAAGTCCTATGTGATCAGATGATTTAGGAAGAAGATACTGTGAAGTGACTTATTTCAAGATTGCAATGATTAATGAATCATAAAATTGATTTCAGTTATTCCGAAGTTAACTCATAAGTTACACCACATTATGAATCTTATTGTAAAAAAATTCATTTGTTTGGCACAGGCCCATTCGAGACCCCATGGGCATCATATATCAGACACTTTAAATTGATCTTCATTTGGTAATAAAATTTGTAACTTAAGTGAAGACTACTATTAGTTTGAAACCGTAATTAAATCAACATGCTTAAAATGGCACAACGTATGTAGAGATATGGATGGTAACTAATTAAAGAATACTATTAGTTTTGAAAACATAATCCAAGTTTGGCAATTATTTTTTATTATTATTTATTTCATTTAGTAAGGATCCCGTGAGAAATTTATCTTACATAAAATTTATACATATATCCATCTACGAATAAACAAAGAATGGCCAACTTGCATATGAAATCGTGTACTCCTTGGATCTTACCTCCCCTCACCTTATATCAAGTTTAATTCAATTGCTCTAAATCTTGGATTTCCAAAGTTAATATCAAAGCGAATATATTATTTATTAGTAAATGGGACATGAGGAATGTATAACATAGGATTTCATATTATTAATTCTATCATTTATTATATTATATTTTTTCACACAGAAAAAGTTATACTTTGAATTATTGAAAGTATATGTACAAGTGGACTAGAAACAAGTTCCAACAACTGACAGCCTGAGAAAAGGTCCAAAATAGACAAAATAGACAAAAATATCCCCCAAAAGACAAGGGACGAGAAGGTAGATGACCAAGTACAAAGAAAGAACACCTCAGACCCAAGCCGAGGGAAGACCAATAGACCCAAAACAGAAAAACCAAAACGATGGCAGGGAGAAACCACTACAGAAGCTAATATAGGGCCAACCGATCCTCAGAAAGACTGGAATTATCCTACCAAAATTCCATAAAAAATGAAACCTTCAAGAGTGTCAAGACCCCATCGGGAGAGAGAACCTGCAAAAGTGTTGACTCTCTGAAGATATGAGAAAGGGAAATATGCGGGAAGTTTTTGAGAAGAGACTAGACCTCGAGGAACCAAGAGAGAAGATGCAGAGAATTTATAGGAACTTGTTAATTTTCCCAATTAATAACCAAGGCAGAGTCGCGAGGCATTCACCTTGTTGAGTAATATCTTATCACACTGATTGATAAAGGCGGGTTTTTAATTGTGAAAAATAAGGTCAATATATTGTAGGTATTGGGGGGTGGGGAATAGAGTATGGGGGGTTTATAGGTATTGAAGGGATATAAAAGGGGGTTTCTAGTAAAAATAAGGAATATATCATAAAAATAGGGTTTTTTTAATTGGAAATATGTATTGGGAGGGGGGTAAACAAAATGATTTATCAATATCTAGTTAAACTAGGGTTATTCTTTAAAATCCCATGAATGAAGGTGCTATGACATGGTTTCACTAAGTGAAGACCCCGTGGGCAGAGCCACCAATAATTTAGTATATTAGCTTATAAACGTACACTTGGATTAGAGTTAATTTTATTTAGTAAAGGAATTTTATAACTCAGGCATACTATAAAGGCATATTATAACTTAGTATTCTTTATTGAGAATCTTATGTGTGTTTTAGGGTTTTTGTTTTTCATTCCATCCAATTTGACTCTTCAAAATCAAAGATTACACAAGGAGGTTAAGATAGAACTAATGGAACCTATAATTGATGAACAACATAATGGGAGGATTGTTCAGAATTTTAGTTTCATGAATTCGTTACCTTGCTATCAGTGAAGGACCACAAGTGGGGTACACCATAGAATGATATCAAATTAGGTTTTTTTAAGCAATCAGTTGCCTAACGTCCAAGGCCACTGAGGAAACTATATATATATATTACATCTTTAATTATTTTTTATTTACACGACTATTTGGTCACTTGCCACAACATATTAGATATATTTATATATTTTATATATGGCTAGGGTTAGATCATCAACACTCATTGGTTCTTTCTACATTTTACATGCTTATGATGTGAACTTAAAAATATCATCCAATTGAGATAAGGTAATTCTTGTTTCCTTTTCCCAATACTAAATAATTCAATCACAACACTTTTCTATGAGTATCATTATTTTCCTTCACTCTTGCAAATTAGTGCACAAGAAAGAGGAGCAATTTCTAAATCCATGCATTCTACAGAATCCCAATGGCCTACACATAATCCCCTTAAATTGTACATTTATTATTAGAATTATTGTGGTCTTTCGTCATACAATATTATGTTCCCATGCTACTCTCTATATAAACTAGTAGAAATCTCTCCATTGTAATTATCGTGTCTTTGGAGTTTTTTCTGTAATCTTCTTAAATATATATTTTCACATAACTGTTTCTTCTTTTAGTCATATTTAGATATTCTCAAAACTCTATACTTCCTATGCAATTAAATTTTTTTTTATGGTGCCACGGTTTATTGGGATTTTGGTCCATTTTTCTTTGGTGGACCATGCCATAGCTTTGTTTTATAAATACCCACTATTTCAAGATTCTTCTATAAATTACAAACATCTATATACATGATTTATGTGCCCCTTTTTTTTTGCATTCCTCCAATAATTTTGTAAAATGAACATAACCTTCGGTTTCAACTTTATCAAATTAAAGATACTTAGAATTGTGGATTTCTTTTTTGTTAAAATTGTATGCTTTTGTGTGTTGTTCCCCAATCTCTTACAAAAAAAAAAATTGCGTCTTTTGTAGCACCAAATACATTCCTTTATGTGCACCGTTTCATATTAAATAACACTTTCTTTCCCCTTCTTATGAAGAAGGAAACACCTATAGCTTGTCATTTTTTATGACCTAATAAATTTCACATCAAAATAGATTTCTACCATACGAGCATTTGAAATTGATTTATATCAAGCAATTTTTTTTTACACGATCTATTTGCATTATGAAAATCCAACACTAGGATATTTCACAATTACAATTTCATCCATTTTAATAAAAAATTTCAAATTAGTGAAAAGTATTCTACTATTCCACTTAGTGAATGCTTGTGTTCAAGTTAGAAATAATCTTGACTTTTTTTTCAAGTTAGGTGCTTTCCTCTTCACATTAGTTGTTTCCTTCTGCCATAAACTGTTATAATGCTTGGACAGTGCCTCTGACTCTTCGACATTTGACTTGCAGTTATTGAAGTTTCATACTATAAGAAAGATAAAATTGATCCAATACCATATCCAACTTTCCCTATATTTACAGGTACTTCGTGACTTGTGTTTAGTTTTTACTGTCTAGCCAAAAAAAAATTACCATTTCCTTTCAAATACAGCATTACATATACTGAAATGTCACTTCAATGACTCATTTTTTGTTATAGGTTTCACTAGAGTCTCATACAAGAGGGAATAGGAAATTAATCTAAAACCATATCCATCTTTCTCTATCTTGAGAGGTACGCTTAATTTTTGTTCATTTTTTACTTCCTATCCAAAATGGTTGTAACATTTCCTTTCAAAGACGAAATTGCTTAGCCTGAACTTTCACTTCAATGATGCATTTTTTTAACCTTTTCCATTATGCTATGTTGCATTTCATTCCACAATGCACATTTTACTCCCCCCTCTGCACAAGCAAGGTCACATAGATACTAAGAAAGGCATGTCAAATTAATGTCATAAGCATACAAGGCATTTGTACCAATATGTGGATTTCTGAGAAGTTAATATGTTCTTGGTCCTCAAATGAGGAAAGATTACAAGCAATTGTCAAATTCTATTCTTTTCAATGCCATAGTAAGCCAATCTGAGGGTATTTCACAATTACAATTTCATCCATTTTAATAACATTGTTCAAACTTGTTAAACATATTAAACTACTCCATTTAGTTCTTGCTTTTATTCTAGTTAGAAATAGTTGTTTTTTTTTCAAGTTTAGGTGCTTTTCTCTTCTCATTAGTTGTCTCCTTGCGCCATAAACTGTTATAATTCATGGTTTGACAATTCCTTTGACTATTTGACACTTGGCCTACAATTCTTGGAGTGTATTACTAGAGGGAAGAGGAAATTGATCCAACACCATATCCAAATTTCCCTATAATGACATGTACTTTTACTTGTGTTTATTTTTTATTGTCTTGCCAAAATTATTTTGCCATTTCCTTTCAAAGACAACATTACTTAGACTAAAATGTCACTTAATAATGATCCATTTTTCATTATATGTTTCATTATAGTTTCGTACTATATGGAATAGGAAATTGGTTTGGCACCATATCCAACTTTTCCTATCTTGACAGGTACAATTACTCATGTTCAATTTCCCTATACTTTTACTTGTGTTTATTTTTTACTGTCTTGCCAAAATTATTTTTCCATTTTTTTTCAAAGACGACATTACTTAGACTAAAATGTCACTTAAAATGATCCATTTTTCATTATATGTTGTACTATAGTTTCGTACTATATGGAATAGAAAATTGGTCTGGCACCATATCCAACTTTTCCTATCTTAACAAGTACAATTACTTATGTTCAACTTGTATTGTCTTGCCAAAATTTCTGTAACATTTCCTTTCAAAAACAACACTACCTAGCTTGAACTTTCACTTCAATGATGCATTTTTAAACGAGGTCACATAGATACTAACCAAGGCATGTCAAATTAATGTCATAAGCATACAAGGCATTTGTAACAATGTGTGGAATCCTGAGAATTTCATATGTTCTTGGTCCTTAAATGATCAAAGATTACAAACAATTGTCAAATTCTCTTCTTTTCAATGGCATAGTTAAACTAATGCTAAATTTAATCTCATAAAGCAATGAACACATGTGATGCTTAGGATGGACTATGCATTTCTCTAAACATGTAATTTATGTGAAATCCCAATTCTCTATGTTTGATCATTTTGCATGTTACAATATGTATTCATTTTCATTGTGTGTCTCTCTTGAAAATGCACATTCCAATATGGACCTCTTTTTCTTAAATATACCTTGTTTCTATAGAATCTGTCCTTAATGATTCCTACTATATTTTATTTAAATGGATATTTCCACATTTAAAAGATAACCTATTTAATCTAGCAAGCCTAGCTCTTAAAGTGTTGATCATATGCTATTAATTATTGTACACTGTATACTTCTCCTACACAAACATGCTTACATTTGTCGATTTATACATGGCATCTATTTCTCTTTGCTAAATTTAATGCATCATCTAACCTGATAATTTACTAAGAAGATTTTTCCAACTATAACAACCACAACTTTTTTATTCTATCTTTGTTGGTCCTATTTTGCCAATTTTTTTCTTGATTTTTTCTAGGAACCATTCAAATATATATAACACTCATATGATTATAAACGTTGTGTGTGTGTGCGTGTGTGTGTGTGTGTGTTTTATACACACACGTTTCCCACAAATAATACATTTAATTGTTATGTGGAAGCAAATCTTGAGGCCGCTGGGTTTTGTTGGATTTGGCTTTACATAAAAATAGACCACAAGTTCTCAATGACAACAACATTTTATCCTTTGAAAATTTGCAATGTGTCAATGAATGCACACAAACCATATTCTCTATAGTGCACATATTCCTCTTATATAACTAAGATGTATATTTTGTTAAAAAACTCATTTCCGACTTGCCTTGATAGGATGATTACTCATAACTTAATAGAAACACATGTATTCATAATTTACATGCTCATCTTTATTGTATTCATACATTATATGCATGCAACTTTTTATCATACCTTCTTTTGACGTTGAAAGAAAATGTATATCCAATTTACTATTATGTCCCACTTGAACTCCCATTCTATTACAAACTTTGTTTCTTATTTTATACATTTTTTTTCAATTGTTTACTCTGTGCCATAATTTTTAATGAAGTAAATTTAAGATTAAATAATAGTAATAATCTCTTCCTCTCTAACCTTTTTATGAGAATAGTGCAAAAAGGTCCAATCTCTGCCCAAACAATTATAATGAATATTTTAAATATTGACGAATTGGATTTTGAATAAAGAGGATAGATAGGTGCAATGGTTGTTTTTTTGTTAAAATATATGCAACATAAAAGTAAAAAGAACAAGCAATTGTGTGTTCTCATCATTGGTTTTGACCTCTTATTATATAAATATATAGTTTTGCATTCATCGTTTGTTTAGACCTCTAATTATATAAATATATAGTTTTGCATTCACCTAAATTATTTAGGTGAATGTAATCTTTTTGGAAAATGTATCACATTTCAATGTCTTAAATTCTATTTTGTATCAAGAGCCACATCATTATTAAATTTTTATTAAATTTTTAGGTTGTTTGCTCATTTCCATGTAATTTTTATAACTTTTAGACATATAGTTAATAATGGTTATAAAGTTAAATACATTTTAAATTTTAATATAAGAGAAAATGTGTAACCATATAAAAAAATCATTAAAATAAGTATCAATATAAATACTCATATGCTTCTTAAACAATCTTTTAAGTCTCTAAAAAAACTTGCATTTTAATATTTTTTATTTTTCTAAATACTTAAAAATAATTGAATTAGTCTTACCCATTTTGTTTCCAAATGTAGAATACTATTTTACTTCACATATTCGAAGTATTATTGCACCTTCTCCTTGAAGCAAGTGCCAATATAAACCTATTGTTTCCAAATGTAGAATACTATTTTAATTCACATATTCGAAGTATTATTGCACCTTCTCCTTGAAGCAAGTGCTAATATAAACCTATTGTTTCCAAATGTAGAATACTATTTTATTTCACATATTCGAAGTATTATTGCACCTTCTCCTTGAAACAAGTGCTAATATAAACCTATCTTACATCATGTACCTTAACCTTAATTTCCTTCCTCCTACGAAATGACGTAAGCCTCCATGTTTTTACATTCAAATTTGAAAGCAGGTAAGCTTCCATGTTTTTACAATTAAATTTGAGTTAACGGTCAAATTAAATTGACTTAGTCAATGGTCAATTTTAGTTCTAATGCCTATTCAAGAATATTATATATATCTTGCCCATCATAACCACCTGTCATAATTCGCTTTATTTTGTGTGTGTGATTCTATCTCACCTACGCAATCTTGAAGCAAAGGAGTTTTTGATCTATCGAATGAGCTATAAAATGGTCGTGATTTGGACGGTTTCATGAGTTATAAAATGGCCATGACTTGGATGGTTTCATTGTTGTTGGTTTTATCCTTTTCAATAGCTGTTGTAATGTATGTTAGCAATTCCTCCAGCTTCAATTGTACTACTACCGAGAATTGCAACTTAGGCTATCAACTTATTGCATATCAACCATCAAGATTGAACCCAACAGGATTAAAAGAGTACTTCAAATGGTTTCAATAATGTTCAGTGGGTTCAATCTATTGCAGAATGTTTTATGATCTGTGTTTCGATATTTCAGATCTGTTGCAGAATGTTTTATGATGGATTTTTACGAAAAGGTGAAGAGTGTTTTCTACATGGATCTGCCTACTAGCATGATGCATGTTACAACAAAAATTCCAAGATTCTGCAACTATTTCGATTTAGAGAGTGTTGCAGACGAAAATCAAATAAATGCGAGGGCCAAAAACCATGGAGCGAATGTAGGTGAATTTGAAAACCCTATTTTAGGATCTCTGTTGAATCGACGAGGCCATGAAATTTTTCCGAAATTCGGCATTCCTCTGATTCTTGGCATGGTTATCTTCCCAATAGAAGGCAATATGAACACTTGTTATGTTATGGAGACTCAAGGTATTGAACATGATAGGGATCGAATTGATCATTTCTACAATGAAACTGAAGGATCAGTACCTGCAGAAATAGAGCAGCATGATGCCATTGATATGATTAAAGAACCAAACAGTTATAGTGATGTAAAAGATCCTTATAATTCTCAAAACCTTGATCAGTTTTCTATACATGACCAGGATAATAGATTGTGGCCAACTATGTTTGTTGTGGCTGCTTTGGTTTTGATTATACTATTGATGCTAAGATCTCTAAAGGCTCCCAAGAAATTGCTCTCGGAGTCTTATTGCTCAAACATAAGTCAAAACAAGTTTAATAATCCTAGAGATAACCATTTCACAAAGTTGACCAAAAAGAAGAAATCAATAGCATGCTACTTTGCAGAAATAAATAAAACAACGAATAAATCCACTGAATCTCCAAGGTTTGGGAGCTTTATCGACTATGTATAAATCGTAGGTTCCAATGAGGTATTTTATACTCTTCCATAGCTCATGTATATCATATAAATTTTCTCTCATTAATTAATTGTATAATTATACTTATAATTATTTGTTTGTTTCGTTCGATTCATTAGGGATCTCGAAGTAAAAAAGTGAAGACTACTCCTATGAGGAGATCCATGCGCATTCATAATAATACCCTCTCCCCCTGCAACGTGCATCAAATTTCACAAGTCCATTAGGGTGAACACAACACGTCCACATATCCATTGCACTTATTATACTTATACGATGGTTTTCGGTTATTGGGGGAGAGCATACTTTTGTTTAGTTGTTTCTACATATAGTTGTTTCTGCAATAACTGCAGATGATTGCCTATGCACACAAAATCAAAATCACGAAGTTTGGATATATTATAATTGTATCACATTGCAAGATGGTTTATAATTTATGTTATGCTCTTCTTAATCATATGGCGTCTCTGAAATATCCTAAAGAGGTTAGGGTAATTAGTGTTTGTTGTAATGAATCATATGTGCACCTGTTAAACCCTTGCACTTTTTATTTTAATAATGATTATTATTTGGTTTAAACCCTTGCCACAAATTTTATATTCTATCTTTGTTGGTCTGATTTTGCCATTTTTTTCTTGGTTTTTTCTAGGAACCATTCAAATATAACACTCATATGATTATAAAAGTTGTATGTTTGTGTGTGTGTGTGTGCTTGTGTCTTACACACACACACACACACACACACACACGTTTCCTACAAATAATACATTTAATTGTTATGTGGAAGCAAATATTGAGGCCACTGGGTTTTGTTGGATTTTTCTTTACATAAAAATAGACCATACGTTTTCAATGACAACAACATTATATCCTTTGAAAATTCGCAATGTATCAATGAATGCACAAAAACCATATTGTCTAAAGTGCACATATTCCTCTTATATAACTAACATGTATATTTTGTTGAAAAACTCATTTCTGACTTGCCCTGATAGGATGATTACTCATAACTTAAATACCAACACATGTATTCATAATTTACATGCTCGTATTTATTGTATTCATACATTATATGTATGCAACTTTTTATCATACATTCTTTTGATGTTGAAAGAAAATGTATATCCAATTTACTATTATGTCCCACTTGAGCTCCCATTCTATTACAAACTTTGTTGCATCTTTTATACACTTTTTTTCAATTGTTTACTCTATGCCATAATTTTTAATGAAGTAAATTTAAGATTAAATATTAAGTAATAATCTCTTCCTCTCTAACCTTTTTATGAGAATAGTGCAAAAAGGTCCAATCTCTGCCCAAAAAATTATAATAAATATTTTAAATATTGATTTTATTTTCTATTGGTTGACGGATTTGATTCAGAATAAAGAGGATAGATAGGTGCAATGGTTGTTTTTTTGTTAAAATATGTGCAACATAAAAGTAAAAGGAACAAGCAATGGGGTGTTCTTGTCATTGGTTCTGACCTCTTATTATATACATATATACTTTTGCATTCACCTAATTTAGCATTGTAATCTTTTTGGAAAATGTATCACATTTCAATGTCTTAAATTCTATTTTGTATCAAGGGCCAGATCATTATTAAATTTTTAAGTTGTTTTCTCATTTCCATGTAATCTTTATAACTTTTAGACATATAGTCAATAATGGTTATAAAATTAAATAAATTTTAAATTTGAAGAGAAAATATGTAACCATAAAAAAAATCATTAAAATAAGTATCAATATAAATACTCATATGCTTCCTAAACAATATTTTAAGTCTCTAAAAAAACTTGCATTTTAAAAATTTTATTTTTCTAAATACCTAAAAATAATTGAATTAGTCTTACCCATTTTGTTTCCAAATGTAGAATATTATTTTACTTCACATATTCAAAGTATTATTGCACCTTTTCCTTGAAGCAAGTGCTAATATAAACCTATCTTACATCATGTACCTTAACCTTAATTTCCTTCCTACTATGAAACTACATAAGCATCCATGGTTTTACGTTCAAATTTGAAAGCAAGTAAGCTTCCATGTTTTTATAGTTAAATTTGAGTCAACGGTCAATTTAAATTGACTTAGTCACTGGTCAATTTTAGTTCTAACGTATGCAAGCATATTATATATATCCATCCCATCATATCAATCTGTCATAATTCGCTTAATTTTTTGTGCGTGATTCTATGTAACCTACGCAATCTTGAAGCGAAGGAGTTTTCAATTATCAATCAATCTAGAGTCATAACCATCCAAGCGAACTGAATTATCAATCGATCGATAGAAGTAGCCACTGAAGCAATATCCACTAAAGCGAATTGAATTATTTTTTGATCGAACAAGATTAAATATCAGAGGTTGGGAAAGCATGGATCATGATAAGGGTGAACTTGTTCATCACGATTATCCCCTCTTCTCTCCCACTCAGGTTTCCCAAGGTAAAATGTGATATGCATTGCACTATACTAGTACTTGATTATTCTCTTTGTACAATTGCATAAGTTCTTGTTCTTGAATTTTTTCTTAAAATAACATAAGATCTTCTTGAATTTAATTGACTGCTAATCTTTATCTGGACACAGTTAACCCACCAACAAACATTGTTAGTCATTAACCCTAACTATGTTGAGTGTAATTTTCAGAAAATTGTTGGGATTCCATTGAAGAAACATTAGCATCAATAAAGAAACTAGCTACAGGCCACAAAAAGGACTGAGATCTGTGAAAACCGGATATAAAATGCCCGTGATTTGAACGGTTTCATTGCTGTTGGTTTTATCCTTTTCAATACATGTTGTAATGTCTGTTAGCAATTCCTTCGACACCAACTCTACTGCTACGGATAATTGCAAAGGATATCAAAGTACTACAGATCAATGATCAAGATTGAACCCAACGGGATTAAAAGAGTAATTCAAATGGTTTAAAGAAATCTTGATCCCAACGAGATTAAAAGAGTACTTCGAATGGTTTCAAGAATATTCAATGGGTTCAATGAAGTCTATTATCAACCTTGATTGTATCACAGAATCATGGAATGTCACAAGTCTCTGTAAAATTTCAGACATCAGACTTCTTTGGTTTAGCTCTATGTTTCGATATTTCAGATTTGTTGCAGAATGTTTTATGATGGATTTTTAAGGAAAGGAGAAGAGAGTTTTCTGCATGGATCTTCCTGCTATCATCATGCACGTTACAACAAAAATTCCAGGATTCTGCAACTATTTTGATTCAGAGAGTGTTGCAGACGGCTATCAAAGAAATGTCAAGGCCAAAAGCCATGGAACGAATGTAGGCGAATTTGAAAACCCTGTTTCAGGATCTCCATCAAAACCGTCAAGCCATGAAATTTTTCCAGAATCTGGCGTTCCTCTGATTCTTGGCATGGTTATCTTCCCAAGAGAATGCAGTATCAACATTTGTTCTGTTATGGAGACTCAAGGTATTGAACATGAAAGGGATCGAGTTAATTTCTACAATGAAGTTGAAGGATCAATACCTGCAGAAATAGAGTATCATGATGCCATTGATCTGATTAAAGAGCTAGACGTTTATAGTGATGTAAAAGCTCCCTATAATTCTCAAAACCTTGATCAGTTTTCTGCAGATGATCTAGAAAATAGATTGTGGCCAAGTATGTTTGTTGTGTCTACTTTGTTTTTGATTATACTGTTGATGCTAAGAGCTCTAAAATCTCCCAAGAAGTTTCTCTCAGAGTCTTATTGCTCAAACATAAGTCAAAACAAGTTTAATAATCCTGGAGATAATCATTTCACAAAGTTGACAAAAAAGCAGAAATCGATAGCATGCTACTTTGGAGAAATCAATAAAATGACTAAGGAATCCACTGAATCTCCAAGGTTTGGGAGCTTTATCGACTATGTAGAAATTCCAGCTTCCAGTGAGGTATTTTATACTCTTCCATAGCTCTTGTATATCATATAAATTTCCTCTCGTTAATTAAATGTATAATTCTACTTATAATTATTATTTTGTTTCGTTGGCTTCATTGGGGATCTCGAAGTAAAAAAGTGAAGACTACTCCTGTGAGGAGATCCATGCACATTCATAATAAGACCCTCTCCCCCTGCGACGTGCATCAACTTTCACAAGTCCATTAGGGTGAACCAACACACCCACATCTCCATTGCGCTTATTATACGTTGGTTAAATTATGGGGCGAGAGGATACTTTTGTATTTATTTTTACTTATATTGAAATACAACATTACTTATATTGAAATGTCACTTCAATGACTCATTTCTTGTTATAGGTTTCACTAGAGGGAATAGGAAATTTATCTAAAACCATATCCAACTTTCTCTATATTGACGGGTACGCTTACTTTTTGTTCATTTTTTACTTCCTTTCCAAAATGGTTGTAACATTTCCTTTCAAAGATGAAATTACTTAGCCTAAACTTTCACTTCAATGATGCATTTTTTTTACCTTTTCCATTGTGCTATGTTGCATTTCATTCCACAGTGCACATTTTACTCCCCCGCTTTGCACAAACAAGGTCACATAGATACTAACCAAGGCATGCCAAATTAATGCCATAAGCATACAAGGCATTTGTACCAATGTGAGGATTTCTGAGAAGTTAATATGTTCTTGGTCCTTAAGTGAGGAAAGATTACAAGCAACTGTCAAAACCTCTTCTTTTCAATGCCATAGTAAGCCAATCTGAGGGTATTTCACAATTACAATTTAATCCATTTTAATAAAACTTGTCAAACTTGTTAAATGTATTAAAATGCTCCATTTAGTTCTTGCTTTTGTTCTAGTAAGAAAGAGTTGGTTTTTTTTTTCAAATTTAGGTGCTTTTCTCTTCTCATTAGTTGTTTCCTTGTGCCATTAACTGTTATAATTCATGGTTTGACAATGCCTCTGACTATTTGACACTTGGCCTACAATTCTTGGAGTTTATTACTAAAGGGAAGAGGAAATTGATCCAACACCATATACAAATTTTCCTATATTGACATGTACTTTTACTTGTGTTTAGTTTTTACTATCATGCCAAAATTATTTTTCCATTTCCTTTCAAAGACAACATTACTTAGAATAAAATGTCACTTAAAAATGATCCATTTTTCATTATATGTTTCACTATATTTTCGTACTATATGGAATAGGAAATTGGTTCGACACCATATCCAACTATAGTGAATAAAGACGATAGATAAGTGCAATGGTTGTTTTTTTGTTAAAATATGTGCGACATAAAAGTAAAAGGAACAAGCAATTGGGTGTTCTCATCATTGTTTTTGACCTCTTATTATATAAATATATACTTTTGCATTCACCTAATTTAGATTTCTAATATTTTTGGAAAATGTATCACATTTCAATGTCTTAAATTCTATTTTGTATCAAGGGTCACATGATTATTAAATTTTTAAGTTGTTTGCTCATCATTTCCATGTAATCTTTATAACTTTTAGACATATAGTCAATAATAGTTATAAAGTTCAATAAATTTTAATATAAGAGAAAATGTGTAACCATATAAAAAAATCATTAAAATAAGTATCAATATAAATACTCATATGCTTCCTAAACAATCTTTTAAGTCTCTAAAAAAAACTTGCATTTTAATATTTTTTATTTTTCTAAATACTTAAATATAATTGAATTAGTCTTACCCATTTTGTTTCCAAATGTAGAATACTATTTTAATTCACATATTCGAACTATTATGATATTTTTTTATTTTTCTAAATACTTAAAAATAATTGAATTAGTCTTACCCATTTTTTTCCAAATGTAGAATACTATTTTACTTCACATATTCAAACTATTATTGCACCTTCTCCTTGACGCAAGTGCTAATATAAACCTATCTTACATCATGTACCTTAAGCTTAATTTCCTTCCTCCTCTCCTTGAAGCAAGTGCTAATATAAGCCTATCTTACATCATCTACCTTAACCTTAATTTCCTTCCTCCTACGAAACAACATAAGCCTCCATGTTCTTACATTCAAATTTGATAGTAGGTAAGCTTCCATGTTTTTACAGTTAAATTTGAGTCAATGGTCAATTTAAATTGACTTAGTCAATGGTCAATTTTAGTTCTAACGTATGTAAGAATATTATATATATCCATCCCATCATAACAACCTGTCATAATTCGCTTTATTTTTTGTGTCTGATTCTATGTCACTTGCGCAATCTTGAAGCAAAGGAGTTTTCGATTATCAATCAATCTATAGTCATAGCCATTCAAGCAAACTAAATTATCAATCGATCAATCAAACAAGACTAAATATCAGAGGATGAGACAGCATGGATCATGAGAAGGGTGAACTTGTTCATCACGATTATCCCCTCTTCTCTCCCATTGAGGTTTCCCAAGGTAAAATGTGATATGCACTACACTATACTAGTACTCGATCATTCTCTTTGTACCATTGCATAAGTTCTTGTTCTTGAAATTTATCTTAAAATAACATAAGATATTCTTGAATTTAATTGACTGCTAAGCCTTGTCTATACACAATTAACCCATAAGCAAACATTGTTAGTCATTAAAACTAACTGTGTTGAGTCTGATTTTCATAAAAATGTTTGGAATGCCATTAAAGACACGTTAGCATCAACAAAGAAACCAGTTGTACGCCATAAAAAGGACTGAGATCTGTGAAAATCAGTTATAAAATCGTCATGATTTGGACAGTTTCATTGTTGTTGGTTTTGTCCTTTTCAATACCTGTTGTGATGTATGCTAGTGATTCCTTCAGCACCAACTCTACTGCTATGGAGAATTGCAAAGGATATCAACGTACTGCATATCAATGATCAAGATTGAACCCAACGGGATTAAAAGAGTACTTGATGCAGACAGGAACCCCAAACAACCATTATCCCATCTTCTTTCCTAGGATTTAGCTACACTTAGTAAACTCTATTTTGGCTTCTTGTCTAAATATTTCTTCTTCCTCAACTCTATTGCATAGCTCTTCTTCCGTAGGTTCAATTCTGCAATCATGTTTCCACAAACATGATTTTTCGTAATTGTTTTTCCCCAAGCTCATTTCCGCAATAGAGTTTCTACAACTCTGTTTCTGCATCCACCCTTTCTGTACGCTCTCTTCTGCAACGGGCTTCCCGCATTCACCTTTTCTGCAATGCGGAATGCAGAATGCAAAAATCAAAAAGTCACTTTTCCAATTTTCGAACTTCTTCTCTTCTGCACTTCTGCTCCCGCAAGCCTCTACCCGAACTGTTGATCTATTGTGGAGTAGATATTGACCGTCGATCCATATTCTGATGTGGATCTGTCCTCAACCAATAGATATTTTGCAGAATCTTTTCTGGATGTTGATCTCTAATTAAGTGCGGAATTTCATTTTACTTTGTGGATCTACATCCCTTTGCTGCGGAACTTAATTATGACCGTTGATATTCTCTAAGATCTATCTCCACCTTATGATCTTAAGTTATTTGGGAGACTGGTTTAGGAGTATCTTGGGTGCAACTCCTATTTGTGGAATTCTTTTTCAGTCGTAGATTTGTTCTTAGGATGATTTCGACCATTCAACCTAGGTAACCTTAAACCTTAATTATTATCGATCCTTGCACTAATCGATCTGCAGATCTCGAACCTACAATAAGGTTAATTCGAGATAAAATCCATTCATGAAGTATTAATAATCA
Organism: Pseudotsuga menziesii; assembly: GCA_001517045.1. NCBI lineage: Eukaryota > Viridiplantae > Streptophyta > Pinopsida > Pinales > Pinaceae > Pseudotsuga > Pseudotsuga menziesii. The sequence continues at coordinate 31,841 of LPNX010285585.1, forward strand.
AATGATTCCTTTGATTGATCAGAGAATCGATAAATTGATCTCTGTTTTACTCACTTTTAGAAACCATGAATTCACACGGAAGCTTATCATTCATTAACTCGAGATTTAACAAAACATTCAATTCATGAAATCATACATTCAGAAAGAACTATAATCACACACAAAGATACGCTGAAATAGCCTTTCCTCATTCACATAATGAAACTGTAAATTCATAATTGTCTCAGAACCTGTGTTTTGATCTCCTTAGGCCTGATACATCTTTGATTTCCCTTGCTGGATTCCTAAAGGCCATACTGAATCCAGATTTAGGCCATACTGATACATCTTTGATTTCCCCCTTTGCCTTGTAGGCTTACATATTTATACACAACAAGATTTATGAACCATTCTGGTTCTGATCCTCAATACACTCAACAACATGCTTAATTAACTCAAACTATCAAACCTATCCTATGACTCGCTGCCATTAGATGAGGGTTCTATTACATGACTCATCAATGACTCATCACTCACCCAGTGACTCACATAATTGACTCGTTATCCATCTAGAGTCACATATTTTACATAAGTTTAATTACAATGTGATGGTTTGAATACCATCAACCCAGATTTGAAGACCCCTTCCAGGTCTGGTCAGGCATTGAGCTTGAATTTTGAAAGGAGAGCAGGATGCTCCTGCATCAGACTCCCCAAGAAGAAACAAATATGACCTCCTTGTCATAACCTTCCATATTAAGTATGCCTGGATCCCAAAATTTGTTCTGAAGTTGATCATCCATCTCATCATGCTGTTCTGTCTTTGTCATCTTCAGTTCTCCTGGTTTCTAAGTTTTCTGTTGGAATGCTCCACTAGCCTTGCTTCTACAATCTTCTTCGGCCATCTGTCTTTTGCCACTGTTTTGTCTATTTTCTTTGGTGATGTAAATTAATCTTCATTCTTTCTTCATTCCTTCTCTAAGACATCTTCACCATCAACAACCTTATTTCTTCAATTTCCATGTCCAGTCTTTCCTTTGGCTAGTACACCTAAATCTTCTTTTCCTGAAACTGTTGTTTTCCTCTTGAATCTTTGCTAATATCCACTAAATTATAAAATAATTCAATTCTTGTATATTTTGTCTACTCTTTTCCAATGTTGTCATCAAACATTAAGCAGTCATGTTTATCAATCCTTGGATTGATCAACCAGTCTTCTAACATTTCTAACTCTTCATCATAATTTCTGAAGTTAGAAAACTTTCTTTTGTTTTCATTAACCAACTCTGCAACAATAATCTCTTCGAGGTGTTGATCATCCTCTTGAGACACTATAGTCCCTTCATGTGTCATGACAAATTTCTTCCCCTCTTTTTTAGAAACACATCTATCCAAATATGCAAGTGTTCTCTTTTGTTTATCTCCATGAGACCATCTTATCTTGTCCTTCAATCCCAGAACAAACTTCTGGCTTTGGTACATGTGAAGAATATATGGATACTCTCCTTCTTCTTCTTTTACCTCTGAGACAACCTCATAAGGTTCATCACATGTTATTCCTGCAGATTTACATAATTCATTGATTTCAAAAATATTGAAAATTTTATCTCCCATTGACTTTCCTATCAGCATATTCTCTTGTTGATATGAACTCTCCCAAGAGTTCATGAGACTTTCAGCTAGTCCCTCTTCTACACCATCTTCTTCTAAGATGATTTAATGTTACGCTTCACAACAATGAACATATTCTTCTGTCAATGGTCCAATTTTGATTTTCTTTTTTTCCTCAAAGAATCCATCCTATGCTTCACAACCTGCATAGACACATCTTTTAAGTGTTCTTCAATACCTGCAGTCATACACAAAACATTATATTTAAAAACATGAGACTCTGAAGTCCCTGTTGATATCTTTTCTGGCATCGTCTTGTTGTGTTTGTCTGAACACAACATCCGTCTGTCACCATCACCTATTTCTACAACAGTCTGAAATATAGGTTGCATACCATCTTCATATGGTATCCTTTCATCTTCTATTACAACATAATCATGTTCTTCTATCATGCTTTTGGAAAGCACATCTTCTTCTTCTTCAGACTCCATGACAATCCAATGTGACTCTTTAACTCTCTCCTTCATCAAAATACAATCTTGATTCTACCTTGTAGAAATTTCTTTTCTCATTTCTTTTTCTTCCTTGATCTTCAGATCATATTCAACTGACTGTGTTCCTCCATCAAGCAACTCATCAATGGGTTCCTTTCGGTGTAATACTTCAGACCTTTCTTCATTTGAGATACTTTCTTCATCAAATTTTAAGACAGTTTCAAAGGAATTCCCATCATTTGCAACAAAACAACAAAACCTGCAATCACAAACAAATCATCAGTATAAAAAACATAAGACATTTTGGTCTCATTCGGCCTCACAGTCATCTACTCCATAATTTTATTTGTACTTTTTACGGAATTTATGAGACTCTCAATTGGTCTCTCTTTTTCTGCTTCATCATCCTCTCCAAGCAAAGGACCCTGTTCAGGTTCACAATATGAAACCTCCATCTCAGATTCAACTTCTTTGAGTTCTTTCTTTAATTCAACAAACATCTTTTGTTGTAGCTTCACCTGTAGTGAATTCCATCTTACCTCCCTTTTCATGACCCAACCATACCTCTGTTTTTCTTCCTCAGTAGCTTGCATATGCTTCTCAAATCACAAAATGTCTTTTTCTAACTCTAGCAATTCTCTGCTACATACTTCCTGTCTTTCTTTCTTCTTTCTTCTATTGTGACTTTTCTCTGAACCCCTGCAATGACCTTCAGTAGTCATTGTTTGTGTCTCCTTATCCTCTTTTGTGAACTTCATCCTGTCCACTTATGGACTGCTTTCCTAAGCCTCCCTCAACAAGTCTCGACACTTGTCTATTATACCTCAACAAGCTATCCCTCCTTGAGCTTGTCCTTGTGCTATCTCTGGTTCTTCTCCTCTAGAACCTTTTGAGAATCTCCTTTGCTCTTATGTTTGGCTTCTACAGGTCCACTTATCTTTTGAGAACATGCACTAGTCCTCTCTTTTCCAACCTCTGTTGGATTTATGGGTTCTGCCACTGCGTCCTCTTTCCTGTAAGAGTTCACAAACTCTTCTTCATTAGGAACATAAGTGTCATGTGTACAACTCCACGTCCTTTAGTATGTTGTAACATGTTAAATGCTTCGAAGGATTTCTTCTACACTCTCCTGTGGCTAATATCAATTTAAACCACACACTCTTTGTCTGCAAATATTTTCCCACAATTAATTATAATCATAACGGAAAACAAAAAGATCATTACCTCATTCCAAGAGCTAGTTGTGCTCTGATACCAATCTGATGCAAACAGGAACCCAAAACAACCATTATCCCATCCTCTTTCCTAGGATTTAGCTTACTCTACATTTAGGAAACTCTAAATTTGGCTTATTGTCCAAATATTTCTTCTTCCTCAACTCTATTGTACAGCGCTACTTCCACAGGTTCAATTCCGTAATCAGGTTTCTGCAAAGATTCTTTTCTGCAATTTCCTTTCTGCAAGCTCCTTTCCAAGACAAATTTTCTGCAACTTTGTTTCCGCATCCACCCTTTCCGCATGCTCTCTTCCGCAACAGGATTTCCACATTCACCTTTTCCGCAATGCAGAAATCAGAAATTGGAAACTCACTTTTCCAATTTTTGAACTTCTCCTCTTTTGCACTTATGCTCCCACAAGCCTCTTCCCGAACCGTTGATCTACTATGGAGTAGATCTTGACCATCGATTCGTATTCTGATGCGGATCTGTCCTCAACCATCAGATCTTTTGCGGAATGTTTTTTGGCCATTAATCTCTGATCAAGTGCAGAATTTCATTTTACTTTGTGTATCTACGTCCCTTTGCTGCGGAACTTAATTACGACCATTGATATTCGCTAAGATCTATCTCAACCGTACAATCTTAAGTTATCTGAGCGATTGGTTTAGGAGTATCTTGGGTGCAACTCCTATTTGCGAAATTCTTTCTCAGCCGTAGATTTGTTCCTATGACGATTTCGACCATTCAACCTGCGCAACCTTAAACCTTAATTATTATCGATCCTTGCACTGATCGATCTGCATATCCTGAACCTGCAACAAGGTTAATTCGAGATAAATTCCATTCACGAAGTCTTAATAATCAAATTCTTCCTTCGATTGATTAGAGAATCGATCAATCGATCTATGTTTTACTCACGTTTAGAAACCCTGAATTCACACGCAAGCTTATCATCCATTAACGTGATATTTAACAAAACATTCAATTCATGAAATCATACATTCAGAAAGAACTGTAATCACACACAAAGATACGTCGAAATAGGCTTTTCTTCATCAACACAATGAAACTGTACATTCATAATTGTCTCAAAACCTATGTTCTGATCTCCTTAGGCCTAATACATATTTGATTGGAATTGCTTGATTCCTAAAGGCCCTACTGACCTACGTTTCTTTGTCTCTACTACTCCTTTTCTCCCTATCTTTTGTCCCCCTATGCCTTGTAGGATTAGATATTTATACACAACAAGATTTATGAACCATTCTGGTTTAGATCCTCAATACACTCCACAACATGCTTAATTAACTCAAACTATAAAACCTATCCTATGACTCGCTGCCATTAGATGAGGGTTCTATTACATGACTCATCACTCACCTAGTGATTCACCTAATTGACTCATTATCCATCTAGAATCACATATTTTACATAAGTTTAACTACAATGTGATGGGTTAGATATTTACCGTTGATCTGTATTTTGATGCGGATCTCTCCTCAACCGACATATCTTTTGCAGAATCTTTTCTGGACATTGATCTCTGATCAAGTATAGAATTTCATTTTACTTTGTGGATCTACATCCCTTTGCTACGGAAATTAATTACAACCATTGATATTCTCTAATATCTATCTCCACTGTATGATCTTAAGTTATCTGGGTGATTGGTTTAGGAGTATCTTGGGTGTGATTCCTATCTACGGAATTCTTTCTCAGCCATAGATTTGTTCCTACGACGATTTCGACCATTCAACCTGCGCAACCTTAAACCTTAATTATTATCGATCTGCAGAACCCGAACTTGCAACAAGGTTAATTCGAGATAAATTCCATTCACGAAGTCTTAATAATCAAATTCTTCCTTCGATTGATCAGAGAATCGTTCAATCGATCTCTATTTTACTCACTTTTAGAAACCCTGAATTCACATGCAAGCTTATCATTCATTAACACGGGATTTAAAAAACATTCAATTCATGAAATCATACATTCAAAAAGAACTATAATCACACACAAAGATACGTCGAAATAGGATTTCCTTCATCCACACAATGAAACTGTACATTCATAATTGTCTCAGAACCTGTTTTATGATCTCCTTAGGCCTGATACATATTTTATTGGCCTTACTGGATTTCTAAAGGTCATACTGGCCTCTATATCTTTGTCTCTACTACGCCTATTCTCCCTGTCTTCTGTCCCCCTACGCCTTGTAGGCTTACATATTTATACACAATAGGAGTTATGAACCATTCTGGTTCAGATCCTCAATACACTTAACAACATGCTTAATTAACTCAAACTATCAAACCTATCCGATGACTCGCTTCCATTACATGAGGGTTCTGTTACATGACTCATCAATGACTCATCACTCACCTAGTGACTCACATAATTGACTCATTATCCATATAGAATCACATATTTTACATAATTTTAAATACAATGTGGTGGTTCGAAGACCATCAATTCAGAATTGAAGACCCCTTCCAGGTCTGGTCAAGCATTGAGCTCGAATTTTTAAAGGAGAGCAGGATGCTCCTGCATCAGACTCCCCAAGAAGAAACAAATATGACCTCCTGGTCATAACCTTCCATATTCAGTATGCTTGGATCCCAAACTTTGTTATGAAGTTGATCATCCATCTCATCATGGTGTTTTGTCTTTGTCATCTTTAGTTCTCCTGGTTTCTAAGTTTTCTGTTGCAATGCTCCACTAGCCTTGCTTCTGCAATCTTCTTCGGTCATATGTCTTTTGCCACTATTTTGTCTATTTTATCTGCTGATGTAAATCTTCATTCTTTCTTCATTCCTTCTCTGAGACATCTTCACCATCATCAACCTTGGTTATTCAATATCCATGTCTAGTCTATCCTTTGGATGGTACACATGCATCTTCTTTTCCTAAAACTATTGTTGTCCTCTGGACTCTCTGCAGCTATCCACTAAATTATAAAATAATTCAATTCTTGTATCAGTTGTATGCTCTTTTACAATGTTTTCATCAAACATTAAGAAGTCATGTTTATCAATCCTTGGATTGATCAACTAGTCTTCTAACATTTCTAATTCTTCATCATAATTTCTGAAGTTAGAAAACTTTCTTTTGTTTTCATTAACCAACTCTGCAACAATAATTTCTTCGAGGTGTTGATCATCCTCTTGAGACACTATAGTCCCTTCATGTGTCATTACAAATTTCTTCCCCTCTTTTTCAGCACACATCTATCCAAATATTCAAGTGTTCTCTTTTGTTTATCTCCATGAGACTGTGTCATCTCATCCTTCAATCCCAGAACAAACTTCTGGCTTTGGTCTATGTGACTCTCAAATGGTATCCCTTTTTATGCTTCATCATCCTCTACAAGCAAAGGACCCTGTTCAGGTTCACAATATGAAACCTCCATCTCAAATTCAACTTCTATGATTTCTTTCTTCAATTCAGCAAACATCTTTTGGTGTATCTTCACATGTAGTGAATTCCATCTTACCTCCCTTTTCATGACTGAACCATACCTCTGTTTTTCTTCCTCGGCATCTTGCATATGCTTCTCAAAGCACAAAATGTCTTTTGCTAACTCTAGCAATTCTCTGCTACATCCTTCTTGTATTTATTTCTTCTTTCTTCTGTTGTGGCTTTTCTCTGAACCCCTGCAATGACCTTCAGTATCCATTGTTTCTGTCTCCTTCTCCTCTTTTGTGAACTTCATCCTGTCCACTTGTGGCTGCTTTCCTAAGCCTCCCTCAACAAGTCTCCACACTTGTCTATTATACCTCAACAAGCTATCTCTCCTTGAGCTTGTCCTTTTGCTATCTCTGGTTCTTCTCCTCTAGAACCTTTTGAGAATCTCCTTTTCTCTTTTGTTTGGCTTCTACAGGTCCACTTATATTTTGAGAACATGCACTAGTCCTCTCTTTTCCAACCTCTGTTGGATTTATGGGTTTTGCCACTGCTTCCTCTTTCTTCTAAGAGTTCACAAACTCTTCTTCGTCAGGAATATAAGTGTCCTGTGTACAACTCCACGTCCTTTAGTATGTTGTAACCTGTTAAATGCTTCCAAGGATTTATTCTGCACTCTCATGTTTCTAATATCAATTTAAACCACACACTCTTTGTCTGCAAATATTTTCCCACAATTAATTATAATCATAACGGAAAACAAAAAGATCATTACCTCATTCCAAGAGCTAGTTGTGCTATGATACCAATCTGATGCAGAAGGGAACCCCAAACAACCATTATCCCATTCACTTTCCCTGGATTTAGCTTGCTCTACATTTAGCAAACTCTAAATTTGGCTTTTTGTCCAAATATTTCTTCTTTCTCAACTCTATTTCGCAGCTCTGCTTCCGCAGGTTCAATTCCGCAATCAAGTTTTCGCAAACATGCTTTTCCACAATTGTGTTTCTGGAAGCTCCTTTCCACAAAAAAATTTCTGCAACTTTGTTTCCACGTCCACCCTTTCCGCACACTCTCTTCCGCAACAGGATTTCTGCGTTCACCTTTTCCGCAATGCGGAATGCGGAAAGAGTCCAATTTTTGAGCTTCTACTCTTCTACACTTCCGCTCCCACAAGCCTCTTCCCGAACCGTTTATCTACTATGGGGTATATCTTGACCGTCGATCCGTATTGTGATGCGGATTTGTCCTCAACCGTTAGATCTTTTGCAGAATTTTTTCTGGCCGTTGATCTCTAATCAAGTGCGGAATTTCATTTTACTTTGCGTATCTATGTCCCTTTGATGTGGAACTTAATTACGACCGTTGATATTCTCCAATATCTATTTCCATCGTACGATCTTAAGTTATCTAGGCGATTGGTTTAGGAGTATCTTGGGTGCAACTCCTATTTGTGGAATTATTCCTCGGCCATAGATCTATTCCTACGACGATTTCGACCATTCAACCTACACAAACTTACAACTTTATTATTATCGATCCTTGCACTGATCGATCTGTGTATCCCGAACTTGCAACAAGGTTAATTCGAGATAAAATCCATTCACAAAGTCTTAATAATCAAATTCTTCCTTCGATTGATCAAAGAATCGATCAATCGATCTCTGTTTTACTCACTTTCAGAAACCCTGAATTCACACGCAAGCTTATCATTCATTAATGTGGGATTTAACAAATTATTCAATTCATGAAATCATACATTCAGAAAGAATTGTAATCACACACAAAGATACGTCGAAATAGGCTTTTCTTCATCCACACAATGAAAATGTACATTCATAATTGTCTCAAAACCCGTGTTCTGATCTCCTTAGGCCTAATACATATTTGATTGGCCTTACTTGATTCCAAAAGGCCCTACTGACCTATGTATCTCTGTCTCTACTACTCCTATTCCCCCTGTCTTTTGTCTCCCTATGCCTTATAGGATTACATATTTATACACAACAGGATTTATGAACCATTCTGGTTCAAATCCTCAATACACTCAACAACATGATTGATTAACTCAAACTATCAAACCTATCCTATGACTCGCTGCCATTAGATGAGGGTTCTATTACATGACTCATCAATGCCTCATCACTCACCTAGTGATTCACCTAATTGAATCATTATCCATCTAGAATCACATATTTTACATAAGTTTAATTACAATGTGATGGTTTGAAGACCATCAATTCGGAATTGAAGACCCCTTCCAGGTCTGGGCAAGCATTGAGCTTGAATTTTGAAAGGAGATCAGGATGATCCTGCATCAGTACTTCAAATGGTTTCAAGAAATATTGATCCCAACGGGATTAAAAGAGTACTTCCAATGGTTTCAAGAATCTTTAATGGGTTCAACGAAGTCTATTATCAAGCTTGATCGTATCACAGAATGGTGGAACGTCACAAGTCTCAGTAAAATTTCAGACATCAGACTTCTTTGGTTTAGCTATATGTTTCGATATTTCAGATTTGTTGCAGAATGTTTTATGGTGGATTTTTACGAAAAGGCGAAGAGCATTTTCTGAATGGATATGCCTGCTAGCATGATGCACGTTACTGCAAAAATTCCAAGATTCTGTAACTATTTCGATTCAGAGAGTGTTGCAGACGGCTATCAAAGAAATGCAAAAATTATAATGAATATTTTAAATGTTGATTTTATTTTCTATTGGTTCACGGATTTGATTCTGAATAAAGAGGATAGATAGGTGCAATGGTTGTTTTTTTGTTAAAATATGTGCAGCATAAAATTAAAAGGAACAAGCAATTGGGTGTTCTCATCATTGGTTTTGACATCTTATTATATAAATATATACTTTTGCATTCACCTAATTTAGCATTGTAATCTTTTTAGAAAATG
>LPNX010285585.1:41738-89817 GCA_001517045.1 Pseudotsuga menziesii
TATTTTTTTAAATATTTTAAAATAATTGAATTAGTCTTACCCATTTTGTTTCCAAATGTAGAATACTATTTTACTTCACATATTCGAAGTATTATTGCACCTTCTCCTTGAAGCAAGTGCTAATATAAGTGTTAATATAAACCTATGTTACATCATGTACCTTAACCTTAATTTCCTTCCTCCTATGAAACGACGTAAGCCTCCATGTTTTTACATTCAAATTTGAAAGCAGGTAAGCTTCCATGTTTTTACACTTAAATTTGAGTCATTTGATTCAACGGTCAATTTAAATTGACTTAGTCAATGGTCAATTTTACTTCTAACGCTTATGCAAGAATATTATATATATCCATCCCATCGTAACCACCTATCATAATTCGCTTTATTTTTTGTGTGTGATTCTATGTCACCTACGCAATCTTGAAGCGAAGGAGTTATATAATGGTCGTGATTTGGACGGTTTCATTGCTATTGGTTTTATCCTTTTCAATACATGTTGTAATGTCTGTTAGCAATTCATTCAGCACATACTTTACCGCTAGGAGAATTGCAAAGGATATCAACATACTGTAGATCAACCATCAAGATTGAACCCAACGGGATTAAAAGAGTACTTCAAATGGTTTCAAGAATCTTCAATGGGTTCAATGAAGTCTATTGTCAACCTTGATCGTATCACATAATCATGGAATACCACAAATCTTAGTAAAATTTCATACATCGAACTTCTTTGGTTTAGCTCTGTGTTTTGATATTTCATATATGTTGGAGAATGTTTTGTGATGGATTTTTACGAAAAGGTGAAGAGCATTTTCTACATGGATCTGCCTGCTAGCATGATGCACGTTACAACAAAATTTCCAAGATTCTGCAACTATTTCGATACAACAAAAATTCCAAGATTTTGCAACTATCTCAATTGAGAGAGTTTTATGTTTCGATATTTCTGGCGTAGCTCTGTGTTTCGATATTTCATATCTGTTGCATAATGTTTTATGACGGATTTTTATGAAAAGGCGAAGAGCATTTTCTGCATGGATCTTCCTGCTAGCATGATGCACGTTACAGCAAAAATTCCAAGATTCTACAACTATTTTGATTCAAAGAGTGTTGCAGACGGCTATCAAAGAAATGACAGGGCCAAAAACCATGGAACGAATGTAGGTGAATTTGAAAACCTTGTTTCAGGATCTCCATTGAATTGGCCAAGCCATGAAATTTTTCCAAGATTTGGCGTTCCTCTGATTCTTGGCATGGTTATCTTCCCAAGAGAAGGCAGTATGAACACTTGTTCTATTATGGAGATTCAAGGTATTGAACATGATAGGGATCGAGTTGATTCTACAATGAAGTTGAAGGATCAGGACATGCAGATATAGAGCAACATGATGCCAATTATCTGATTAAAGAACCAAACAATTATAGTGATGTAAAATCTCCTTATAATTCTCAAAACCTTGATCAGTTTTCTACAGATGATCAGGAGAATAGATTGTGGCCAAGTACTATGTTTGTTGTGGCTGCTTTGCTTTTGATTATACTGTTGATGCTAAGAAATCTAAAGGCTCCCAAGAAGTTTCTCTCAGAGTCTTATTGCTCAAACACAAGTCAAAACAAGTTTAATAATCCTGGAGATAATCATTTCACAAAGTTGATCAACAAGCAGAAATCGATAGCATGCCACTTTGGAGAAATAAATAAAACGACTAAAAAACCCAATGAATCTCCAAGGTTTGGGAGATTTTTTGTAATCTTCTTAAATATAGATTTTCTCATAACTATTTCTTCTTTTAGTCTTATTTACTTCTTCTCAAAACTCTATACTTCCTAAGCAATTAAAGTTTTTTTTAATGGCGCCACTGTATATTGGGATTTTGGTCGATTGTTATTTGGTGGACCGTGCCATAGATTTGTTTTAGAAATACCCACTTTTTCATGTTTCTTATGTAAATTACAAACATCTATATACATGATTTATGTGCCTCTAATTTTTTTGTGCATTCCTCCAACAATTTTGTAATATGAACATTGTTAGGATTATTAATCCTCCTTGGGTCAAATGTCTATTAGATTAATTATTGCCTAACTTAGGAACCTTAATTAATAATTTGGGTCCACTTGACCTAATGGAGCCACATGTACTAGTCACTGGAGTGTGGGGAACCCTTCTAGAGGTTAATTTCCACTTACTGCATGTGCATGCATCAGTTTGGGCGCCTCCTAGACCAATCCCTACATTTTAGGAGCCACTGGGAGTCCCGGCACCAACCTAGTTTAGTTAGTTGGAGTTAGTACTAATTAGTCTCAGTTAGCCCCCAGTTACTTTCAGTTAGTTCATAAACAATTAGCTAGCACATTTCTTGCATGGATGATGCAGGAATACATGTGGAGTAGGCACCTTTTCCCACCTACCAGACTCAGTTGCACTGAGTTAACTAGTTCTCACTGTTTGTTTGAGTTGGTTGGACATCTGGGAGTTGGTTTTGGACTCTGATATTGGTTGAAAGACCATGAGTTAGAGATTCAGTTAGATACATTCATATCCACTTAGGATATTTGAATTCATACCCCATGCATTTGAATTCTTCCTATGTAAACTATTGTAACATCGGATATTATTATTGTGAACGATACTGTAAATTCCTGAGCAATACTTGTCTGTTTCCTGTGTGGTTTGTTTTGTTTAGTTTGTATCTTCATTATCTATTATTTTGCTACAATCATTATTAGAAACATCTGCTTGAATATCTAAATGGCATTCAAATTCTAATATGGTATCAGAGCCTTCTCATGCAAGTTTCATGCTCGTTTCTCCCCATCGAACATCAGAAGCAGCTAGGTTTCCACAGAAGTCCCCTATGATGATTTGATAGATCTGGATTTGTTCAGAGCAGTGGAGAGGGTGTGATGGACCCTGAAAACATGTTCATGTCAGGAGGAAAATCATGATTCTAACAATTCATATGTTTTAGTGTGTTATTGCAGTGAAATTGACAGGTGCTATGTAGCTTGTGTGAAGTTTTGCAGTACTTCCGGCCGGAGAAATTATGAGTTCTCAAACTCTTGAACCACGGATCCTCACAACTTCCAATTATCTTGATTGGAGGATTGATATGCAGCTGACCTTGCGCAAGCATGGCTACCACAATATCATACATGGATAGGAGCCTGAGCCTCATCAACCAGTAGACCAAAAAAAGTTTTTGAACCGTTGTGATGAAGCATTCGGGTACTTATGTACTTATATTTCCAAATATATCCTCTTCCACCTAGAAGGCTTGAGTACTCCCAGAGAATCCTGGAAGAATCTTGATAGCTTGTTTAACAAACAAGATGAGCTTCGGGGACACATTCTGGAGAATGAGTTGGTATCTTTACACCCCAACAGTTTCAAGACCATTGAGCAATTATTTACTAAATTAAAGTCTCTAGTACTCCAGTGCAGACAATGCAGGATAGAGTAGAAGGATGACCAGAATGTCCTTTCCATACTCAGCAAACTAAGCCCTGAGTATTCTGTATTTGTTTTCGTATTTCATTCTAAGCGGGAAAGCTTTCCTGATTGGAAGGTTCCTTCCTTAGATTCTTTTTCTGAGTCCTTAATCAAGGAGCAAGATAATTTGATCAGAATGGAAGTCATCAAGACATCCAAACATCAATCTCTCCTAGTTTCTTACTCTTCCAAAGCACAAGCAAATGGGAAATCAAAGAAGAAGGAGCCAAAGGAAGCTGATTTGAAGCCTAAACAAAATCAGCAAACTTCTGAAGGGGCCTTCGGCTCTAAGAAGAAGAAATTTGAAAAGAAGTTTTGTCCTTATTGTGAAAAGGGGTACCATCTTGAAGATCATTGTATGAGGAAAGAAATTGATGAAATGTCATCTCTTCTCAAGCAGCATAACATTGCTTCCCCAAGAGCAAATAATCCTGATGAAGAACCATAGATAGAAGATACCGAGAGGTGTCATGCTTTGAAAGAAACTATCTCTCCATCCTCAGCATACATAATACATTCTGGAGCTTCCAATCACATGGTTGCTTCCAAAGAATCCTTCGTTACCCTCTCACTAACAAAGGGGACAAACATTCACATGGGAGATGATTCCCAAATTCCAACAGAAGGAAGGGGCTCAGTCAAAGCGAAGCATGGTGAGTTCAAGAATGTCTTATATGTTCCCTCCCTTTCTCCTAACCTATTGTCTATTTACCATATGACTCATACAATCTCTCTCAAGATATTTACATTCGATTCAGAATCAGTTGAGATTACAAAAAAAGCCATTGGACTTCTTGTAGCGAAAGGTATTGCAAATCACTTTACCAAAGCTTATGAGTTCTCACATTTTTTACCTGTTTCTCCTCCTACAGCTTTATTGTCTCATGCTAACAACACCAGCAATATTTGGCATGAGATATTTGGCCATCTCAATTTCAAATATCTAATGCTACTCCACAATGATAAAATGGTTGAAGGTTTTCCCTCCATCCAAACTTCCGATTGAGTATGTGTTGGTTGCATGGTAGGTAAGCATCCAGAAAAGAAGTATGATATTGGGAAGGAACATAGAGTTGCCTCTACACTTGACTTGATACATAGTGATGTAGTAGGACCTATGCTGACAAAATACATTAATGGTTGCAAGTACTTCCTCACCTTTATTGATGATTGTTCACGGTACTGTTGGATCTACTTCATGAAACAAAAATCAGAAGTTTTTGAGACTTTTAAAGTTTTTAAAGCTATGGTTGAGAACAGTTTCAATAAGAAGATAAAGTCAATAATATCTGATAAGGGAGGAGAGTACATCAAACGATATTTCCATATTTTATGTGAATCAGATGGGATTCGAATGGAACACTCAGTATCATACACACCATAGCAGAATGGTGTGGCTGAGAGGAAGAACATATCGCTGAAAGAGATGGCAACATGCCTTCTCCATGCCAAGCATCTACCTCCTTCTCTTTGGGTTGAAGCAGTAAATTGTGCTTTGTATTTGCAGAATAGGGTGCCCCATAAGTCAGTGGTTGGGGTCACTCCATTCAAAGCACTGCATGGGTATAAGCCCAATGTCTCTCATCTGATAGTTTTTGGTTCCAAAGCTTGGGCCAGAATACCACTTGACAAGAGGAAGGCCTTCCAAGCCCAAAGTAGCGGAAGCATTCTGCTGGGATATGCAGAAGATGCAAAAGCTTACAAAATGATGGAGGTTGCAACCAGAAGATGCTTCAATGAAAGAAGTGTCCAGATCGAAGAAGATCAGTTGCATGATACTCCTCCAGTAGCAAAGGAAGGTATAACTATTTCTCAACCTATTTTTGATGATGATGATGACGTGCTACAGGTTTCAGATTCAAATGAAGAAGATCACATTCAGCATGATCATGTTATTGATATTTAATCTCAAGAGATTTTAGATCCAGATCCAATACCTATTCCTAATCAAGATCCTAAGCCCAGATGGGCCCAAAAGCTTATTGATGTAGCTAAAAATGTTGTTGGAGATCCAGAAGACAGAAGAATAACAAGGTCCCAATATCAGAATGAGCATGTTGCACTATCTCTCACAGATTCACTCTCTACAGTATGGTGCAGCAAAGTTCCATGTCGGTGCTACTTGATGATGGCATATGATCAGCTACATGGCCCACAGAAAAAGAAACTTGGTCATTCCCTACCTTTACCATCTAAAAGAGACAAACATAGTCATCAGTTCAGAAGTACATTGAGAGGTCCACTAATGGACCATGTTGCTGCATAGAGATGCAATTTTGCAACAGTGTTTTTGCTCAAGTTATTTTTCTAAGGAGGAAGCTTTTTTCTTCTAAAGATAGCTTGCATATTGTTATTTTCCTGGTTATTTTGAGGTGGGGGGGGTTCCCAAGATTTTTTTCCATGCTTCCTCGGTTGTATTAAGCAACATTTTTTTACTATCTTTTAGATTGTATTTGGGTGACCTATGGTCTTTTTACCAAGGCCCACAGTTGTCCAAGTTAGGATACAGGGGGGGTGTTAGGATTATTAATCCTCCCTTAGTCAAATGTCTATTAGATTCATTATTTCCTAACATATGAACCTTAATTAATTATTTGGGTCCACTTGACCTAATGGGGCCACATGTACTAGTCACTGGAGTGTGGGGAACACTAGTAGAGGTTAACTTCCACTTACTGCATGTGCATGCATCAATTTTGGCGCCTCCTAGACCAATCCCTACATTTTAGGAGCCACTGGGAGTCTCGGCACCAACCTACTTCAGTTAGTTGGATTTAGTACTAGTTAGTCTCAGTTAGCCCTCAGTTACTTTCAGTTAGTTCACAAACAGTTAGCTAGTGCATGTCTTGCATGGATAATGCATGGATGCATGTGGCGTAGGAGCCTTTTCCCAACTACCACACTTAGTGGCACTGAGTTAACTAGCTGTCACTGTTTGTTTGAGTTGGTTGGACGTCTGGGAGTTGATTTTGGACTCCGATATTGATTAAGAGACCATGAGTTAGAGATTCAGTTAGATACAGTCATATCCACTTGGGAGATTTGAATTCATACCCCATGCATTCGAATTATTCCTATGTAAACTATTGTAACACCAAATATTATTATTGTGAATGATACTGTAAATTCCTGAGCAATACTTGTCTGTTTCCTATGTGGTTTGTTTTGTTCAGTTTGTAACTTCATTCTCCATTATTTTGCTGCAAACATTATTAGAACTATCTGCTTGAAGATACAAATGGCATTCAAATTCTAATAAACATAACTTTCAGTTTCAACTTTTTCAAATTAGAGATACTTAGAAATGTGGACTGATTTTTTGTTAAAATTGTATGCTTCTGTGTGTTGTTCCTCAATCTCTTACACAACAATTTGTGCATATTTTGTAGCGTCAAATAAATTCCTTTATATGCACTGTTTTGGAGTAAATAACACCTTGCTTCCCCTTCTTCCAAAGAATGAAACATTAACACCTTGCTTCCCCTTCTTCCAAAGAAGGAAACACCTATAGTTTGTTGTTTTTATGACCTAATAAATTTCACATCAAAATAGATTTCTACCATACGAGGGTTTGAAATTGATTTATATCAAGCAATATTTTTTTACACGATTTATTTGCATTATGAAAATCCAATATGATGATATTTCGTCATTACAATTTCATCCATTTTAATAAAACTTATCAAACTAGTGAAAATTATTAAACTACGCCACTCAGTGAATGCTTGTGTTCAAGTTAGAAATAGTCTTGTATTTTTTTTCAAGTTAAGTTCTTTCCTCTTCACATTAGTTGTTTCCTTCTTCCATAAATTGTTATAATGCTTGGACATTGCCTCTACCTCTTCGACATTTGACCTGCAGTTATTGGAATTTAGTATTATAGGGGAGAGGAAATCGATCCAACACCATATCCAACTTTCCCTATATTGATAGGTACTTCCACTTGTATTTAGTTTTTACTACCTTACTAATTTTTTTTACCATTTCCTTTCAAATACAACATTACTTATATTGAAATGCTACTTCAATGATTCATTTTTTGTTATAGGTTTCACAAGATATTCGTAGTAGAGGGAATAGTAAATTAATCCAAAACCATATCCAAATTTCCCTATCTTGACAGGTACAGTTACTTTTTGTTCACTTTTTACTTCCTTGCCAAAATTGTTGTAACATTCATTACAGGAAATTTGGGGTCTAAAATGGGCCTTATAAGAAAACACGGCAACAATAAATTTTGTGAGATGGAATTTGTAACAACTATAAAACAAAATGAGGCTTGACGACAAACTTGACATCCTGAATGAAAAACAAAAAGACGTGGATGACAAAATGAGTACCGTGACGCAAAACATAAACACCTTAACACAGAACATGAGCACCATGACGCAGAACCATAATACATTAATCGAGATGTTACAAAGGCTCATACCCAGTCCGAGCCAAGCCAGCGCTCCACACATGCTAGATGCCTCATTTCATGGTGCCACCCAGGAAACACTCGTAAAGAATCAAAAAGAATTGCAAAAAGAAATAAAGATTAACAATGCGACGCTTAAGAAAGAGATAGAAACACAAGTACTACCAAATATGGAGGCACGATTAAACAACAAAATAGATGCTATAAGTAAAATAGTAGAGAAAAGAAAAACTAAAAGTCACCGCCAACAACGAAGCAATTCAGATATGTCACTTTCATCGTCCAGTAGTTTCGAACCACCATCAAACCATAAGGCAAAAGGAAATCAACGTCGTCCTTACAAAGTGCACCCACCTAAGGCAAAAATAGATTTGTCGAAATACAATGGGAGTGAAGACCAATGCGTTGCTTGGCTAAACAAAGCAGAAGAATACCTCGACATTTACAACATTCAATCTGACGAGAAGAAGGTGAAATATGCATTGATGCATATGGAAGGGTACGCCTATAATTGGTACTTATGGTGGAAGAGAGATAATTTTACCTACACTTGGAACTTGTTCAAAAATGATTTTTTTAATAGGTTTCAAGGAATCAAAGAAGATGAATTTTTCACTAAACTTACCAAACTACAAGTCAGAAACGTTGAGGAATTCACACATCAGTGGGAATCTTTATCGACATGAGTATTTGGGTTGTCTGACAAGCAAAGACTCGAAACATATTTAGGAGGTCTTAAACCATACCTCCAAAAAGAGTTAAAGTTGCATGACATACCTAACGTAGAATTGGCAAGACATAAAGCAAAAGCCGCAGAACGTAAATTGGAAGGAATTAAAACAAGAGGCGATAACCATTATCGGCAAGAAAAAGAGACACAATGTAGGTACTGTGTAGATACTTGGTCACCCGATCATCAATGCCACAAATCTCAATCATATGCCTATGAAATGGAAAATACATCGAAGTCATCTAACAATTACGCTGATAATAGAAAAAAGAAGAAAAACATATGTCGTCGATGCGGTGATGATTGGACCCCTGGTCATAAATGTAGGAACAATGAGACAATACAGTGCAAAATCATCAATGGAAAGGAAGTGCAAGTCTCTGCACAAGAGACCTCGTCCGATTCTAATACCGACACCGAGTCAGAATGAAGAACGACACTAGGAAAATACTTAAGCTTTGAGGACAAAGCTTCCTTAACGGAAGTGGCAATGTAACAACTATAAAATAAAATATTATTTATATTAGTTAATTATCTTATGAAAGGGTGTAACCCTTCAGTTTACACGCTTAAAGCCTTTAAAGATGAGCTTCCCTTGTAATTATTAAATCATCCAATATATTATTATTATTCATATTCATTATTACAATGATAGTCGGATTCGACTAACGGACAACCGGATTCAGTTGCTCCAGAATTCAGGAAGCAAGAGAATTTTAGTAAAATGAGTCAACCATAATGGTTGAATTGACATATTTATCATAAAAGAAAACTATTTTTTTTGTTCGTATTTTTGACATATCTCCTTGTGGTTTTACTCAAATTCCGAGAGAGAGAGAGCTCGTTGGATGTGGAATTTAATTCCGCATCCAATGAGTACCCACACTGCATACTTTTGATGGACCCCGCTACCCTAAAAATAAGAAGTACATGAAAAAACGTGATGATCCATTTTAAACCCAAATCTATTAAATGCTTAGAGGGATCCAAAGGTTAAAAATGTACACTTCAAGAAATTGAATACCTCCCGGTGCTTGATAGATCTAGGTTTAAAATGGATCTATGCTACTCTTTATTGCGTTGATAAGTGCTCTACAACCCAGTATGGGGGAGATCTTCTAACATAACGTTCCATAACGTTCCTCATGTAAATGTCGGCTATAAATATTATGAGGGAGATGTTGTAACGTTATGTAACGTTCCTCATGTAAATGTCAGCTATAAATATTATTTCCGATTATAAGGGAGATGTTGTAACGTTATGTAACCTTCCTTATGTAAAGGTCGGCTATAAACATTTACTTTTTACTTCTATTTACTTATGATGTAGATTTTGTCAGCTATTAATTAAAAGTAAATATGGGGAAGATGTTGTAATGTTCCTACTTAACAAAATAATAATAAATAAAAAATTGAATTATCCACAAAAAAAAATTTGGTCATGCACATGGTTTTAAAACCATGTGCAAGGCCTCCTAAACAACCCATGGTTTTATTGTACATGGTTTATGAGGACCTTGTAAATGATTTTAAAACCATGTGCAAGGCCTCCTAAACAACCCATGGTTTTATTGTACATGGTTTAGGAGGTCATTGCAAATGGTTTTAAGACCATCTGCAAGGCCTCCTAAACAACCCATTGTTTTAGGAGGGCCTTGCACATGGTTTTAAAACCACGTATGAGGGAAATGTTGTAATGTTATTTGCTAACTAAATAAAAAATAATAAAAAATATTATATGTTGACCATAAATAGTATTAAATAGTAATAGTAAAAATGCTATATGTCGACCTTAAATAAAAAGATGTGTCTTTTGGCCTGAATCACACAAAAGCCAATAGTTGAGTGCAATATTTAAGAAGAGGTTTGCACCTCCAAAGATTTGATCTCTCTCAGCGCCTGATAAAGCCTAGGATTTGGATCTATGCTGGTATAATTGCATAGTGCTATTTAACCTAGTATGGGGGAGATCCTGTCACGTTAATCACATAAATGCTAGTCGGGAAAATAAAAATATTAAATATATATATATATACCCAGATCTATCAAGTACCGAGAGGGATCACAATGGTAAAAATATATATACCTCAAAAAATCAAATCTCTCTTGGTGCTTAACATATTTAGATTTAAAATATACTTATGCTAATATATCTTACAATCTAATTAATTTAAATTTAAAGCCAATATATATATATATATACCCAACACCTTGACAAATATGATATATCTCTTCCACTTTAAATTGTAAAGAGAATCTCCCAACATAATAGTATAAAAACCTGAAAAATAATTACATAAAGATCTATAAAAAATAAGATTAAGTGTACACATAGTGGAGTAAAATAGAACGAAAACATACAAAATACAAAATGGGATTTAATTGTAAAAACAAACTTTGGGATTTAATTGTAAAAACAAACTTTTTGGAAAATGATTATAGAATTTTTTTATAAACAAACTTTGTTTTTGGTATGGTGAGTTTTTTATTTTCTTTGAAAGTAATTAGACAACCATTATAAATTAAATATGATTTACAAAAGTATGATATGGAAATTGTGACTAATTATAATAATGGAGTTAGGGAATATGTTATCTTATTAATTAATTAAATTTTGTTTTCTCAAACATTGAGGAAAACTTTTGGATGTTTTTTATTATTTTGAAGATGGCATTTAAAGAAAATTTTAGATTGTTTAAGGCATAAGGTTAACTTAACAATAAAGTTCGAAGTTGTTATTACAATATTTTTTTTATGAGCAAAATATGTTACATACATGAATAAAACTTGGGTGGAGAGGATAACACTCCATTTTGTAAGTCATCCCTTCTCAAACTGCTTTGTCCTTGAAGCAAGTAAGATTTGAGTCTCGTGAACTGAGTACAACATTTTCATAGGTCCAATGAAGAGTTGAATTATGCACAGAGGAAACACAACTATTAGGATTTAACGAGCATAAATATAATTAATAATGAAATAACATAAATCCGTATAGCAACACATTTAAGATAGACACACAATGTTTACATGGAAAACCCAAAACTGGAGAAAACCACCATAATAGATCTATTATCTCCCTTGACCTAAACCAGACAAGCCGATCCAAGTGAGCTAGACACCACTCACCTTCATGTCACTTTACAATGGAGCCTCCACAATCCTTATAAATACTTCCTTACATGCAATACCATGGGTCTAAAACCATGTGTTAAACATAAACTACATTTGACTCATTCCCGAGTCAAGGTTAATCCTAACAATCCCCCCTTTAAACTTGACTTGGACTCAAACACCAACCCCCCTCAAAGTTTTACAAAGGAATCTCACATACACCCCCTATCACCTATGGAGTCTATCTCTTGACTTTACCAGTGAGTTACCAAGGGTATGCATGCCTTACCAAATCTTACAGCCATATGCCCTTTTACATGCAAACCACTCCATTAATTTTTTTTTGATGTGTCTTCATGGTGACTACACCCTCACCATTCGCTGCTTCATCCTCTTTCTTTTCCATGCTCACTTCCTTGCTTGTTTTCTTCCATGCTCCTTTTGTACCCGCATCCAACCTTGTCATTAATGTCCATATAAAAAGAATCCATCTACCAGATTACATGGGTCTTGAGCTGTTGTAACCACCAGTTCTCTAGGAATTATATTCACATACATGGTTCATCAATATTGGTCCCACAACTGAGATTAAACCATCTCACATTCCTCCCACAATCGAAGACTGGACCTATACAGTCTACATCAACTTAGGGTACGAGTACACTTTCCACCCTTGTACCTACCCAATGGTTCATTCCACACTTGATACAACATCCCTTCTCTATGCATAAGAGGGATACATTGTGCTTCTAGCACCGCAGGAAATTACATTCTAACCAGAAACCCAAAAATACTGCTAGGGTGTTGGGTACCACTAAACATACACCCCTTAATTAATTCAAAAAATTAAGTACAACACAACAAACACAACTATATGCCAAACCATGGCTCTAATACCACATTTTAGGATTTAACAAGCATATATACAATTAATAATGAGAGAACATAAATCCACATTGCAACACAATGTTTAAGTGGAAAACCCAAAACCGGGAAAAAACACCATAATATATCTATTATCTCCTTTGACCTAAATCGGGCAAGTCGATCCAAGTGAGCTAACCACCACTCACCTCCAGGACACTTTACAATGGATCCTCCTCAATACTTATAAAGAATTCCTTACATGCAATACCACGGCACAATACCATTGGACACCAAATAACATGGTCCCAAAAACATGTGCTAAATCTAAAATACCTTTGACTCATTCCTTAGTAAAGTTTAACCCTAAAAACAACAACATTTCAATCCATTTATTTTCCCTTGTGATATTGATGTTAATTGTGTTGTTGTTATTATTACCACCATCAACTAAATTACAGATGAAACCTGAGTGGCCACTAGAAAAGGTACTCCATGGGAGCCATAAAATTTCCATTTCCATTGCCATAATTCACTTTACTAATAATGAGTTTTCTTCTTGGCTTACCATCTCCTTCTTTCTTTCCTCCATCCATTCTTCTCTTTTCGTATTGTTCTCTCACTAGAATCTCTCACTAGAAGAGACCATGGAAGTCAGTTCCAAGATCCTTGGGCTACATTGCAGGTCACAACTTTTGTTCTCTCATTGGAACTGAAGAATGCCCTCACACCTACTTTCTTCACTCTTACCATATCTCTAAGCATGACCTCACTCAACCTTTCGAAGGGTAGTATCAACATCATCATCAGTTATGACCTCCCTCAACCTTTTGAAGGGTAGTATCAACATCATCATCAGTTATATTTTTCGAGTGGATTTCAAATAAATTATCACAAAATATAGAAAATAACTCTCCACTTGTTTTTCCTATTTCCTTTCCATCTGCTTTCTGGTTTGCAACGTCTTCAATGTGTTTGACCGGTTGTATCATTTCATTCTTTATTAAATATTGTTCAAAATCATTTTCAATTGGCACGGAAAACTCCACAGAGATATAATTGTTAACTCCTTTGTCCTTGTTGAAAACCCACCAACTATACCTCAACCCGTCCATGCAAATGGAAATAATTTGGACAATAAGCAATAAAATTCCATGCTCACCTATTTCCCAGAACTATGTGAGCTAGAATCCATCGTAATGTGAACCACACATTTGACAAGCTCGAGTAGGTAGTAAAAAGGGATTTCCTTATCGACTATGAACAATCTTCCCAAGAGATACCTCTATCCATCTGCTTCTTAGGTCATCCATAACATCAATAGGTATGATGTTGTAGTGAACATAAAGCTGGGCCTTTCCAAAAATGGCATGAGAGATCCATACATGTTCCTCTCAAAGTCACTGTGTAGCAAAACAAGACTGAATGAAGCAATTTCACTATAAGAGATGGTGATCATGTTGATGTTATTACTATTTGGGAGTATCTAAGAATCATGATGCCAAAATCTTTGTGATAGTGTTGAAATTCACTAACACCAATAATATTGGCAAAGTTACCATGACACCATCTCTCAAACAAATCACATGCCAAAATATTTGTGATCTTGTTGAAATTCAACAACGCCAATAATATTGACAAAGTCACCACGACACTATCTCTCACACAAATCACAGGCTATTCTTAAATTGGTTTCATCATGTATGTATAGCTTGAGACACAACAACATTACATAATGGGTTTGGGCATCATAAAGTAAGGCATTCATGACCATCATTTATTGAGGTATGAATATTGTACAATGTCCAACACGCATTACAAAAGTAATGGCCACAAGAAGTTGTCTTCATTATGCAAGGGTCGTAATAATTGAAGAAAATCCCACATATAAACTCCTTTTCGTAGGTTCCAACCTCTTAAGGGTTGAAGGTTTCTTCAAATATATCGATATTGACAATCTTAGTATCATAGAGTAGGGAGGTCTCTTTTAATGGTTTCATACTCAGGTTGAAAACAAAAATTAAAAGGGATGAGAGAAATTCGCTGTAACACATACACTTTGGGATTTCCAGCGCGTGGAGAATCTAGTATGCGAGGGAAGTAGTGCACACAAATATCAATTCTATGGTCATCCATTATGAAGTAGTGCCATCATGTTCCATGAGGATCAAGAATCCTCCTTATCCATGAGGTAGAATCAAACAGGTTTGATGCCAAAGTGAGAGATCCCTCAAACCCCAGACATTTTTTTCTTGATACAATGTGTACCCTAGGCCTTGGTATCCCTTTACCAACTTCCTTAATTTCATGTTCATTGGCCATTTCTTTCGGTTTTGCTTCTTGGCCAGGTTCTTGAGTATTTTCCTCTTTCTTCACCATCATTGTCGTTTTTATCTGATGCATGCACATCTTCATTTTCTTATCATCATTCTCATCAAATTCTTCTCATATTTACTTTTTTAGTTTTTTTTCAAAGTCTTTTTAATAATTTTTTTATTTCTAATTTTCCTTAAAAAAAACTCATCATTTGTAGAAGACATTGTAATTTTGATTCCCCGCAATTGAAAGTGCATGAGTGAATGGTTAGAATTGCTCTGATACTGATTATAATCAGTCAACAAGCACAACCACTTAACTTTTGGTCGGTGAACATAGAGTGTGGCTGAGAACACCGATAGGAAACAATTTAAGTTTCACAAATAAGTTATCTAATCACTCTATGTGTATGCCTCATTATAGCTACATGTTATCACACGAACTACACATTAGATCAACTCCCAACTGCAAAATGGAGTTCGATTAAACCTTGTGCACATTAGCTTGAATCCGAGCTGATAAATGGAGTTCCACTGTCACACGGACTGCACAATACCATGCCACTAAGTGCAATTATCACATGAGTTCAGAGGAGTTTATTAGGAGTTCGATTGTCACAGGAACTGCACATTAGTTCGACTCCCAGCTGCAAAATGGAGTTCGACTAAATCTTGTGCACATTAGCTTGAATCAAGCTACTCGATTGAGTTCCACTGTCACACGGACTATACATTATCATGCCACTAAGTGCAGTTGTCACATGAGCTATTTTTTTATATACTTACTTATTATGAATTTTAAATGACGACCATAAAATCAATATAGACAATACACTTGTCTCATTCTCCTGCAACATAAGAAAAGCATAGAAGGTATTCCACCCCAAAATTCTAAGATTTAAATTCCTATCTACATAAATATATAAATATATATTTGATTAATTAATATTCAAGTTTACCTTACAAAATCTGTGGCTCATATATTTATACAAAATGGATGACCTGGGACATGTATGTAGGGAGCCGTCTCTTCAATCATTATTATATTAGTATTTTACTTTAGAATATATATATATATGCCATTTGACTAAACTATTTTTTTTTTTTGTAATTAGGTACAACAATAGCATGGTCCTTATAGAAAGGGATAAATTGCATATCCATTGATAATTATCCACTACAATGCAATTACATCAAACAAATAATTTATGCTATTCAAGTACTTCCATATGAATTGCAAGAAATTGCCTTGAAGAAATGAGAATTTAGTAAAACACTTGTGGCAAAGATGTCGAAAGAGCATAAACCCCCATTAGGAGGGATGTTTATAAATGACCACTTCGAGCATATTGCGGACATAAAATACCCATTGGAAAAGGACATAGATGTCCCTGTAGAAATCCAAGCTCCATAAAATTCCAATTTCAATGAAGAATTTGCCGTGCATTATATTGTTGATTAGTTTCATATCCTGAAGAAAATGTTAAATTTGACAACTTTTTGATAAGATATATTAGTAATGTTTTGACTTTCGAACTTTATTTTAGAAATAAAATGTCTATATATAATATTTTTAATATGCCATTTACAAATCTATGGTATAGTTTTTCTTAAATTTATGTGAATTGCCACGTTTTGGAAAATAATATGAAATCGTATCACTTTTATACAAAAAAATATCTGAAAATCCATGTAAAATTGTTTAAATGTCTTTATTTTCGTGATTTTTGTATAATTTTGTCAATAAAAATTTCTTATTTTAAAGAAAAATTTGCAAAATGCATATGTGTTTTTCATTATAAATTGCTTGTAAATGTATGCTATTTTGTTAAATTTCTAAAGAACACCATTGGAAATATAAATTAAAATTATTTTTACACCCAGATGATTTCAAGGCCCAAAAAAATGCCTTAAAATGAAAATGTGTGATACTGGTATCAACCCTTTTTGAAATGAAGGTAAAAATAGCTACTCAAATTAGGAGAGAGTAAAACGTGTCGAGTTCTCATTTCATAGTATAAGTGGTTTGAAGTTTGTGTATGGAATCGTAGTTGTTCTATTTTGCCATGGTAATATATAAACTTGTAGCTTTTATATGTTGGTTGCATGTTTTATTTATACAGCACATTTTCTCCAGAATTACTTGTGTGTTACCGTTTGTAAAAGAAATCAAGAATCACCCATATTTCACCGTGTAAATTTTTTTGTTTTAACCAAAGAGTAACTTCAACACAAATCTCATTTAATATCTTAGTTATTTACTATTTTGTGGGTTTTTTTTGTAGTATAGTTGTGTAGAAGTTCATCCAAACTTAGGGAGTGGTGAAAAGTTTTCATGTCATAGTTAATAAATACAAAATTACCTTTTATTATAAAATTCAATTAAGTGTGGACTTGTCAAACTGGAGTCATGTTGAAGTTATCTCAACTTACCAGGTGGTGAAAAGTGTCTTTCACATTGAAGTGAATGATATATTTTATATAGCAAAGATAACCTTTTAATATTATAAGTTTGTCAAAGTGGGAGTTGGCTAAGTCTTGTGGAAGTGAGGTTTGTCATAGTCGTGTGAAGCCTTGTCGAAGTTAATTCGGTCGAAGTAAAGTTTATGTCGAGGTGAACTCATCAAAGAAAAAGTAGGGTTTCTCATAATAAGTGTATCACAGTCGAAGAAACTCAAATGTTTATTATGTAGTTCAAATTAATTGATTTTAACTGTCGCAGTTTTTCCTGGATCCAGAATATTAATTTAGTTCCTCTCACTTGGTGCATATTATCAATTTCTAAGATGTTTTTCAGATCCAATATCAACACATTTATAAGAAGAATAATTTTGAAGCTAAGTTGTTGTTGAAGCATGGCCTATCCCTCTTTGTTGGTTCCTTCGAGATAAATTCTCATTTTGGAGATGAAGAGGAACGAATCAGAGGCCTTCTAAATGAAATCATAGTGATATAAATATAACATTTTTGTTGTTCAACTCTATAGGATTATGATGATGTAATGCTGGTTTTCAGGAGATCCGATTATGATGATGTAATGCTGGTTTTCAGGAGATCCAAGGCTGTATATAATGAGGAATTGCTTGTTTCAAGGATATACAAGAATGGTGTCATTATTGTGAGTGAATTGAGAATACTATTTTTTTTTAAGATCATTATGTATTGATCTCTTTTTGCTTGCATTGAATGGGTCTATGGATTATATTCTTGTTTTCTGATTGAAAATAAACGTGTTTTTTTCTATTTGAGAAAAAAAGAATTATAGAGATAACAATAAACCAACTTTATATTTAAGACTTAAAAATTAATGATACAAAATTCAAAGCCAAATCAAATCTCAATATGAATTTTACCGTTACCCAATTTGCTAACAGGTAATCTAAACACCCAAAAACTTTATTTAAACTTAAAAAGCGAGTGTTCACACCAATTACAGGGTTGAAAATAAAACAATTATAAAAGAACAAAAACCTTCATAACTAATTCCAAATGTAAATCTGAGCATTACCCAAGTAAGAACTTTATCTAAACGTAAAAGTGAGTGTACATATTGTTTGAAGGGTTGGAAAATAACCATCTTGGTATTAAGGGCCAAAATAACAATAGAAAACCCAAAAGCTCCAAACCACATTCGAGATGTAAATTTGAGCATTACAAAAATTTCCTTAACAAATAATTTGATTACCTAAGTAGGAAGTTTGAAAACAAACTATCTTGGAATTTATACGGTGGAAATAATGATAGAAACCCAATAACATCCTAACCTAATTCGAAACGTAAATACACAACATACCCAATTTGACTTTCACTCAATGAATTCTTGAAATTTTCTTAGAATAGACCATAGCCTTGATACCATCATGGTTTGTAGTGAATCCTAGTGGCAGGTAAAACCCCAACGTATGGGGTTCAACATAGAGAAATATTTATAATAACCCTTGTCGAGCAAACTATCCATCAAACGCTCCATAAAAGCCCTACCCAATCCAATCCAAAGCATACACTACTCAAATATATATTTATATAAATTTCTTGAACACCTTATGACTCATCTTTTGTTTCATGACGTTTATATATGAATATAAAATACTACATGTTTCTATAATTTGGAGGTCTATTTAGTTAATAAAAATACTTGTATATAATAAAACATGAGCATTCATCCTTGTATTTTTCATGGTTAAGTGGTATCTTAAAATAGTTCCCATGCTATAACATTTGAATCTTACATAAGCCTTAATCCATAGATAATTGACAAATTGATTATGACATGATTAGATATGGAATATAACACAAATTTATCAAAATTTTGAAACTTATTTGTCTCATAAATTTTCAAATCTAACTCTTATGTAAATTTATGGTACTTTGCAATAAATTCAATGAAAATATTTAATGTATTAGCAATGGTATAATCAACTTGTATTTTAGAATGTTTACTTGGCATGAGCTAATTTTGAATGCATTTATGGCAAATTTGGTTTCCAAATTTGTTTTTGTAACCACCACATTTGAGAGAATCTTGGTGCAAGACTAAATAACAAGAAGTGAATTCAATTGTTGTTATTCCCTCTAATTGCATCAACATTTATCATTTGTAGATTTACGAAAGGTTGTTCATCACTTCCATAACAATGAAACATTTGTCCTAAGATCTTCATGACATTTTAATGATGAAGAGAAAGGTCTTCATGACATTTATTTTAGTGTTCTCTTTTTCACTTCATCACATTTACCTTACTTTTAGTTTTGCTAGTAACTAAATTTTGTATATCATACGATGTGTTTCAAATTAAAGATATGATAAAGAATAAATCTTACGTTAAAATTTTAAATTTGAAATATGATAAAGGATAAATCTTACGTAAAATTTTAAATAAATATACATATTTTTAAATTTAAAAAATGCATGCTTTTTTAATATATAATGTCTATCAAAATTGAATCATAAGTTCCAAGACTTTTGGAAGTGGTAAAAGGGTATTTTTTGGATCCGTAGCTCGATAGCAAAATACCCAAACTCTAGGATCAAAGATTCTTTTAGGGTTCCAGTCTACAATAATAAATGGGGAAATACAAATCCAAAGGAGGTTGCTTTAGATCTAGCCAAGCCTTCTCTCAAGTTTTCTCTCTCGAAGGGATATGAAAGCATCTTTTGCCCAGGTTAATACCACTTATGGAAGTTGGTTGGAGATCAGGTTGAAGGATCGTAAAGTCACACGTCCCTTTCTCCATGGGATCTTGAATCATTCAAAAAACTTGCAAACGATGGATCCCTTCGGGTCGATGAAGATCCAATCAGTGGAGCTTCTTACAAATGGTAGGATATTGAAGGAATTTAATGAGTTGAGATATCAAAAGGGAGATTTTATCCTAGATGTAGAAACCGTGTATCGCGTAAGGAAGTACGGTGGGTGATATGGCTAGATCAACCACTTTTATTTTGAAGGTTTTTCTATATTGGACTTTCTCAAGTGATTCCTTCATAATCATATTCAAACAAGTATACAACCCTTGCAACAATGGGAGATCATATGGGCAATTGCCCCTTAGCAGAAAGTGTGGATTTCCAAATATTTATCAAAATATTGAAGGGAAATCCATTCTTTTCATGGTTAAAGCTTCAAATAGAATAAAAACACTAAAGATGAAGCTATGGGATAAACCGAGGATCTCAAAAGCACCCCAATGCCTCATCTATTAAGGAAAACAACTTAAGGATCATCAGTCTCTCTCTGACAACAAAATCTCCAAGGACTCAACTATTATTTTGTTAATGCAGCTTCGAGGGGGGGTCACTTGTTCGGGTTCACATCTAAGCCTTTTTATTATAAGAATGCTACTTCAAAGCCAGACTCCTCCAAAGAAGCACTAAACTCAGAGATTCATTTTGTAATGTTTCAAATACCTAACCCATATAGCATTGAAAAGGAAAATGAAGTTCCTAGGCTGGAGATTATAAAAGTTGAGGTAAACATACTCTTTTCTACATGCAAATATAAAGCAATAATTTGCAAGTTTAACAACTTCTGGCCACGAACAAAGGAGCTAGAACAATGGATTCATGCTAACTGGACCACAAATTGTGATTATTATTTATGTTCCAAAAACTTCTTTATTGTCCAGTTCTTCTCTCAAGCAGATTATAAACATGTTTTGAAGAAGGACAGTGGTTTAGGGGAAGAGGTGGGTTTTTTTATTTCCCCATGGTTTCCATATTTTGATCCTACCACTATGATAATAACGAAAATGCCAATCTGGGTCTGGCTCTTGAATCTGCCCCTTCCATTCTGGCATCAACCAATGTTAGAAGACATTGGAAACACCTTGTGTAGGTTTATTAAGCAAGATAATGGTTGTATGCAGCATGGATTATTCAATTATGCACGGATCTATGTGGAAGTGGATCTAAGCAAAGGGATGCAAGACAAAATCTTGTTGCAGACTAAAAACTTCAAGCATTCCCAAAGTTTGGACAATGAAAACACAACATTTACATGTCGTGTTTGTTCACAAACATGTCATCTACAGGATGCCTACTCCCAATTAAGCAAGCAACCTAAAAAATAAAAAAAGGGCAACCTCCTAAATCAAAATCTTGGGCGCCTTTCGATCTTGCTTAACCCAATAGTGAGGAGGTGGAATATGGAAGACAAAGACAAAGGCAAAGAGTCAGCAGAAACAGAAATAACTAAAGAGGGAAACAAATCGTTGGATCTCATTCAACATGTGACTTGCTCACTTCCTAGAGCTTTAAATATGACACATCTCACTTAGTTGAGGCTAATCCAAATCTCAAGGGTTGGACCGAGGTCAAGAAGAAGAAAGGAAAGAAAGGAAATATTGAGGATTATCTCAACCCATGACTCTTCAAAGACTATTTCTCTATTTTATTTAGTTTTTTATTATGTCTTTATTTTGTCGTGTATGTTAGCATCGTTTTCTAAATATATGCATTATGCATATATATGCAGCATGTATTTTTATGGCTTTTTTAGAAAAATAAAGTTACTATACAAAAAAAATTACTATACAGAAAAATGATGTCTATTAAGATTAAAAATAAATACGTTGAGGCTATGAGCCTATACCTATTACTTGACACTAAAAAAATTAAGTACATTGGAAACATGAGCCCGTATTTGCTAAATTTTATTATATCACATGTTATATTTCAAATTTAAAATATAATAAAAAATATATTATTTTAAAATTTTGAGTGACTATATATATTTTTTAAATTAAAACAAAAAAAACAAAAAACTACACATTTCTATGTACTTATGCTCTAATTTGATATAAAGTTTGTGGTTACACCAAAACCATCTTAATTTTTTTCTTTAAATACCCTACCCCAATCCCATAAAACCATGTTATTTTTTTTCTTTAAATACCCAATCCCAATCCCATGCCATATCCACTAAGCAAAATTAGTTTAAAATGAATGAAAATATCTTAACTAATAATTCCAAGTACCCAATCCAATCCAAATTCTAATTATATTCATCTTCATATTTAGATATTACTGTTATTATGCATAAGTATCATAAATACTCCGAAATCTTAATTCAACCTTATTTCTTCTGACACCTAAATTAACTCAAGCCATCTACGCATAACCCGACCATGACGAAATATTGCGTGCCATTCCCACCCTTACCTTTTATAACGCCTTTGCATGTAAATTAACATAGGCATAATCCAGACCATTACCAAATATTGCACTTAATTCTCTAGCGTTTTGCCATATATTGAACGATCCACTAGTTGCCTTGAATACTACCTTGAATACTAAAGAATTTGGTGTTTGAAGAAGCATTAACTCTGGAAGAAGTATTAACTAACTGTACAAGATGGTCTGTCCTGTGTGTCTTAATTTCATTTGATTGCGGTAGCTGCTCGGCAACTATACTGCATGAGCGCATTATCTATATACTAGAAATTGCCCCAAATAAGTGCAATAATACATCGATAGGTTATTGTTGGAGTGAAATGACTTCAAAAATAAAAAAGGAACTAAAACTAAGAAAATGCATAATTTTTTCATTCCTTGTCTTCCTACTTGTATCTAGTTTCTTGTTACTTGTATCTATTAATCTTGGTCGGGAGCTTTTTTGGTTCAAAATCATTATCTTAAACATTTTAGTTATAATTTTTATAAAGAATTTATTAATATTTTTACATGTTTGGTGATTCTCACTAGATCTATGTATTAATGGTTCTTGTTTATATAATCAATAAAATGGATGATGACACATAAATAAATCCAAGTAAAGGTTTATGGAGAAATTAAAATGTTGTGTTGATCTTTCTTTCTATTGAACCACATACCATTCTAGTGGCTATTATGATAGACCTATTGGAGGTGCTATATCCAAGAATAGCTCAAAATGATAGTCTAACCCTTTCTTAGAGAACCCTACACGATATTTCTACAATGGCACTATTTTGATATAATTTAATAAGTCATCCACGACCATTATAATTATAATCCCACTAAGCATGCCTGCAACTACTATCTCCACTTCAACTTTTTTGCTTTGTTCTTGTTTTTTTTTAACAGAAATAGAAAGGAAATATATATAAAAGTAGCTGTGCACAGCCATTCAATACAAAAAGAGTGTACCAGAGTATCTGTGCTTAACAGAGAAGTAGCACAAGGAGGTCATCCATTGAGTTTCCCTAAACACTTCAAAATGATTCTGATCAAAACTCTTAAAGCCTGGGGTTGTATAAACCCTTACAAACTGTTTGCATAATAGAAGACAGAAATACATTTAACATAGCTAAATAAAATAAAACTAAGGATTGCCTCTTGGCTGCAAGACTGATTCCTCCTCCATTGGAAGCACGACGCCATCAGAGGCTACATGAACTCGACTGCTCTGGTTCATGGAGATGAGTTTCTGAAGGTCCTCAGCAATCCTTTCAACCTGGCCCTGAACTTCACGAAGACGACTCTCATTGTCATCAATACGTGAATCTTGGTTGCTGATTTGAAGCGAGGTGTAACTGACTGTATCTTCCATCTTCTTCACCACCTGAGCCATCTCTCTATTGTCCATTACACTGATGGAAAGCAGCTTGTAAAGGCGCCTTAAATTCTTCTTAATATCCACGAGCCCTGCATTCTCCCCATGCTGTGCCATTTCACTAGCTTTTGGCCAAAGAGTGATACGAGCAAACTGTTTCTGAATAGAGAGAACAGAACTGGAAATGGCCACAGAGCTGTTAAAGCAAGCACGAAGAACCACAAGCTCTTTAAGCAAACGAAGCCCGCTGTCACCACATGCCAATGTTCCCACGTCTCCCTTTTTCCACCCAGTGCACCTGCATCCGATGACCAAACTGCTGTCCCAATTGCCTAAAGGAGCTGGAGTCGAAACTGAGAGGGAGAAGCAAAAACACGGGGAGAAGGCTGCAAGAGCCACCCTCTCTTTCACCACTGAGCGAATACAGGGAAGGACCTGCCACGGAAGACCATGAAAATTCCCTTCTCCTATACCAGAGATAACATGCAAGAGAAAACTCAGAGCGTCGAACGAACCAAGGCCAAGAAGGGATGAGTAATGAGAAGACATAAGGCGTCCCGTAGAAGCCATATTGAAAACCGAATTGAATACTGGAGCGTGCGAGGGAGTGTTGATTAAATCCCTGAAAGGATGGGCTTTTAAAACCAGAGGAATCGAGAGGGGCGGTTTCCAGCGAAGGGACCACGCGACAGCGGGAACAGAGGGGGTAGGACAGGGCCATAAAGGAGACATGACGGCGTAGGAAGTGGCTGTGGAGGACGAGCAGGAGGGATAAGACTTGAAAAATGAAGGGGAAGAGGAGGGGGGGAAAGGAAAAAAGGGGGGGCCAAGTGACCCCAAAAGGGGGGGGGTTAGAGGTGAAAAAAGAGTAAGAAAGGAGGGATAAGGAAGAGCGGGCGAGAAAGGGGAGAAAAAAGAATGGGGACAATGACTCTGTTTTCCATGGAATTGGGCATTGAGGGGCCGGAAGGGGGGCTTCCAGTGCCACCAATTAAGGGATAAATTTGTGAATAGGGCGATTTCCATTCTGTCGATACTGCCCTTGTGAGAGAGAAGCTCCCCCATTTGCCAGACTGTCAGCTGCCGAATTGTTGTGCCGGAGGATATGATATGCTTCATAGCCGCTGGACATAAGGAACTTAGCTTTTTCATAAAGTCGCCGACATTTGATGGCTCCCTCATTGTATCCATTAATTAATTTATAAATGACATGCCTAGAATCCCCAATGATCAAGGCCTTGCAAATTTTCTTTTCCTTAAGAATGTGGAGGCTCTGTATAAGAGCCATCCACTCAGCTTCATTGTTGGACCTGATGCCGAGCCCCCAAGAGAATGTATGTTCTACATGTCCTCCAGGATTCAGCAGAATCCCCCCCGCACCTGCCTCCCCAGGATTTCCTTTCGAGGCACCATCAAAGAAAAAAGTGAAGGAGTTTTTCTCCCGAAGCCAAGACTTAAAATCATTCGAAGGAAGGCGAAGCTCCCAAGAGAGGGACTGAGGACCAATTTTGGACTGAAGGGAGCTATGCTCTTTTAGGAAATGTTTGCTCCAAGAGGAATAGGGCTCGGGAATGGACTCCTGAGTGGGGAAGAAGATTTTGTCTGATACAAACTTTTCTGCTATCATCCCTATGGTTTTGGTTGCTATATAGGTGGGTATGGCTTTTTGGTCTTTAAATATAGCACGATTCCTTGCTAACTAGAGCTGCCAATAGAGGTTCTTTGGAATGGTGGCCCAAAGGCGACTTAGAACTGGTTTATTCCGAAGAGAACCGGGAAACTGCTTGGGCCAATCCTTAAAAAGTTGAACCGCCTTGTCAGGAAAGTTAAGGTCATAGTCCTGTGGGAGGATAATCTTCCACACTGAGAGAGAGAGACTTTGCACTGAAGAAAAATGTGGCTGGATGTCTCTTCAGCGGAATTACACATGGCACATCGAGAGGGGCCTGAAATGCCCCTTTTCCTTAGATTTTCCGCTGTAAGCAGCTTATTATGCAAAAGCAGCCATATGAAATTATTGACTTTGGGGATGCTATTAGAGTGCCAAAACTGCTTCCAGATCCTTTCCACTGAGCTTGATTCCATGCTTATCTTTTTATAACCTTCTTTAACATTATATTGGCCTAACTTGCCCCAGCCAAGACGATCTGGAATTGAAAGGCTCGTTGGGGACAAACCGTGGAGGGATAAGAAGAGGGCGGCTGAAGCATTTTCTAGATGTGTTGGGGGAGAAAGATGTTTCCAGCCAGACCATCGTCCTTGAGAATCCCAACAGGAGAGGTCAAAAAGAGAGATGATGCCGTGATCACGAGCCCAATCAGACAGAGGGGGCAGTTTTGGCAGGGAGGAGCGAGGCAGCTGTCCAAGAATGCTATTGGTCCAAACATTGATCTTCTTTCCATTCCCTGGGATCCAATCACTGTTCTCAAGAATGATGCTGAGGGATTCTTTACACAGTTGCCAGAGAGAGGTTCCTTTACCTATCCAAGCTTTGTCCAGCAATTTTGATCTAGGCCTTTTGATATATTTTTTTCTGATGACTTCCTTCCACCATTCTTTCTTTTCCGTGACCAGCCTCCATACCAATTTGGCTCCCAAAGCCTTGCACACAAGCTCAGGATCTCTGATGCCTAACCCGCCTTGAAACTTAGGCCTCTTGACCGTTTCCCATTTAACCAAATGGAACTTCTTGGACTGAACTTTTCCACCCTGCCATAAAAATTTCCTAATTTCTTTGCAAATACTGATGATGACAGTCCTAGGAGCAAGGACCATCGAACTGATATAGATAGGGTAGGAGGAGAGGATGGACTTTATTAGCACAGTCTTACCAGCTAAATTCAACCATTTCGATCCCAAGGAATGAATTTTGTCTTTGATTTTTTGGATCACCGGATTCCACATTGAGGTAGTCAAGGTTTTCTTAACCACAAGGATACCCAGGTAAGTAAAGTGGGTCCAGTTGGGATTGACTTTGATTTGAAGGATTTGAGAGATGCTGCAGAGGGTTGCTGGAGGACAGTTCCACCCATAGATTTGGCTTTTGTGTAGGTTTACTGAACTTCCAGAGGATTGGAGGAAGATGTCCAAGGGCCTGAGAAAATTCCTTGCTATTTGAGGAGAAGCTATGCCAAGCAGGATGGTGTCATCCGCAAAAAGAGCATGATTGATGGGGGGGACAGAGCCACGATAGGAGAGGCCTGGGAGAGAGCCTTCAGCTTGGAGTCTATTCAGCCTTCTGCTTAGGGAGTCAGCCACTAGAATATAGAGGAAGGGGGATAGAGGGCATCCTTGCCTAACTCCTCTAGAGGCTTTGAAAAATTCTGAGGGACGACCATTGATAAGGGGAGCTATCCAGGGAGAGGAGATGCAGGCTTGCACTTGGGAGATAAATGCTGGGGGAAAACCAAAACTCTTCAGGACTAAGATGATATAGGAATGCCGCAGTCTGTCAAAAGCATTAGCGAGGTCCAACTTTATGGCCATCCTGGGCTCCCCCCTTTTGGTACTGGAGTGAATGGCTTCTTGAACTAAGAGGATATTGTCACTGATTTGTCTACTAGACAAGAAGCCGCCTTGATTTGGGGAGATAAGGGAGGGGATGATTTTCTTAAGCCTCAAAGACAACACTTTGGAGAAGATCTTGTAGGAGGCATTGCAGAGCGATATTGGTCGAAATTTTTTGATGGAAGAGGGGTTGGGCTCTTTGGGGATCAAAGGCAGAAAGGTGGAATTGGTGGCTCCCCCCATATTTCCTTTTTCCATCCAGGTGATGAGGCGCATTAGATCTTTCTTGATAAGGGACCAAAAGAATCTGTAAAAGCAGATGGGGAATCCATCCGGGCCTGCAGCCTTATCCGGATGGAGACTCCAGATAGCATTCTTAACCTCTTCTTCTGAGATGGGGGATTCAAGGCTGGTTTTATCCTCAGGGATGATCAGAGCAGGGATATCTGAGACCATTTCCTCCATCAATCGATGTGAAACAGGCTCTGCATCATTGTATAAATGCTCAAAAAAAGATCTTACCTCAGTGTTGATGGCTGCTTGCCCTTGTATGACTGATCCATCTTCATTCTTGAGTTCTCGTATTGTGTTCCACCGTTGCCTATCCCTGCATTGATTTTGGAAGAACTTAGTGTTGTGGTCTCCACCTTTGAGCCAAAAGACGCGTGAACGAAGTCTCCAGCTTTCCTCCTCGTCCCTAAGAATTTTCTGGAGTTTGGCTTCCAGTTCGATTTCCTTGAATAAATGATCTTTAGTGATTGTGCTAACTTCCATCTCAGCTTGAAGGTGCTCCATATATTTTAAGATGTTTTTCTTTTGCTCCGCTGGCTCTTTATATTGAGTTTTTGCCCAAGATTTAAGAGCGGCTTTCACCCGTTTTAACTTCTGTTCCCAAGAGAATGCAGGGGTGCCAGGGATGAAACACCTCCAGGTTTCAGTGATGAGATCCTTGACCGCAGCTGAATCCAACCATAATCTATTAAATCTGAAAGGAAGGGGGCCCAGGTTTTCCTCCGGCGGAAAGAAAAGGCAAACGGGTTTATGGTCTGACACTGCAGAGCTCAGGATCTTGACTTCTGGCTGCTGATCAAGGAGATGGGTACTTGCTAGAAAACGATCTAGACGGGCTGCGATATAACCAGGACCGACTCGCCTATTGCTCCACATGAAGGTGCCATTTTTAGGTTTGACATCTGAAAGAGCCCATTGGGAAATGAGATCTTCCAATCTTTCCCCAAAGGGATCTCTTACCTTGGAGCCTCCTCTGCGCTCAGCTACCGAAATAGTGACATTGAAGTCTCCTGCGATAAAGCAAGGGTCCGACTTCTTGCCATCACATTGTTCTTCCAGCGAAGACCAGAAAATGTCCTTTTGTGAATTCATGGTTGGGCCGTAGACATTCCCAATCCAAAAAATTTTTTTGGTTTCCCTATTTTCTAATTTTAAGAAGATCCAATTCCTATTTTCAATAGTAGAACTCAGCTCAAACTTATCTGCGTTCCACCAACAGAGAAGCCCTCCTGAAGCACCACTGGCACTAAGAGCGTGGCCTTTTCCATTTGTCCATATACTTTTGAGAAGAGCAATGTTTTCTTCGGCAGGTTTTTTAGTCTCCTGGAGGAGAAGGATTGAGGTAGATTCCATTGTCTTGAATCTTTTGATAACTTCTAGTTTCTGCGAACCGCCCAGACCTCTGCAATTCCAGGAGACTATTTTCATTATTTTCATTGTTGTTTAAGGGCCTTCTCCCTCTCCTTTTTTTCCTCTTCCGCGGTAAGGATATATTTACTTGCTTGCGATGATTTGACGAGAAAATCTAGATTGGCCTGCTTTCCCGCCGCTTTTTCCCTTGCTGCCTCCTGCTCTCTGATGGTTTTATTTGTTTTCCTTCCCTTTCTGGAAAGGGGTTCTTGCTCTTCTACAGAAGTGTCTGTATTTTCCTCGGTGCCTATTCTTGCCCTTGAACGAGTGATAGATCCTTCAGAGGTTGTTGGTTTGTCTTTCCTATCCCCAGTGTTTCCAAGACCCTCTTCCTGAGTTCCCTTTTCTGGTGGAACTTCTGGACCGTCTTCCCTGCCTTCCTGCTCCTAGGGCGATGTGATAACGATCTGGGGTTTTGAGCTCGGCTGATGATCCATTTCCGGGTTTTCAACCTGATTTTCTGCTTCCTGATCTTCTGTCTCCAGGACCTCAAATCTATTTCCGGGGGGGCTCTTTGATGAGGGGATTTGTTGCTTTGAGGGCTTGGCAGCCTTTTTTCCATTTGCAACGTTCCAACCCTCGCTAGGAAGGCTATCCGTGATGGGTTTCTCCGGTTTCTTCGGGCATGATTTAGCAAAATGGCCGTATTCATGGCAGAACTTACACTTAAAAGGGATTTGCTCGTAGTCAACTGTTTGCAGATGATTCCACCCATCAATGGAAAGCATGATTGCCTCCAGGAGACATTTCTCAAGATCAACTTCAACGCAGATGCGAGCGCAAGAAAACATAGGGGCTTTTGGCTCAGATTTGTCCACATATTTTCCTAGGGTATTCCCTATTGTTCGGAAGTCCTCATCATTCCAGCAGTGGAGGGGGAGATGTGGGAGTTTGACCCACACAGGAACTGCCTTTGGGATATCTTTTTCAGGGTTAAAAGAAAGATCCCATTTGTTCAGATACATACCTCTCGGACCCATGAAGTAAGGCCCATTCCTGAAGATTAGATCGCGATCCTCCTTCTTTTCAAAGATGAAAGCAAAGTATCCTTTTCCACAAAAGATTTGCTAGACTTCCCCCTGTATTAGGGTTCTCCAGTTCTTATTCAACCAAATTTCAACAGAGCGCGGGGAAGGCCAAAGGCCAGTGAACAAGCCAATGAGGCCTTTCTCAGAGAGAGCAACTGCCTTCCTTTTAGACGCGACGGAACAGAGCTTTACTTCAGGGACCTCCGATCGCTTGACGAATTTTGAAGATGGGGCCGCAGTGACAGGAACAGGAGGGAGGCCAGCCACAATGGACTGGAACCTGTCCTCCACTGATGGGGGATCCGGCGAATCCATGCCAGGGCACGAAGGCCCTCACGGACAGGCGCAAAACGGCTTCAGCGCAGCAAACCCTAGCAGCTCGCAGAGACTGTGTTATACCTTCCTTGAAAGTTGTTGCTAACTTTTTTGCTTTGTTTTTCACTACTATCTTCACTGGGAATTTTTTGTTTTGTTTTTCGTTGATGATCAATAATGGTGTGGTGACAGTTGGGGATATGGGATCTAGCGAGTGTTACAATTTATGTGCAGTATGAGGCATTATAATAATTTCATACGATTTTTTGGGTGCATCTATACCAACAACATACATGATTTTTACCCAACCAAATTATATATTTTGTCCATGTCTCTCCATGCCAT
Organism: Pseudotsuga menziesii; assembly: GCA_001517045.1. Classification (NCBI taxonomy): domain Eukaryota; kingdom Viridiplantae; phylum Streptophyta; class Pinopsida; order Pinales; family Pinaceae; genus Pseudotsuga; species Pseudotsuga menziesii. The sequence goes on from LPNX010285585.1 coordinate 72,600, forward strand.
GATTGCCTTGCCCTAAATTAGACCACAAAAAATTCAACCACTGAACCTTTAAAGGCTTTAAATATTTATGGCCTCGTTATTTTTATTTGTGTTGCATTATCATGTGTGTTTTATTATGCCCTTTTAAAGGACCATTGGATCTTAAATTAGTGATGAACGAGTAAGAAATTGCATTTCATTATTTTTATTATTTTTGGATCTAAATAAAAATAATTTAGATGATGTTATATAAATAGTTTAATTTTACAAAGAAATGATGTGGACTGATGCGTCTTCAATAGGGGAAAAGGCAAAGCGTATTGAGCTTACTAAGCAGGTGTCATAAATGAGATGAAATTTCTCACTGGTTCACCACTTATTTAAGATCTAATGATCCTTTAATAGGGCATAATATCTTTGTAAAATTAAACTACTTATATAACATCATCTATAGGCTCACTACATGGGACTATCAACTCCTAGACTCTATTAATATTAATATTTCATTATGAAATGATTTTATGCAAGCATCCCATATAATCATAGGTCCCTTATCTTGACAATTACAACTCTCTCCAAACATAGGTTCCCAAAAATCCAATAGCATGTCTTAGATTATAATGAAGTTGAATAAATGTATACAAATAATAAACCAACTTACAAAAAGCACATGATAGACTTCTTGCAACTTTCCAATGACCATTTATTAACAAAGCTAGAGAATTTCATGAATATGGACCATGTATGCTACAACTTGCACGACATTATAACATTATAAAAATAGTATAGATTACAATAAAATGACATTGTTTTCTCATAATGAAAGGACATTATAAGGGCATATTTCTTCAATACATTAGAGAATAAAATAATAAATTTGAGAAACTTTGATGGTTGAGATTCATGTGATCATTTTGATGGAAATGTTGTTATAATGAAATGAGTATGAATTATCTTCTCCTTCCAAACGTATACTATTAAAACAAGCAGTCTCAGTGTGTTTCTTTTGCACTTTGAGTGTGTCCAATTTGAAGATTGTGGCCATTCATGCTATAGTTGGAAAAAATTATACTTATGAAATTTTGTTATTAATATATATAGCCATGAGTGGATGGGTGGCTGTGTTTTGCATGCCTTGTCAAGTATTTAGTATTATTATGTTTAATGCATGTTCCTATATATGTTGTATTTACAAGGGTTATGGTACAGTTAAGTGGACATATGAACTCAGAAAGCATGTTTTTTGTTGAGATCAACATATCCATGTTGAATTGCTCTCAACACTATGTAATTTGAATGTCATATTTTAGTGTTATTGGATTCCTTTAGTTTTTGTATGGTCATTTTCAAGTTCATATGGGTTTAGTCAATCCTGGTTCATATGGGTTTAGTCAATCCTAAACAAATAATCACTTGCTAATAGAAATTCATTATAAACAATGACTTAGTCACTGATTTTTTTTCGGTCTGCAATAGTATTTTACTATTCTCTTATGCTTCTTTGAAGCATTGGACTTGGAATCAAGGAACCTACATTTAAAAATGTTGAAAGTATTATTTTTATCAAAATATTTTCTGCACTATGTTACCGTTGAATGGGGTTTGTCTATTCATATTGATAGAAGGATCCTTCTAGTACCAATAAAGTACATGCGCATGAGGAACAAGGCTTGTAAAATGAATCTTGGGACTTGGTCGTCTTTAGATGTATATATTAAAATAAGGTGCAAATACCATAAACTCTCTATTAGCACCCAAATCTACATTTCAATTTTTTTCATTTTTTGCTCGAATGTTAAGATTCCTCGCTTTTGCTAGTCTCTCTAAAAAATGTGCTACCAAAAGTGAGAGCAGTATAAGAGCTAACCAAAACACCCCCAACCCGTGGGATTCCGAGAGACCAATCCGTACTTAAATTGCAATTTTGGTTGTTTAATTTGCAATTTGGGTGATCTGAGTAGTTTTAATTTGACCAATGGCCGACCAAAAATTTGACCAATGGGCATCTCACTATGGTGTCTTTATTTTGTTCACGTTTGTTTAGTTTATATGTTCCCTGCCCATTGTGCAAGCAAGGAACATATAAACTAATATATCTTGTCAATGGTGTTTTTGCTAAATGAATAAGGAAAGATTTGGGTCTTTAATGGGTCATAATGATGATTGACTTGGGTCACGTGTTGGATTTTTTTTTAAATCCTTGCTATGGTTGGCATGAATTGAAGAAATTTAGATTTATGCCTTTCTTGGTTTTGTGGGGTATTTCAATTGCATGCAATGTCTTTTTATCTGACAATAAAAATATATGCCTGCATTCCAAGACATTGTTTATATATGTGCTATCTATCAACAATGCAAATCATCTTTTAATGTCATAATAGATAAACAAGCTAGTGAGGTGTTGGTTGACAAGATCTTTGAGAAGGATTAAATCTCTTCATAACAAGCATTAAATCTTTGAAGTTGTAAATTGTTTTATGGTTTTTTCACTATAAAAGAAATAAGACCTCTATGGATGTGATCTTTCTAATTGTTTGAGAAATTGAGGATTAAGATGGATCCATACTTCATAGATTCTAGGTTAACATGAATGTAAGTTCATTATAATGAACTACTATCAACTTGGTGAAAAATTATTTCTAATTAACAAATAAAACAAAGATTTTATTGCAACCTAACTAATAATGATTAACCTACTCATTAAACTCTTACCAACTAAGACTTAAGATGATAATAAAGTAGTGTAAACTTACCACTAAATCACAAGGCAATCAATAATAATTAGCTTACTCATAAACTCTTAACAACATAGAATATAGTAAACTTATGAAAACTTATTACGAAAACATAGATAGAGCTACCACTGAACTACGATGCAACTAACTCTTTGTATGGACATTTGTTAGTTTGAATTAGGCATAGGGGATTAAATTTTATTGTTCACTAGATACATTTCCTTAGATAATATGTTATTTATGGTATCAGGGTGTATCATATTGTTCACATATATACATTTTTCCAATTAAAGGTCCATATAAAAATGTACCAAGGATTTTGTTGCTCTAGAGCAACTTCTATTCACATTTACCTATGTCTACACAACACTTCTATATAGTTGTTCTAAAATGGCTCTTAAGGTCTTCAATTCTCAAGAATTCCACATGAATCAAGGACACTCATGTTGCACATTAATGTTGCAATGCACTAATTTAACGAACTAATGCTCATGTTGATCCTTCCATGATTGTTATCTAAACAACTATTTCTTCTATACAACTCTCTGCTTCCACTCTTGGACGTCTTATTTTTCTTCCTCTTCCTCTTCCCTTTCCATCAATAGGTTATCTTTAGCTTTCTCTGTCTTCTTTTTAGACGAGAAATTAAATATAAATATAATTATTGTCAAATCTACCACATCTGTTCACAAATCTACATAATTCCTCCTTTACAAACACTAATTTAGTTTTGGTTTCTCCTTTGGAGCAAGTTCACCCTCCAACACTGACCTATCGACGTATCATTGCACCTCCTTAGGGCAATTTCTCCAAAAGGTTCATAAAACACCGAAAGAAAAATCGGATAGATACATCAATTGAATTGAGTACCAATATCTCAAACTTGAATAGATGCAAAATGGATAAACCAACTTAAAGAAAACACTTCTCCCTTGGAAAACAATATCTAGGAAAGCTCAAACCAACCTAAAAGTGGCATTGAAATAAATTATTTTGCAATAAACTAATATTAAATATTATTGTTCTTTAAAAGTTTATGTTGATCCAAGTTAGTAACTACGTTACAACTTTTGTTGTGATTCTTTATTTTATTAAAATTACAATTCCTTACAAAATATATTAAAGTAAGTTAAAAGAAGAGATACTCTAGGCTCCCACTATGTTTTAGGGCATGTCTCAAAGAGGCATAGTCTCATGGAATTCAATGATGATGGACTATGTGGAAAGTAAGAAGTGTAGAGAGGTCAATAATTGTTTTTGGAAAGAGGATACGCATAGTCTCATGGAATTCAATGATGATGGACTATGTGCAAAATAAGAAGTGTAATGAGGTCAATAAACTCTTTTGGAAAGAGGATATTGGATGCATTAAAACCTGATGACACATGACTTGCTTTTATCTATTTTGGTTCATTTAGCTACTTTTAAGCATGGCACAAAGATCCAAAATTACTTACTAAGAAGTATATTTGATATCTACATACTTTCAATCCCAAATTTCCACAAGTAAATTTAACAAGGAATGAGAAATTTCAATTTCAATGGAAATTTCTTTTGTTGACCCTCTTTGATTTTATATTTCTACTTTGAAGCATGGCACAAAGATCCACAATTACTTACTAAGAAGTATATTTGATATCTACATACTTTCAATCCCAAATTTTTCCACGTGGGTCCCACCCCTCATACCGACGATGGAGAGGACGGGACCAACACGTCGTTGCTGTCAAGCTGGGCGATCTAGCCCCGTGATTATAAGCATAAAAACGAAATGCATTAATATAAAAACATGCACAGATGCATCATGCACCCTATAGCAGAAGCAAACGTATTTATTTCATTCATGCATTCATCATGTTCATTCTAATTCATAAACAATTCATTGAAGACATTAAATACACAAGAATACTTATATGGAAACGAAGTTGGCCTGCAACTAGCTACGACGTTGCAACGTTCCACCCAACCATAGGCCAGTGTGCTCATTAACCTCTCAACATCACTGCCACCCCCGAGCTGGGCATGATTCCTCGAGGCACTAGGGAAATAACAGGCTCACACATAGCCCAAAAACCAAAACATCCACAATCAAGCCAACACACTGTTCGGTTTCACAAACTGCTAAGGCAACTAGCCAACAATACATGGGTTCCTTGGACTTTTCTAGCCAAGCCATGCTTGCATCAAACACACATTCAACCCGTTTAATCAAACACAGTCATACACAACCGTTGGGTATGAACAGAATGTTCCGGGAAACCAAAATGGAAAAGGAAACAAGGGTAAATCAACCCTCTGATAGTAATTTCGATTTCCAGGGACGTTTTGGCCCTAACGTGGCCAAAAACAAATTCATCAACACCCAAGAGAACAAGGTCTCTCCTCCAAATTGCTAGGAAACACAAAAATGATTTTTCAGCTTGGAGAATAGTGGGGAAATGCATCCAAATCGTGGGGAAGGGAACCCACCCATTGATCTTTCCAAAAACGAATTCCCAACCTGGGGAAATTGAAGAAAACGATTGCCCATATGAGGGAAAACACACAGCAAACCAAAAAAAGGTTTGCAACCAAGAACAACAGGAAAAAAATTGGGGAAAAACACCATGTGAGTAAAATCCGACCTCCCAAACGTTTATGGGAAACGTAGAGACTAAAAAGACCCCCATCCATGCCCAAATCATGGGTCTCCTTTTCCCATTCGCTGCACAACTCCACAAACGAAAATCTGGGTATGCAAAAATAGAAAAACGTGGAGGTAATTAATCAACACGGTCCTACTGCGTGAGGAGGACCAAAAGCGTCCCTTAGAAACCCCCAAATCATCCATCCTTGTTGCACATTCACTCAGTAAGACCCCAAACCAATTTCTGGGCATGCCGAAATCAAGAAACAACCTCCAAACGTGAGGGAGAGAGCTCCCTCCTCCTCCTCCTGCATGAGAGAGCCTCCATGTGAAGGGAATGGGTTGAGGAAATGAAAGGCATGGGTGCATAGTGGCTTGGGAATGCTTTCCCAAGCTTTTACTTGACCCACAAGTCAAAAACACACTTTCCAAAAATGGGTGACCTTCCAAATTCGAATTTGATGTCCATACCTTTCCCATCCCAAGGAAATAACTTTCTTCACCAACTTAGAGATGACTGGACACAAAAGACAAAAATGGTAGTTGACCACTCTATGGGTTTTTACCTTACACATTTGGATTTTCCCCATTGGCTCAAGGATTCCTCCTCCCTATTCCTTGTGAAATCATGCCCCCATCTCTTTAACGTTGCAGCGCGTAGCTAGTCATGGCATTTTTATTAATTTGCATTTTACATGTCCCAAAAACACATTGTGCCTGGCTAGCACATAAACCTTCGGCATCAATTTTAATCACCGAAACATCAAACACTAAATCCATGGTGGGGCCTTTGCCTTTAGCTCCACACCATGATTTAATACAATATTTACATCATATGCAATTTAATACCATGGGGTCAAAACTGGGGTGTTACAAATTTCCACAAGTAAATTTAATAAGGAATGGGAAATTTATTTATAAACTTTTTCTTGTCGACCCTCTTTGATTTTATCATTAGAGGAAATTTGGGGTCTAAAATGGGCATTATAAGAAAACGCGCCAACAATACATTTTGTGAGTTGGAATTCAAGAACCAATAGAATTTCAATAAAATGAGTCAACCATAATGGTTGAATTGACATATTTTTCATAAAAGAAAACTACTTTTTTATTCGTATTTTTGACATATCTCCCTGTGTTTTTACTCAAATTTCAAGCGGGGGAGCTCATTGGATGCGGAATTTAATTCTGCATCCAACGAGTAGCCACACTGCATACTTTTGATAGACCCCGCTACCCAAAAAACAAGAAATACCTGAAAAAACATGATGATGATGTCATCATCACATTTTTTCAGGTATTTCTTGTTTTTGGTGTAGCGGGGCCCATCAAAAATATGCAGTGCGGGTACTTGTTGGATGCAGAATTAAATTCCACATCCAACGAGCTCTCCTGCTCATAATTTGAGTAAAAATACAAGGAGATATGTCGAAAATACGAACAAAAAAAGTAATTTTTTTCATTCTTCCTCCAAAATAACTATTATTTTATTATTTTAACTATTATTTTATTATTTTCCTTACGAGGCCCATTTTAGACCTCAAATTTCCTCTAATGATTCCATAATGGAGGTATAATTCATTCAATTCACCCTTTTTTTAAACTACTAATAAGTCTTGTCATTTTTTCCCTCTCAAAGGATGGATATGATAGCTATATAAAATATAAAATAAGATAGATTAACAATATCGTTTATCATTAGATATATCCCCATCATCTCACCTACCCAAAATATCCTACTAGGCCGGATGTTGCCTTCCTTGCTTAAGGGCCTTTCAACCTCGATATGGATCAACTCCGAATCCAAATGAGAAAATGCATTGAAGAAGCAAGGTAAGAGGCTAGCTAGATGTAGTAAAGAAAGAAGCAGAGCAAGCCACATCGTCAATATATTATGTTGATGAAGCAACACCCCTATCCTTTGTGGTTTAAGCATTAGATCTTAAGTCATCTTTGTGTAATCATAAACTCTTGCGGAGTTTATTTGCTTCTTATTCAATTGGTTCTTTACACGGGTTTCTATGGGGGTTCTTTCCCAATCGACCATAAAGGTAAGGCCCTAAATTTGTGCTATATACATCTTATTGTCTACGAGCATCCCGAGATATATTGAGACCTATGATTATTTTGAGACTGATACCTACATGAACTAAAGAGAGCATTCATCAAAGGATGGTAAATATCCTCCAACGTTAAATATATCATTCATCCTACCATGCCATACATATGTTAGTGGTTGTATGTTATTTTATATATATAACAAAAAACTCCTCAAGGGAAGGTTACCTCTTAATACCATTTGCTTCCAAAGTTTTTCCTCCTTACAGATGCTCTATCTCCTCTCTTCCTTGTCCTGCATTTTTTCTTCCTCTAAATTAACCCTCTTTAAAATGTCTTGTGACATAATTTATTAAGGGGGTTGTACTTTAAGCAAGGTATCTTCCCAAGGATGGTTCACAATTAGTTAGCTACCCTTGGTAATTTATGCATGTACACTATGCATAGATTTTTTTTATGTGCAAACAATATCATTGTGTAAACAATGTCTCACTATCATAAATAAAATATGAGTAATGTTTATAATTTGTTATAAGTTTAAGTAGAGCTCACTTTTTGAACTTTTAAATTGTGGTCGATCTATTTTAGATAACATTTTTATTATTTGAACTTCCTAAAATTAGTCTTCCTTATGGTCATTTACAACTAATTATACTTCTAAATTGATTTTAATCTCAATAGTTATGATTTATACATATAGAAAAAATAATCTCTATCTTTTACTTAATAACTTAAAAAATTGTAATTCAAACAAATACTCTTCAAATAAATGTTAATTTCTCATGTAAATATTTAACATTTTAACATGGAAATCTATAAAGACTCATTAATTATATACATCAAACAATATTTAGAATTATTTCATTTCAACCCATAACAAAAAATATTATAATTACTCTACATGAGGAAATCATGAAAGCCATTTATTCTTTATAATATAAAGAATATCCATTTAAAAATAAGAAAATAAATAAATAAAATTCACATAATCACAAGGAACACAAATAAATAAATTAAGTTTAAAATTAAAACTCCAAATAAATAAAGAAATAAACTTTACATGATCACAAGGAACCCAACCAAACCCAACCATTTTTTCGTGTTGAAAGATGAAGTGTAGTGCCCCATTTTGTTAGACTCTTTTATTATTCAACTATATTATTATTTGAGGGCATTTTATCACAAATGACCCGGTTAAATTTTGAAATATATGTTTTGATCATGTTGATACATTTGGGTACTCATGGATAAATGAAATTTTGTAATGCAACATTGTACTGCCTTGTTGGACAGACTATTTCTAGTGTTAAAATATGTTATGGTTTCAGGGCATTTTGAGTACAAACGGCCCGGTTTAATATGATGAAGTACAATGACTTATATATGTATTGATTGTTGTGTCACAATGATTGCTTATGAATGAATGGACATTGGTAGATAGATTATATAATGTGATATGATTGATCTTAAAATGTGTGAATGAAACATATGGACAATTTGCATTTCTTACGATGTATTGGTAGATGCTTTGACAGTTTTCTAGTGTGACAGGGACCCAACTACACAATGACACAAGGTGGTGTCAATGCCACATGAATTTCAGTTTGAGTATGAACAGGATATCAGGTGATACAATTTATTTTAATCATATGTTGATTAAATTGTGTAGTGCGATTAATGCACATAGTTTTCATGTGTGCAGGCACATGATCTTGGTTCCCAATCGATCCACAAAAGATGATGGGGTTGCACGGAAGAAAGTACACGTATGGTTAGCACATATTTTCCATGCCGCAGGTTGAAAAGCGAGAGAGGCTTTTACCTGCAAGAGGCATGCTGCCGTGAGGGTAGGCCGTGGACTCGGTCACTCACGAGGTTCAACTGAGGGGCGCGCAATGAGGTGTTGGCCTTATTCCTCAGTAGCCATGAGTCTCTCTACAGCGTGGATTGGACTGAGTTAACATGGTCTCAGCCATCGCACTAACTCCCCACCACGGAAAGTGGGACATTTGAAGGGCATGAAGACGGTCATGGCACCCTTGATGTCGCCTGGAGAAACAAAAGAAACTATTAAACTATAAGGTTGTAAATAAGTAATAACTAAAACTCATGACTTAGAAGTAAAGTAATGGAAAGTACAACCTTAGGAAATAAAAATAAAAATAAAAATAATAATAATAATAATAAAAATAAAAATAAATAAATAAAAATAAAAGAAGATTCTAAATTTTAACACATTGCACACACACAAAAATAGCAAATCAAATCCAAAATCTAAGAATGAAATATAGGAACCGTTTAAGTAAAGAAATCCTAAAATTAAGCACATTGCATAAAATCCTAAAATTAAGCACATTGCATAAATGCATATGACATTACATAAATGCATATCACCAAAGATCCGTTGAAACAAAAATAAAATAAAAAGAATTCAAAATAAGAATAAATAAAAATAAAAATGCAAAACAATATAAATAAAGAGGTAGGGTTTGAGTAAAGGGGGCTTTTTACCCTAATGTTGGACGGATGAGAGAAGGCAGAGGCGGATGGTGGCTGTAGAGAGTTTGGCTCATCAGGTGTGAACAGGGTTGGGAGGCCCTTAGTGATTCTGCACACTCTGATTGTGCTTGGGTACTTCTTCCTGCAACCCCATTCAGCTCGGGGGTCCTTGGGGAAGGAGAGTACCCATTGGAATGGTAGGGAGGTCAACCGGTGGATCTCTTGTGATTGGGAACTGATCAACGTTCGTGGGAACTTGACAAAGCTCGTGGTGCGGCAACCTCAGAAAGAACAAGCCTGCACAAGGAAACTCAAGTTTTTATGGATTGTATTTTAGATCTGTGTTGTAGTTTATTATAGAACTGGATCTTATTTTAGATCTGTATTTGTATTTTATTTAGGTCTGTATTTGTATTTTATGGTAGATCTGGATTTATATCTTAGATCTAGGTTTGTATTTTATGCTGGTATCTTTGTGAGATCTGAATCTAAATTTCTGTTTATATGCCTGGGTGGCTGCACTCAGATTTCTGTCTATATTTCTGCATGTGTTTGTATTGTTTTTATTCCGGCATATATTTGTTGGGGAATGACATATCCAAGAAGATCATTAAGTCTGCATATGCTTAGCATTTGTGTTATTTTTCCCCATACTGGTTTGTAAATGACAGATCGGGAAAGATCATAAGGCCGCAACGCTTGTATTTATTGAAAGGATTAATATTTATGCAATTTTTACTTCTCAATTCGTTGTCGTTCATGTATCCATATTGCTTCAAGAGAAAACATTAAATCGACAGCTTAATGGATGTTCCTCTGTTCGGAGTCGATTTTTCTATTTGTTGTAATACAGATCTGATGCTCATTTGCCTGCGTTTTACTTTTGCATTGCCAGTCATCTATTTCCAATTCATTGAGATCTGAAAAATCTGATACTCCATTGCCGAGTTTTGAGTAGATCTGATGCTCCTTTGTCTGCGTTTTACTTTTGCCAGCGATTTGCTTTTATCCTTATGCCAAGTCGATTTGCTTTTTCCTTAACGGTTTCCAAGCGTACACTTTCAAGTTACATTTCCATATCCGAGATTTGAAATCGCATGGAGTAGGGTACGGTTTGATTTTAATTTTTACCTACGCTTATACCCTTAACCCTCATCTGAATCGGGGTACCTACAATCTGAGTAGTGGGTCAACCTTCGGGTGCCGACGTTGAACACTAGATCCGATTGCTTGAATCCAAACGCTTGGCTCTGTTTTTGGATCTGAATGTTGTTTTCTTTTAGTTTGATCTGACGGATTCGGATATAAATTACTTACGTTGTATAATATATATTGGGTCCAACCTTGATATTTGAGTTTACTATGGAAGGTGAATGCCCCAGGTCATTTAATTGTTGTCTAAATTTTAAAAGAGCCTATTGTTGTTTATCGTTCTTTTTTTTTTAAAGGAGCTCTATTCTTTATTCTTGTTGATTGCTTATGAAGAGGTGAGGGCTTTAAACTCTATATTTTTATTTCTTTTAATGAGCCAAGAGTCTAAATATTATAGACGTTGGTTTGCCCTTAATGAACCGAGGACTCTGATATAATTATTCAATGGATTTAATGAGTGGAGGGCTCTATGCGCTTTGAGCTGAATGTTTTCTTTTCTAAAAATTTGATTGACTGCGAGCTAAGTTTGGGACACTGTATTCCTTGACCCAAAATTATATATATATATTTATATATACACACGCTCTTACAATGACCTTCCTTATGGTGTTTATATATTCGAGGAAATGGGCATAATCCAGTCGAATGGCCATTTGGTCAAACGAGCAAATGGATAATAATAATACTCAGTTATTATGCTTACTAAGATTTACATAATAATAGTTAATTATTATGGAAAATAAAATTTCCTTAGTCCCATTTAAGTTCTAATAAAGGAATGTATAAGAAAATTTATAATGCCTTCCTTTTCATATGGACTGCGTTTGGTTTTACGTTTGTTCTAACTTACCCTTAGCGTACCCTCAATTCCGTAGATGTGTTGTCTTTTGTGTTGTGGTCAGTCGATCTAAAGGATGAAAACTCCTGGTATGCATTTAAATTGGGATCTGCGATTTGAATGCTATTTGAGAAGTTGAGTCATATTTTTACCATCAGCTTTTTTTTTAGAATAATTCTATTTCTAGAAATCATATATGAAGTTAGGTTTTCTTTAATTCTATTCTGAAATCATATTTAAAGTTAATGGCTTTTAGTATAATTCTATTCTGAAAATTATACATAACGTTCATGGTTTTTTAGAATATTTCTATTCTGAAATTTGTGTATATATAAGGAGAAGAGCCAGCGCCCCCACCAAGCAAGTAGACAAAAGGGTAGAATGCAAGTAAGCAAACAACAAAGAACAAACAGGGAGATAGCGCAGCGATAAAGGCAAGCAAGCTTATGCAGCCAGCTTGGAGTTAAATAAATAAGAGATGATGATACAAATAAATCACTTTGATGGATACAAATCACTAGCTAATCTCCTAAGCCCTCATGCATTTCAAAGATCGTTGAATATCCAAGATCATAAAAAAGGAAAAAGTGTTCTCATTGAACATCAACATATTTCTCAAGAATATGACAAAGAGTGCTTGAGTCTCTAATCCATCTTCTTTGATGAAGTAACTGCGAGAGGGGAGGAGGTGCTCCAAGAATCGCTGGAGGGAGAATGAGGGTTTGGGGAGGATCTGCAGTCTGCACCCAGCCATCGCCCAGGATTGCTCCCCCTCCTCCTCTCAAATCCGCCATTCCTGCTCCTGTTTGCTCATGGAGGATGATGATTGAGCAATGGCTCACTGTCTTTCGAGATTTTAATGAATGGGGTCTGACCTGTAGTCTTGGAGCGGCGGTGCACAGAACGACTACTCGCCTGAGCTTTTGTTTGACCTCATTCAGGGTGGATCTTTCCCAATTTCCTGTTTTCGGCTTGATGCTCGATCCTTTGGGAATTTTATGCAGGGCTCCGGGGTTTGTTTCGCTTTGGGATTTTTCGTGATGCTGGCGCATGCCAAGATGTTTTTTGCTTTTGGTCGCGGTTCTTTGGTCTTGCCTTCTTGGATCTGTTCGATTAATGGCCGGGGTGTTCGGGATCATTTTGCTTCTGGATTTTTCTTGAAGCTGGCGCATGCTGGGTTTTGTACACATTTCTTGCATCTGGACATGGCTCTTGATGTTGTGATTTCTTGATCTTTTTGGGGGTTTTGTCTTCTTGCAAGCAAATGTTGAGCAAGAACGTGGTTCTTTTCCTCTCGGTTCATGTGTCTACGTTGCATGGCCGGAGTGCATTAGAATCAGTCTATCAGAATTATCTTGTTGATCAGTGTGCGCGGTGTCCCATTTTTTGTGGCGGTGGCAGATTGTGGTGGAGGATGTTGGTCAAGGTTCTGGATCATCTTTTGCAGAGAAAGTTCGCCAAAATTATGGCGGAGGCGGTGACTGTGGATATACTCTTGCGTGGCGACCCGTATTATGTTCTTAGGGATCTTTGCGGCGGCGACGACGTTTTTCAGAGATGGTGGCCTTTGATATCGACAGTATATCTGCTGTTTTTTTGTGTACTTATGATTTGGGTTGTGATACCCATATTTTCTGTGATGTATCTAGCTGATATGCTTATACAGTGACAGTTTTGTATTTTTTGGTTATGACAATTTGAGACAACAAATATGTGACAATGTAGGGATCCTAGTGATCCTCTTACATGTGCAGATGTAATTTTGTTCTACTTTGAAATAAAATTACGAATTTTTTTTGAGAAAAAAAAAATGACAAAGAGTGCTTATTTATATTGATTATCGTATTTATATAGTTTTTATGAGTTTTATATTGTTGAAATGGGTTTAATGTGATTAAAGGTTTTATTATGCTTCTTATATGGGATATATGTGATTGAGGCGAGTAGATATATTATGTTTCTATTTTTAAATGTTTTTGCTATAATTTAAATTAATTTTTATGTTTAGAATTATTTAAATTTTGATTTAATTTGGTAAATAAATAGAGTTAATAAAGTATGTTTTATAAAATAAAAGAAGATAGGTAATAACCTAAATCATAAGGTATTATAAATTTGATTTTGATATTTTTATAACGACTATAAGATTTTTATTTCTCATATGATTATTAAAAAAAAAAATGTGTGTATTTTTCCTTATCATGGGGTTGACGGATGTTACATGAAGTTAAAGCTAATTATGTCTTACTTGAGCTCCCATTCTATTACAAACTTTGCTGCATCTTTTATACACTGTTTTTCAGTTGTTTACTGTGTGCCATAATTTTTAATGAAGTAAATTTAAGATTAAATACTAAGTAATAATCTCTTCCTCTCCAACCTTTTTATGAGAATAGTGCAAAAAGGTCCATTCTCTGCCCAAAAACTTATAATGAATATAGAGGACTGAGAGGTCCAATGGCTGTTTTTTTGTTAAAATATGTGCAATAAGAGGAACAAGCAATTAGGTGTTCTCATCATTGGTTTTGACCTCTTATTATATAAATATATACTTTTGCATTCACCTAATTTAGCATTGTAATCTTTATGGAAAATGTATCACATTTCAATGTCTTAAATTCTATTTTGTATCGAGAGCCACATCATTATTAAATTTTTAAGTAGTTTTCTCATTTCCATGTAATCTTTATAACTTTTAGACATATAGTCAATAATGGTTATAAAGTTAAAAAAAAAATTAATTTTAATATAAAGTTAAACAAATTTTAATTTTAATATAAGAGAAAATGTGTAACCATATAAAAAAAATCATTAAAATAAATATCAATATAAATACTCATATGCTTCCTAAACAATCTTTTAAGTCTCTAAAAAAACTTGCATTTTTAATATTTTTTATTTTTCTAAAAACTTAAGACATTTTTGAATTAGTCTTACCCATTTTGTTTCCAAATGCAGAATACTATTTTACTTCACATATTCAAAGTATTATTGCACCTTTTCCTTGAAGGAGGTGCTAATATAAACCTATCTTACATCATGTACCTTAACCTTAATTTCCTTCCTCCTGCGAAACTACGTAAGCCTCCATGGTTTTACATTCAAATTTGAAAGCAAGTAAGCTTCCATGTTTTTACAGTTAAATTTGTGTTTACGGTCAATTTAAATTGACTTACTCAATGGTCAATTTTAGTTCTAACGTATGCGATCATATTATATATATCCATCCCATCATAACCACCTATCATAATTCGCTTTATTTTTGGTGCGTGATTCTATGTCACCTACTCAATCTTGAAGCAGAGGAGTTTTCGATTATCAATCAATCTAGAGTCATAGCCATTCAAGCGAACTGAATTATCAATCAATCGATAACAGTAGCCACTGAAGCGATATCCACAGAAGCGAACTGAATTATTTATCAATCGGACAAGATTAAATATCAGAGGTTGAGAAAGCATGGATCGTGAGAAGGGCGAACTTGTTCATCACAATTATCCCCTCTTCTCTCCCACTAAGGTTTCCCAAGGTAAAATGTGATATGCACTACACTATACTAGTACTCGATTATTCTCTTTGTACGATTGCATAAGTTCTTGTTCTTGAATTTTTTCTTAAAATAACATAAGATCTTCTTGAATTTAATTGACTGCCAAGCCTTGTGTGGACACAATTAACCCACCAGCGAACATTGTTAGTCATTAACCCTAACTGTGTTGAGTCTAATTTTCAAAAAAATGTTGGGATTCCATTGAAGAAACATTAGCATCAACAAAGAAACCAGCTGCAGGCCATGAAAAAGGACTGAGATCTGTGAAAAACGATTATAAAATGGTCGTGATTCGAATGGTTTGATTGCTGTTGGTTTTATCCTTTTCAATACCTGTTGTAATGTCTACTAGCAATTCCTTCAGCACCAACTCCACTGCTACGGAGAATTGCAAAAGATATCAACGTACTGCATATCAACGATCAAAATTGAAAGCAACGGGATTAAAAGAGTACTTCAAATGGTTTCAATAAATCTTGATCCCAACGAGATTAAAAGAGTACTTCAAATGGGTTCAATGAAGTCTATTGTCAACCTTGATTGTATCACAGAATCATGGAACGTCACAAGTCTCAGCAAAATTCCAGACATCGGACTTCTTTGGTTTAGCTCTATATTTTGATATTTCAGATCTATTGCATAATCTTTTACAATGGATTTTTACAAAAAGGTGAAGAGCATTTTCTGTATGGAACTACCTACTAGCATGATGCACGTTACAACAAAAATTCCAAGATTCTGCAACTATTTCGATTCAGAGAGTGTTGCAAACGACTATCAAATAAATGCCAGGGCCAAAAACCATGGAACGAATGTAGGCGAATTTGAAAACCCTATTTCATGATCTCCATTGAATCAGCCAGGCCATGAAATGTTTCCAAAATCTGGTGTTCCTCTGATTCTTGGCATGGTTATCTTCCCAAGAGAAGGCAGTATGAACACTTGTTCTGTTATGGAGACTCAAGGTATTGAAGGATCAATACCGATAGAAATAGAGCAGCATGATTCCATTGATCTGATTAAAGAACTAGACATTTATGATGTAAAAGCTCATTATAATTCTCAAAACCTTGATCAGTTTTCTACAGATGATCGAGAGAATAGATTGTGGCCAAGTATGTTTGTTGTGGCTGCTTTGGTTTTGATAATACTGCTGATGCTAATAGCTCTAAAGGCTCCCAAGAAGTTGCTCTCAAAGTCTTATTTCTCAAACATAAGTCAAAACAAGATAATCATTTCACAAAGTTGACCAAAAAGCAGAAATCAATAGCATGCTACTCTTGAATTACTTGGTTTTTACTCTTCATTATATGGTGCCACTTATGGTTTTATTATATGGATCCTGACCTTAGCATTCTTTGGGTTGTAAGCTGGGTATTAGTTCTATAAAACACTTGAGCATATTGGTAGAGCCACCACCTTCTTGGCACTTCTTATTTGCACGTGTTTTAGCTATTGGCTATGGTGGAAAAGGTTGATACTTAATTGTTCATGTTTTACCTAGTTACATGGTTGACATCACTGATTCCTATGGAATTTTGGGATTATAAGGAACCATTGGAATTGGAGTATTTCTTTTTATTATTAACCATCATCGGCACTGTAACCCTCAGTATTTGTTGCTCGGTGATTGGTGTTGGGATTGACCACTTGTTCGTCCTCATACTGGTGGTAGTCAATTGCATTAACGTTGCATGGGCAATGGGTGTATTTCATTTTGATATAAACCGTTGATTTTATATATATAATGGTTGGTGCTTTATGAGGCCCCTTTATTACCT
>LPNX010285585.1:104282-119282 GCA_001517045.1 Pseudotsuga menziesii
GGCGTACGTGATATGGAAATTCAGAAGACAAGAAGTAATAATGGCATTATTATGCCCTGTCAGGAATAAACTTGCATAGGCGTTTTAGATGAAAGCACCGGCCGGGGATTAGGATAAAGTTAATTTGCTTGGTCAACAAGATCTACTGCGGGCGCTACTTCCACTGGGTGGTAAAGTGGTTACGATGCTGCTAATTGTTTGCAGAACATAGAGCCTGACGCGCTTAGACCGGATTTATTACTGGTTCGCTCATTTCCAGGTTGAATACTACCTCGCATGGATCTACCTCGCATGGTAAAGTGAATAAGGGTAAACCAGCGCAGATGCCGGATCAACTTCAACGGATTCCGGGTCAATAGGTTCGTAATTGCTCAAACAAGTTTATTAAACCATCTTCACCCCACCCCAGCCAAACGCCACCTCAGGTTTTGTCGAGATTCTTCAATGCTCATATCAAGAAAATTATAAGCTCATTACCAAGGACGAGAGAGTTGTTAAGACTGATCTTAACTGGTTAAAAGTGTACTCCCAACTAAAAAAAGTAAAAACAATAGCTGCATACATACACATTCTTTACATTCAGAGTTCAAAGGTGGTTTCCAACTGAATTGGCATGAAAATGAGTTTTAACTGAGTTAAAATATATATTATTTGCCTCAGAATTGCAGTAAATAAACAAGAACCCTTAATCTTCGCTATTTCGTGCATCCACTTACAATTTCTTTCTCTGGACGATGCAAGGCCAACCTGGACGCCTGCGCCTGCGGGACCCGAACCGGGCGGCTTCTTCCATCTTCACTTACTGCAGTGGCCTTAATCCTTCCCTCTTCTTAGTTTAGGCAGCAGGTAAAGAGCAAGCAGTTGCAAGCAACTGGTATTCCTCGTCCACCTAAGTCTGTAGTCTGTAGGTGAAAAGCAAGCAACCAAAGTTCAACGAAGCCAAGAAGAACATGAAAATTGGGTGCGAGAAACAGTTGCAGGAGAGCAGGTACCTCATCGTCGTGCATAGAATGGCCCGCCATTGCTTTTCAATGGCCGCGTGGCAGTTGACATGCGCGTGACTTGATTGAAGTGTGTCGTGGGCGGCGTTGCTCGGCCAAGGCAAGGCAGGGACGATGGTTTGTCCCACCACGTGGCAGATTTTTCCAAGGTCGTATGGACTCTGGAGAGCTAGCTCCTAGCCTGACCACCACGTGGCCCGTACAAGGATCGATCAGGAATTCGGAATTACGCTGCACATTTCCCGACCAATCCGTGATGAATACCAATCCGTCGAGCGAGGGGTGCATGCAATCGACACATGTACACTTATTTTTAATAAAAAAATTCAACACTTCTACATTATAATACGTAGGAGATGATTAGTACAACATTATTCTTTCTTTCTATTGTTTGTATTCTTTCTAAAGTTTTGCCCAAATAAAATTTAGTTAAGACGAGTGTTAACTGTAGCCATCCATTTCAACAACTTGTAAGGGATGGCTAGTCTAACATATGCTCACTATGAACTCAACATCTTATTTTAGTTAAACCCTTATATTTATAGTCAAATTCTCTTTTATTTATTTACTATTTTATCTTATTTTAATTTTTTTTAATAAAACAATAAACTTATTATTATCATTATTATTATGTTAACTTTTTGAGTTGACTATATATATGATTTCGACAGTCTAATTAAAATGACCATTATTATGTTAACCTTCTAAGGTGACTATATATGATTTCAACATTCTAATTAAAATGATCTTACTCCACAAAAAAATTCTACAAATTTTTTCTACAAATAATAAATTTAATTGCTATGTGGAAGCAAATCTTGAGGCCTCTTATGAAGAGATCAAAAGGTCAGTGCTATGATGGGTTTTGGTGGATTTGGCTTTATAAAAAATAAACCACAAGTTTTCAATGACAACAAGAGTATATTCTTTGAAAATTTGCAATGTATCAATTAGTGCCCACATACAATAGTGTTTACAGTGCACATATTTTATATAGCTGACATGTATATTTTGTATAGTTGACATGTATATTTTGTATATTTTGTATAGCTGACATGTATATTTTGTATATTTTGTATAGCTGACATGTATATTTTATATAGCTGACATGTATATTTTGAAAAACTCATTTGTGACCTGCCTTGATAGGATGATTATTCATAACTTAAATACCAACATATGTATTCATAATTTGCATGCTCATCTTTATTGTATTTATTGTATTCATTTGTGACCTGCCTTGATAGGATGATTATTCATAACTTAAATACCAACATATGTATTCATAATTTGCATGCTCATCTTTACTGTATTCATATATTATATGTATTTAATTGTTTATCATATCTTCTTTATGATGTTGAAAGAAAATGTATATACACATTACTATTATGACCAAGATGAGCTGCCATTCTATTCTAAACTTTGTTGCATCTTTTATACACTTTTTTTCAATTGTTTACTTTGTCTCATAATTTTTAATGATGTAAATTTAAAATCAAATAATAATTGATAATCTCTTCCTCTCTAACCTTTTTATCATAATAGTGCAAAAGGTCCAATCTATGAAAAAAAAAAATTGCAATGAATATTTTAAATATTGATTTTATTTTCTTGGGATTTATTGGTTCAAGGATTTCATTTTGAATAGAGAAGATAGAAGGATGGATAGGTGCAATGGTTGTTTTTTTGTTAAAATATATCCAAAGTAAAAGGAACAAGCAATTGGGTGTTTTTGTCATTGGTTTTGACATCTTATAAATATATACTTTTGCATTTACTTAATTTAGCATTGCAATATTTTTGGAAAATGTATTACATTTCAATGTCTTCCCTATTTTGTATCAAAACCCACATCATTATTAAACTTCTAAATTGTTTGTTTATTTCCATTTAATGTTTATAACTTTTAGACAAGTAGTCAATAATAATTATAAAGTTAAATATATTTTAAATTTTAATATAACATAAATCTATAAATCTATAAAAATAAAATAAAATAAATTCATTAAGATAAGCATCAATACTCCTTCAAAACAATCTATTAAATTTTTAAAGAAGTTTATATTTAATGTCTTTTAATTTTTTAAATAATTAAAAATGATTGAGTTAACCTTACAATTTTGTTTCTAAATGTGAAATCCTAATCCTATTTTATTTAGCACATTGGGTGTATTATTACACCTTCTTGAAGCAATGGCTATGGCTAGTATAAACCTATCTTACATAATTTACCTTAACCTTAATTTCCTTCCTCATAAAAAGGGACATAAGCGTACATGTTTTTACATTCAAATTTGAAAGCATGTAAGCTTCCATGTTTTTACAATTAAATTTGACTTAACGGTCAATTTAAATTGACTTACTCAAGAGTCAATTTTTGTTCTAACGAATGCAAGCATATTATATATATCCATCCTATCATTACAACCTGTCATAATTCGCTTTATTTTGTGCGTGTGATTCTATGTCAACTGCACAATCTTGAAATGGAGGAGTTTTCGATCAATCGATAGGATATATAGCCATTGACGTGAACTGTCGAATTATCAATCAATCTAGAGTCATAGCCATTCAAGCGAAATGAATTATCAATCGATAGCAATACTGAAGTGATCGATCGAACAAGACTAAATATCAGAGGTTGAGAAAGCATGGATCATGAGAAAGCCGAACTTGTTGATCACGATTTTCCCCTCTTCTCTCCCAATGAGTTTTCCCAAGGTAAAATGTGATCTGCATTGCACTATACTAGTACTCGATCATGCTACAATATTCTTTTTGTACGATTGCATGCTTTCAAGAACTTCAAATTTTTCTTAAAATAACATAAGATCTTCCTGAATTTAATTGACAACTAAGCCTTATTTGGGCATAATTGAACATTGTTAGTCATTAACCCTAACTGTGTTGAGTCTAATTTTCAAAAAAATGTTGGGATGTCATTGAAGAAACGTTAGCATCAACAAAGAAAGTAGCCCTAAGTTTTGAACCAGTTGCAAGCCATAAAAAAGGACTAAGATCTATGAAAACCGGTTATAAAATGGTCATGATTTGGACGGTTTCATTGTTGTTGGTTTTATCCTTTTCATTACCTGCTATAATGTATGTTAGCAATTCCTTCAGCACCAACTCTACTACTACGAAGAATTGCAAAGGATGTCAACGTACTGCAGATCAACGATCAAGATTGAATCCAACAGGATTAAAAGAGTACTTCAAATGGTTTCAAGAAATATTGATCCCAACAAGATTAAAAGAGTACTTCAAATGGTTTTAAGAATCTTCAATGGGTTCAATGAAGTCTATTTTCTACCTTGATTGAATCACAGAATCATTGATCAGGACAAGTCTCAGTAAAATGTCAGACATCGGACTTCTTTGGTTCAGCTCTGTGTTTCGATATTTCAAATATGTTGCAGAATTTTTTATGATGGATATTTACAAAAAAGCGAAGAGCATTTTCTGCATGAATCTGTCTAGCATGATGCACGTTACAGTGAAAAATTCTAAGATTCTGCAACTATTTCGATTCAGAGAGTGTTGCAGACGGCTATCAAAGAAATTCCAAGGCCAAGAACCATGGAATGAATGTAGGCGAATTTGAAAATCATGTTTCAGGATCTCCATCAAATCTGCCAGGCCATGAAATTTTTCTAGAATCTGTCGTTCCTCTGATTCTTGGTTACAGCGGAAAAATGAAGAGTTTACTTCACCAACACCTGAGTAAGAGCAGAGGACCAGTGGTAGTTAGTTCCAGTGCTTACTTTAGTTATCATAAGGTTCAAACAGTGAACGAATTCTACATCTAGTTAGACTAGTAGTTAAATTAGGGTTTTTTACCTAATTATGCAAAAAACTATTATTTTGTCTATTTTTATTAAATCAGATCCAATTTTTCAGGATCTGACTATTTTTGTAAAGGCTATAAAGCCTAAGACTTATTTTATTGAAAGGGTTCAACTTCAGGGATTTATAAACCTATACTATTATCAGCTTCTCATTTTGCTCATTCTTGAATATAAGCTCTTTTGTTATGATTTGTTCAGCCTTCATCTCTGTCTTCACTGTACTTATGCCTGAATGTGTATTTAGGTTACTTTCAAGTTGATTAATAACTAATAGCTTTCATCCTATCGGTGTGTTAATGTGATTTTGTTTATAAGTACCATCCTTATCATGATTTAGCCATTTATATGCATATGTTTTGTATGTAAATCTACCAACCTGATGAGTTCTCCATCCCTGCACCTTATTGTCAACTTCTGAATAGTTTTAACTAAAAGCCTGGTAATTGAGTGAGTTTCATGCATGTCTTGAGAGTGGAAGGTTATATAGGTCACCTGACTTGATCCATATCAGAAAACCCTAAAAACATTGTAAGTTACCAGGCATCCTCGAGCTACAACCTAGAGGAGTTTCCTGGAGTGATAACACGTAGTTAAAAATATTTTATCGAAAAGGATGGCGATTCTATGCAACTCATGTAGAGGAACCATAAAATGAAAAGGGTCCCAACTTGGAATATTTTCTAGTATTGCAGGAACATGAAGATGTGTTTGAAGAAATACCAACATTACCACCAAAAAGGGATATTGATTTTTCTATTAACTTGGCGCATGGGGCAGCGCCAATTTCCAAAATACCGGATAGAATGAGCACACATGAATTGAAAGAATTACAATGTAGCTTGAAGAATTATTGAATAAAGGATACACATGACCAAGTGTGTCTCCTTGGGGATCAACGATACTCTTTGTAAAGAAATAATATGGAACCTTGAGATTATGTATTGAATTCAGGCAATTAAATAAGGTTATAGTGAGAACAAATATTTTCTACCCATAATTGATGACCTGCTTGAATAGATGAAAGGGGAAAATATATTCCAAAATATAGTTGAGATTAGGGTAGATCATTAAGTAAGAAAAAAGGATGAATACATCAACAAAACAACCTTCAAGACCAGATATGTTCACTATGAGTTTGTGATATTTCCATTTGGATGATCAAATGTACTAGCTACCTTTCTGTGATTAATGAATGGAATATTTAGATAGTATTTAGACAAGTTTGTCATTTTTTATTCAAAACTAGTGGAGCATGAGGAACATTTAAGATTAGTTCTACATGTTATAAGGGAGAAAAAATTATATGCCAACTTAAGTAAGTGTTAATTATATCAAGAACATAGTCAGTACTTGGGACATGCCATATCTGAGGAAGGAGTGGCAATAGACCCAAGGAATATTGAAGCTATCTTGGGGTAGCATACACCTATGAATGTAACTGAAATGAAATCATTCATGAGACTAGCTGAGTATTATCAAAGGTTCGTGAAAGGATTTCCAAAAGTACCACATCCAATTACATCCTTGCAAAAGAAGGGAATCAACTTCAAATCGACAACCAAGTGTGAAGAAAGTTTACAAAAGTTGAAGAGCTTGCTTACTAGTGCATCAATCCTTACAATTGCCAATCCAAATGAGGAGTTTTTGGTATGTATAGATACTTGTAAAGAAGGAATTGGTGGTGTACTCATGCCGGATGGGCATGTGGTTTGTTATGAATCCAAGAAATTGAAAGGCCGTGAGAGAATTTATGCCACACATGATTTGGAGTTGGATGCTATAGTGCATGCTTTAAAAATGTGGATACATTACCTCTTGGGAAGAAAATTTCAATCAAGGACAAATCCTATCAGTCTGAAATATATATTTGAGCAACACATTTAAATGCAAGGCAAACAAGATTCCTGGAGTTCTCAGTGTGAGTTAGATATTGAAATCAAACATATTAAAGGAAAATAGAATAAAGTTGTATATGCACTCAACATAAGAGCACATACAATACATGCTACATCCATTAGCATGTGCAAATCATATTTAAAAATCAACATTCTTGAGTCTGTTAATATAGATCAACATTATGTTCAAGTGAAAGAAGGGATGCAACATGAAGTGCATAAAGTTCCCTATGTAGGACATCCTGGATATCAAAATACTATCACAACAGTAAGAAGACAATACTTTTGTCAATGGATGAAGAAGGACATTGTTGAATTCATATCAACATGTATGGAATGACAAAAAGTAAAGGTTTATCATGGACATCCAACATGATTACTTCATCCATTGTCAATTCCAAAATGGAGATGGGATGTGGTGATAATAGACTTCATCACCAAATTACCCAAGACAATTAAGCAACATGATTCACTTATGGTGGTGGTGGATAATTTGATGAAGGAAACACATTTCATTCCAATTAAATAAACACATAAGGTAGAAAACATAGTGATAATTTATATAAAGGAGATTGCAAGATTACATGGAATACTTCGGGCAATTGTTTCATATAGGTATCCAAAATTTAATTCAAATTTTTTGAAGGGATTATTCGAAGGATTTGGAACAAATTTGAATATGAGTATAACATATCACCCACAAACATATGGGAAGACTAAAAGGGTAAATCAATTTATTGAAGATATGCTATGAATGTATGTAATGATTGGCCATCAAAATGGGAAGACTACTTGCATTGGGCAGAATTTTCGGATAATAATGGATATCACGCGTCTTTAAAAATGAGTCCATTTGAAGCCTTGTATTGAAGAAAATGTAATACTTAAATCAGTTAGAATAATCCAACATATATAGTAGTTATTGGGGCGTAATAACTTAAGGACATGGAAGAACAGATGGTTAAGATCAGGAAGAATTTAAAAATATCACAAGAGGAAAAAAATTATGCAAACAAAGGAAGAATAACAAGAGAATTTAGAGTTGGTGATCATGTTTATCTAAAAGTCAGACCAAATGAAATCCCTTTTAATCTTGGGATATGTCCTAAGTTAGTGCCCATATATTGTGGTCCATTTGAAATACTAACTAGGATATGATCTGTTGCATATAAGCTTGCATTCCTTGCATGCATAAAAGTGCATAATGTGTTTCACGTATCTTTATTGAAAAATTATGTTCCTGATCCTAATCACATTGTTGATTGGGCCGTAATTTAAATGGAAATGGAAGGGGATATACCAGTGCTACTAGTACATATCTTGCGGAAAAATTCACGTTGCTCCAAAACAGGGCCTATTGGTACCATGATCTTCCCCATTAAAATTTATTTTCGTTGCCGAAATGTTCACTAGCATGTTTGTCAAATACCTAAATCCTTTGTGTCAAAGTCTTAAATCCAAAACTAATGAATGTTGTAGTCCATAAAGCTCTACGTCTTCAGGCCATATTATCCCAGTTCTTCAAACATCAATGAATTCAAGTTTAGCTTTTGGTCTTTTTGGTTTCGTTTTTAATAGTAAGTTTCCCCTTACCTTATTCATTCAATGTGTAGTTCCCAAATTCCATGAAAACCCAATACTCTTGTTGTCAAATGTTAAAGGCCAAGTTATCCTTATCCATCTTTTTAACAAAAAAAAAACATTTTAAAGATTATTTTATTGTATGGGGGAGATCTTGTAACGTAATGTTCCGTAATGTTCCTCGTGTAATTGTCGACTATAAAAATATTATGAGGGAGATGTTGTAACGTTATGTAACACTCCTCATGTAAATGTTATGATTATGAGGGAGATGTTGTAACATTATGTAATGTTCCTTATGTAAAGTTCAGCTATAAATATTTACTTTTTACTTCTATTTACTTATGATGTAGATTTGGTCAACGATTAATTAAAAGTAAATATTTTTTCTGGAAACCGATAGGTAATTTATTTTAAATTGATATTATAATTTTCCGATGTGATCGACCTCCTCCTCCTGCTCTCTGAGCGAGCTCCTCCCCTCTAAGTCTTTAATATTTTCCAAAGTAGACGTTTTTTTTCCAAAGTGGGCGCTTTTTTCCATTCAGAATTGCTATACTCGTCATTAAATTCTTGCTTCAAAGTGTTGTGTCCATCTCCACTACATTGACATTGTAAACAATGTCTTGCAAAAAAGGCTTAACAACTGTATCATACTCATCCACAATCTCGCTTCTAAGAAAATATTATAAAAATCGGACAACTTCCTTCCTTCTTCCACTGCCTTCTTCTTTATAAAGTTTCGCTGTGATGTTTATAGCTATTTGCAAATGAGATGAGGAAAGGTGTTTAAAACCAACCAACATAAGTTCCAACATACGGACGATTACTCCTCCAATATCATAATTTTTCATTTTTTGGTTGGAGTGAGAGAAAAACTCTTCTTCTCCCTCTTTAGGCGTGCCTGTCATTAAGGAATTAATTAACCAGAGACCTCGGTTAAGTGCTATGATAATCAGATTTAAATTCTTTTGCTTTTCATCATCTTCATTGCGGCTGATGGTGGCGCTCCATCTAAAAATAGGGTTTGCATGATCAACTATAGTGGCAGCATGCATGTATTGAAAATGAAAAATGAAAATATTTGCGGCTATCCTTAACAAACATGTACGTTCGGTCCATCCAATGGACCAACAGCGAAGTCAAGCGTTCGGTCCATCCAACAGTCCAACGGTCAAGCGTTGAGAGGGATCAAATCTCTCGAGGTACATATTTTTTATTTTTTTTATTTTGTTAGGAACTAACATTACAACATTTCCCACATACATGGTTTTAAAACCATGTGCAAGGCCCTTCTAAAACCATGGGTTTTTTAAGGAGGAATTTCGCATCGTTTTAAAACCATTTGCAAGGCCTTCCTAAACCATGTACAATAAAATATTGTTGTTTGTCAATCCTATGTCCTCACATCTAATTGTCGAAATGGGTTCGAAGAGTAATAGAATTTCGGAAGAGTATGTTGATATGTTGGTGTAAGAGTTTTCTTATGATCCAATTCGTCTACCCCTTCAAGAAGACCATGCTCAGGTGCTCTACAACTGGAAGCCATTGGAGACTATTTGGGATGAAAAACACGATGCTCTTAACCTATTTACCCGCCAACCTTTCGATATTGGTCATGTAATTCCCCAGTCTGAGTTGAGGCAATAGATGTGTCGATACATAGTGGACAATAGTAGCCCAACCCTAAGGCTAGAGGTCATTCAGGACTATACTAATCTTTTGAACAAAAATGAGATGATAAATCTATTTAATGAGTTGATTTTATATTATTGACTCCTGTTAAAGAGCATTACATGAATGGAAATATGGAAAATGAGTGATATTGGAAGGTATTTTGGCAGAGATTTAATCTAGTCCGTTTATATTGCTAGTATAGCGAAGAAAATAGGGAGCTTTTTTTTTTCGATCGGAGGATATACTTACTTGTTACAAATAGTTGATGAGTGGCTAGTTAATCTATGCAATGAGTACTACTATTTATGTAATGATACCAAGGAATTTCGTAAAGAACTCGCCAGGATTGTGGATGTCAATGGTTTCAGAGAGGGTGAACTATAGATGTTGCATGAAGATTTTTATGCGCATTAGTACATATTATATATGACCTTGCTACCAGATGTGATCATCTAAAAATTGATACTATAGTTTTGAGAATTTATCATCACATTTTTTACAACTTCAGTATCAATTCTAACAAGATTTTCTGCAATTGTGTAGTTCTAATTTCTCTCTTTCTGTTGAAGCGCAAGAATTTTAGAGATATATGTAATGAAGACCTATACAACGGAATGATAGTACTCAAATGTGATTGGACAAGAAACTGCAATATTTGCGTCACATAATTGGATTTCATTGACATTATCGTTAATATAGCAAATATTTCCTGACGTCCATCCAACAGACCAACAACGAAGTCAACCATTGACTGCTTGTACTTAGTAGTGGAAAAATTGACTATGTTTGCTCACTTCTTTGCCATATCAGCAGATTATTCAGCAGCATAGGTAGCAGAACTATTTTTCAGAGAGGTATTTAGACTCCATGGGTTACCCATGAGTATTATCAGTGACAGGGACAACAAATTCATAGGAGCCTTTTGGCAAGAGATTTTTCAGTTAGTGGGGACCGAGTTAGCCATGAGCACAAGTTATCATCCGCAGAGTGACGGGCAGACAAAGATTGTTAATAAATGGATTGAGGGATACTTGAGAAATTATGTATTAGGTTAGTAGAGGACATGGATCAAATGGTTACACTTGGGTGAACATTGTTACAACACCACCTACCATATGACCATTAGGATGACCCCTTTATGAGCCCTATATGGGTATGATGCTTCCACTTTTGCAGACCGGATATTTGGCGATACCAGGGCCCCCAAGGCCAAGGAGTAGATTCAGGAGGGTTGAGATATCCTCAAGATACTTAGGGAGAACATACAGGCTACTCAGAATCAACAGAAGATATATGCAAACAAGCACAGAGTTTAGCGCAGTTTTGAGGTGGGAGACTTTGTTTATTTATGCCTCCATCCTTACCAACAGTCATCTCTTAAAAAGAAAGGAGAAGAGAAACTCCAACCTCATTTCTATGGTCCATACAAGATAATTCGGAAGGTCGGATCGGTAGCATATGAGCTAGAACTACCCCCAGAGAGCAAGATTCACAACGTATTTCATGTGTCCAATCTCAAGAAGGTGGTTGGTCAACAGATTGTTACATCTTTCGAGTTGCCTCCCCTTGATGATGAGGGGCAATTGGTTCTAATTCTGGAGCGCATCCTAGAGGTGAGAGAGCAAAAACTGAGGAATAGAATCATCCGAGATTACCTGGTTCAGTGGAAGATCTGCCTATAGAGGAGGCTACTTGGGAGGCAGAACAGGTATTACAGCACCCAGCTTTACAATTGCTTGAGGACAAGCAAGTTCGAGGGGGGAGGACTGTAATGTCCTCTTCTGCATAGGCATTGAGGACCAACCCGCTAACCTTCATGGAGGATGGGTTGGCAACCAAAGATAGTAGTTTCCTAGTTGACTAGCTTTACCTTATCCATTGAAAGGCAGGAATAAAGCAAGATAGACTCAAAATTTGCATGAAGGTGTGGTTACTAATTTTGGCAGTCAATAAAGTGGGAAGGATCTAACCAGAATCAAGATAAAAGCGCTCCTGATGTATATATGGAAAGTATTGACAAAGTGGTGCAAGTGGATGCCAACTATCTAGGCTAGTGGATAGGAAATTAATAGGAAATGATTAAGTATTATTATCCTAAGTATGGAGTGGGTTTATAATATCCCAACAGTTATACTCAATTATCGTCAATCAACTTGTCCTGAGATTTTCTAGTGAAGCAACGGAATCCATTAAAAATATAGGAGATTGGTACGTTGAGAAATATTACACATATTTGAATTTTTTGATGTTCCTTAGCTCCACATTTAGTTCTGAAATACGTTCTTGATAGGGTAGTGATAAGAGAGATTGATTACCAAACTATTGTTAGAGTGATTACTTCTTTATTGGAACTTGTGACATCTTACTGGGTGTTAAGAGAGATCTTATGGAGAGAATAATATCTTACTTCACACATTTGAAGTATTATTGCACCATCTCCTTTAATAAATTGCTAATATAAACCTATCTTACATAATTTACCTTAACCTTAATTTCCTTCCTCATATGAAATGACGTAAGCCTCATGTTTTTAAATACAAATTTCAAAGCATGTAAGCTTCCATGTTTTTATAGTTAAATTTGACTTAACGGTCAATTTAAATTGACTTACTCAACATACAATTTTCATTCTAATGTATGCAAGCATATTATATATATCCATCCTATCATTACAACCTATCATAACTCGCTTTATTTTGTTCGTGATTCTATGTCACCTGCGCAATCTTGAAGCGAAGGAGTTTTCGATCAATCGATAGGATATATAGCCATTGAAGCAAACTGAATTATCAATCAATCAATGTAGAGTCATAGCCATTCAAGCGAACTGAATTATTAATCAATCAAACAAGACTAAATATCGGAGGTTGAGAAAGCATGGATCGTGAGAAGGGCAAACTTGTTGATCACGATTATCCCATATTCTCTCCCACTGAGGTTTCCCAAGGTAAAATGTGATCTGCACTGCACTATACTAGTACTCGATTATGCTACAATATTCTCTTTGTACGATTGCATGCTTTCAAGAACTTGACATTTTTCAAGAAATGTAAATTCATGCTTTCAAGAACTTGAATTTTTTCTTAAAATAACATAAGATCTTCCTGAATTTAATTGACTGCTAAGCCTTCTCTGGGCACAATTTATTCACCAATGAAGATTGTTAGTCATTAACCCTAACTGTGTTGAGTCTAATTTTCATAAAAAATGTTGGGATGCTGTTGAATAAATGTTAGCATCAACAAATAAAGCATCCCTAAGTTTTGAACCAGCTGCATGCCATAAACAAGGACAGAGATCTGTGAAAACTGGTCATAAAATGGTCGTGATTTGGACGGTTTCATTGTTGTTGGTTTTATCCTCTTCATTACCTGTTGTAATGTGTGTTAGCAACTCCTTCATCACCAACTCTACTGCTATGGAGAATTGCAAAGGATATCAACATACTGCATATAAACGATCAAGATTGAACCCAATGGGATTAAAAGAGTACTTCAAATGGTTTCAAGAAATCTTGATCCCAACGGGATTAAAACAGCACTTCAAATGGTTTCAAGAATCTTGAATGGGTCCAATTAAGTTTATTTTCAACCTTGATCGAATCAAAAAATCATCGAGGAAAATTCTCAGTAAAATTTCAGACATCGAACATCTTTGGTTTAGCTTTGTGTTTCGATATTTTAAATCTGTTGCATAATGTTTTATGATGGATTTTTACGAAAAGGTGAAAAGCATTTTCTGCATGGATCTACCTACTAGCACGATGCAAGTTACAACAAAAATTCCAAGATTCTACAACTATTTCAATTCAGAGAGTGTTGCAGATGGCTATCAAAGAAATACCAGGGCCAAAAACCATGGAATGAATGTAGGCGAATTTGAAAAGCCTATTGCATGATCTCCATCTAATCTGCAAGCCCATGATTTTTTTCCAGAATCTGTCGTTCCTCTGATTCTTGGGATGGTTATATTCCTAAGAGAAGGCAGTATGAACACTTGTTCTATTATTGAGACTCAAAGTATTGAACATGACAGGGATCGAGTTGATTTCTATAATGAAGAAGGATTGGTACCTGCAGAAATAGAGAATCAGGAGAAGGATCGATACCATATAGTTATACTCATGTAAAAGCTCCTTATAATTCTCAAAACCTTGATCAATTTTCTACAAATGATCAGGAGAATAGATTGTGGCCAAGTATGTTTGTTGTGGCTACTTTGGTTTTTATTATACAACTGATGCTAAGAGCTCTAAAGGTTCCCAAGAAGTTGCTCTCAAAGCTTTATTTCTCAAAGATAAGTCAAAACAAGTTTAATAAGCCTGGAGATAATCATTTCACAAAGTTGACCAAAAAACGAAAATCGATAGCATGTTACTTTGGAGAAATAAATAAAACAACTACGAAATCCACTGAATCTCCAAGGTTTAGGAGCTTTATCGACTATGTAGAAATACCAGGTTCCATTGAGGTATTTTATACTCTTCCATAGCTGTATATCATATAAATGTTCTCTCGTTAATTGTATAATTTTACTTATAATTACTATTTTGTTTCCTTGGATTCATTAGGGATCTCAAAGTAAAAAAGTGAAGACTACTCCTATGACGAGATCCATGCGCATTCATAATAAGACCATCTCCCCCCTGCGGCATGCATCAACTTTTACAAGTCCATTAGGGTGAACCAAGAACGTCCAAATCTCCATCATGCTTATTATACTTATATACAATGGTTTTCACTTATTAGGGGAGATCATACTTCTGTATTTATTTTTTAGTTGTTTCTGCAATATCTGTAGATGATTGCGTGTGCACACGAAATCCATAAGTTTGGATATATTATAATTGTATCACATTGCAACATGGTTTATAATTTATGTTATGTTCTTCTGAATCATACGGCGTCTCTGAAAGATCCTAGAGGTTATTGTAAATAGTGTTTGTTGTCGTGAATCATATATGGCATCACTGTTAAATCCTAAGTGTACTCTCAA
>LPNX010285585.1:121782-141095 GCA_001517045.1 Pseudotsuga menziesii
AATTCATATAGAATTCTTTCGAAGTAAGGGAAAAGGAGTACAAGGAAGAAGAAGAAATATTTGCGACATTATAAACAAAATCAAGGGAAAAGGGAGGGATGTTGCGAAAAAAGAGGGAAGAAAAGGAGAAAGGAAAAGAGAAGGCATGGAACAAGGAAGCTGTGCTAGTTTTGTAAGCTATGATGGAAGGAAAAAGTAAGAGATATGATGACATGACAGAATATTCAAAGAAGTAGGTGTGCAAATAAGCCAGAAAGTGATAATAAGGAATGATGCAGAGAAGCAACATCCCTTAGTGATCATGGGTATGAGCTCACCTGGAGCTGATAGAAACCTCACACATAAAGGCATTTTTGTAAGTCAGGCCAATAATGCCCCTTTGGTCGTATTTTTCTATAATAGGAAAGACAACATGTGGGATGAAGATAGTAAGTCGAAGAAGATAGCGACTGTAGTTGAGTTTGTTAGAGTTTGTATCAAGTCATGATTGAGTCTGTAACAAGCATGTATGGGAATATATAAAGTCTGTAATAAGGCTATAAAAGGAGAAACCCAAGCGGTACATTGGTTAGTTGGTCAATAAATTATCCTATTAGTTAGTTCTTGCTTAGATGATTTTTGAGCCGAGTAGAGGATACAACAGTTTTGAGTAGGTAACTCTGGATCGCTAAATGCATCATAGTAGTGGATTTGCAGTTGAGTGCACATACATATAGAGAAGGTTGAGTCAATCCAGGATGTTTGCAGATCGCTAAGTCGGAGTAGAGCAGAGCGATAAAGATAGAGAAGAACATAAAGCATGAGAGGGAGAAGAAGTTTGTAGAAATAGAAGAGAAGATATTGAACAGAGTCTGTATCTTTATGTACAGAAAAAAGGTGAATCTATTTTCTCATGCCAATGCCAAATGAAGAGCACCTTGTGGTATTTTCCCATATGGGTTTCCACATTACATGCTTTGTATATGCATGAATGTTGAGTAGTTTAGATAAGTGTATATTTATTGTGTTAAATGATTGATTGTGTATCATGCTTTAAAGAGATAACTGTATGAATGTTGTATTTCAAGTAATGAATATATCAATGATTACTGTTCACTGTGCATTTGCGTAAGATTGCATAAATAAGGGCAAGTAATATTTCAGTGTTGATATATAAAGTGCAAACCACCAACCCACATTCTTGGTATTCATTGGAAACCTTGGTGTAAAGCCAAGGACTTAAACACCCCCCTGCACAAAATGCAGAAACATGGTTCTGGAAGTTACCCATAAGAACTGAGATATCTCGAGTGAGACAACATCTATGTTGCAGGTGGTATTGGTTGGGATGTGCTCCATCAGGCCGATATCTTGGGATTTGTTGCACTGGACAAAGAGAGGAGGTTGAACCTGGGTCACAGGGGTAAAATCCCAATAAATGGTTCCATTGCTGGGGCCCTAAAGTGTGTGGTGAGGGACATGTTCTGGAATCCCACAAAATTGGAGATCCAAAGTTGGGTGGACGCAAAAGAGATAGAGTTTGCACATAAAGAAAGGGAAGGATCTTAGTGGAGGCTGTTGAAGTGGTTAGAATGGTACATATATTCAAAAATCCATGAGATTTTCTTTTCCAAGTTCCCCATTGTGTTGTATGAATGGTTGTCTAAGTTGGCAACTCAAAAAATATTTTTCAAGGAGGATAACTGACAGAGTGGACTATGTTCTTGATTGAGTGGCTGAAAATAATAAATAACCCTATATCAAGGGTTGTGGACATCTGGTTAGACAGTATCATAGAAGTATATATCACTGAGTTGATCATTGACACAATAACTTCATACATCAAGGCCGAGAGAATTTTTTTCCAAGGACTGCGCAGTCGATATTTCTTATTTTGGAAGACGTGGATCAAAATGCTCATATGTGAAAAGGGAATTCTACAAATGGTAGATTGAAAAGAAAAGGGTGCCTATGTCTCAGCAGAACCCTAAAGTGAGATGTTCCTAGGAGAAGGTGGAATTGAACTAGAATCTGGATTTTTAAGAAGCAAAAGGATATTTAGGTCTGACAAAAGGTGAAAAACTCTGTTTGGACGAGGAATTTGCAGCACAGAGTAAGAAGAGGAAGGCTACGAGTCTCCATTGTACCTAGACGAAGGCTCTATGATGAGGAAGAGGAGTACTAGCCAATATCAAAGGGATACGAAGAATCTGAGGAGTCGAATGAAGCTCTAGAACCAGAACATGTACTCAACTCGCCTACAGTACCAAAGGTAAGATCACCATACCAATATCCAAGTATTTCTATAAATACGAGTAGTAATAACGCTGTAAATAGCGGGCAAGGAAGTCCAACTAGTCCACATTTTGTTCCTACTATACCAACAGTTAATACAGTACCGATCAACCCAATGGCTGGAACTGACATTAACCTCCCAATATTCAATGGGAATGGGCTAGAAGAACCATAACAACATTGGTTTCTGTGTGACTCCATATGGACTGTGCGACATATACAAGACGACAACATCAAGAAAGCGTAAATGATTACAACTCTATGAGGTTGTGCGCTAGACTGGTATTTTAAGTTCTCCATAGTACCAGTGGGAGTGGTACCAAAGACACTCAATGAGATTAGAATCGGGTTAATTGATGAATTTAAGAAATAGAATTTCGAGTTACAATCCATCACTGAGATCAAGGAGATCAAGAAGCTACCGACAAAGTCTGTCTGGGATTTTGACCAGATATTTAAGACGTTAATGGCCAAGGTTAGTTTTTAAATGTTGTATGTGTAACACAAGGAATGGTTCATTTCCACCTTGTTTCCACACATCCACACACCGTTTATACAACTAAAACTCATGTCGTAGACATAGGTTCTCGATATAGCCATGAAGTTAGAAGCCTTGCCAATCAGAGACACTAGCTCAACATGATGAAAATTTAGTCGAAGTTGGCCAATATTATGGTGCAGCTCCAGGACATCAAAAGAGGCAAGGAAGTTCAGGAGGAACTATGGTGTACTAGGTGCAGAACATATGGAAACCATAATGATAATTGCTCAGTGCTAATGAATTATGTCACAGAAAGTGTGTTAAACCCATTAAACACCCAAGGAATTCCTTGGTGTAGAGTATTCCATGCAAGAGGTCACAAGTTCGAGGAATGTCTACACTTGCAAAATATTGTAAGTGAACCTGCTAGTCTGTATTGTAAATTTTTTATATCGGTAGGGCATGATGAAAAGGATTACAGAGCCTTATAGATGCTCCAAGAGAAAACAATTGATACCTACCTAATGAAGAATGAGGAACAAATGAAAGTTGAGTGAGCACAGTCTCAGTATCATCCGGTGCAGTTTCAACAACAACAATATCCTCAACCGTAATACCAACCAAACCAGTATCCTCAACAAGAACAATACCCTCTGCAAAGGGGGGGTGGGAACTTTAGAGGCCAAGGAAAACAACAAGGAGGAGGATTTGGTTGAGGAAGAGGCTAATTTATATGTTATAATTATGGGAAACTAGGACACTTTGCCTGAGATTTCCAAAGTCCTCCAAAAAATTATACATATTGTAAAGCATTTGATCACACTATCGAACAGTGTCTGCAACTTATTGTGAAATGGCAGGCTCGAACTGTCGTTAACCCCAACCCAGTGCAGAATCCAAATCGAAACCCCAATAATAATATTCAAATGATCTATGTTGAGCCAAGACAACCCAACCTTGTTGTAGTCACAAGAGGAGGTGTTGCGACATGAGCAGACCAAAATACACTGCAAGGACATCCGTAGGTGTGACCTGCGGCACAAAATAAAGCCCCGTTAGATGTCCAACAAGAGAAGGAAGTCTTTTTGGAGGCACAAAAATACTTTGTTGAAACCAATCAGCTGTCGACATCTAGACAAGTGAGAGCTATGCCCGAAAGATTTCAACAACTAATCAGAAGGCCGCCCACTAAAAATGTTAGTAAGATCAAGGAATTTTTCAAAAGTTGTTTAGCACTAATCCATGACAAATATGTTGTCGCAGAGTTGACAACACTCATAGAAGACAACATAGAATATCTACGCTCAGAAAGAAGAGTGAATTAATTTGGAAGCAAACAGAAGACAGGTCGAGAATTGCGGATGACTACATAGATAGGAGATTATGATATGGACTATATCATACTTGACTTGGGCTTAGATGTCAATATATTGACAAGACATACATGGGAAACCATGAATAGACTGCGACTAGACTAGTCTCATGTTCAACTAAGACTGGAAAACCAGTTGAAGGTACTACCAATTGGTAAGCTGTCCCAAGTACCCGTGGAGGTCGAAGGCTTGAGAAAATATGTCGACTTCAAGGTCATTGACATTGATGATGACACAAAACCCGATCCTACACTTCTAGGGATTTATTAGGATATCGACAACCAAACTATAATAAAACTCAAAAAAAGGATCTTGTCCTTCGAGGATTCTTAAATAAGAGTGGTTGTGCCCATTGATCCCCTTGAAGGATAGCTATATGTCTAGCCTGTGCATAGCAAGGGGCAAGAGAATTATCTGGACCAGCTATATAACATTATGTATTCAAAGGAATATTATATTTACCCCACAACTGATGGAAACTTGAGTTTGTGCAGTGTAAGTTCATGCACGTTCGACTTAGGCGAAGCCCTACAAAATTGGCAGAACAAGATGCATGAAGTATCCATGCGCAGATGTGCGAGAATTACAAGAGTTGTTCGCAGATTAGGAGTCAAAGAAAGCACACTTCCTATGTATGAAGGATTTCCTAACCTTGCATCCTTCTTGGAAGAATTCGAAGAAAAGGTCATGAAATCACAGTGACTGTCTACTCTGGATGATGTGTTGAAAGCTACGCTTGCTAGATGGTGGGGTACAAAAAAATTCTATCTCCAAATGGTCACAATGTTGAAGATTAATGGAGATCATATTTGGAGAAGAGATAAGTTATGATGATTAAAAATACACAGGATTGTCAGATCCTGGAAAACATATTGAGCACTATCGCATGACTTGGAAAGCATATATGTGATAGGAATGGGTTCACCGATTCATACAAACCTTGGAAATGGTGCCAAGAGGTTGGTACACCTTATAGGAGCTGCGGCGAGGAACCAATGAGTGGGAAAGTTTAATTTTAAACTTTACCCATACATTTGAATTTGCAAGCAAACATCCAACAGTTAATGCTGCGCTACAGATAATAAGGGAATGTATTTTTGAAGATATACCCATTGCACACACATGCCTCCATTAATACAACATAACTACACATAACTACATCGCATGTTATAATATCATGAAGAATCCAAGGGATAGTGACCCAGCTGTCATAAGCCCCCCATGTTAGAAGGAATGTGCGAAGTGGAAATAGATCACACTTGTGAAATTACACGATACCCTATTAGAAAGGACATAGAAAAAACTATATCTATATGTGTATGAGTTTGCGAGGAGAAAAGGGAGAACCAAGTCACAAGTGGTGCATAAGTGGGAGTGGAGAACTCGGTCGAAAACACAGGGCAATCAATTGACCTTATACTATCTTAAAACACTACCATGATTGGAACAGTAACCAAGTAAAGTACTCACAGCGCATTTTTCAGTAATTGATTCAGAAATATCCATAGAATCAGATGTTGTACCTTTATTTAATAACCACCATAAATAACAGTAATCACCTCTTCAAAGGCTAGCTCAGTGATAGCATGCTGAGAAAGCTTCCTTAAATACCACATGCTACAACCCTGAGTTGTTCAAGAGAAGGAGTACTTTCTAAGATCAAAGCACTCATGCAAAGGATAATTGTCAGAAGGTTGTTGTTTCATAATAGGCATTATTGCCATATGTGGAATCATTGTGTTAAGAACCAGAGGAAGAAGTATTGTGAGCTACTCAATGAGTAGAAACAAGTTCATCTCTTTTACGATAGTCACTATTAACTCCCCAGTGACGCTTCTAGCCACTACTCCCATGCAACATGGTTCAGGACATTGAACCCCAAGGAACCATCCCCCACCACCTACGGGCCATGTTCCATCTCGGTCCTCAGAGAAACGCAAAGTGCAGGAACCCCAATTGCCCCAAGAAACTAAAGGAAAAGGGCCAATGAAGAAGCCAAGGAATCGGGAAGCTCCAACACCACTGTCAACCTAAGAGGACCAAGAAGATTTTGAAACTAGAAACTTACTACCACCATATCAACTACCTAGGTAGACCGATGCACCAACAATTACCATCCCTGCCACGGGCCATGTTACACTGGTAGCACCTAAGAAACCAAAGGATATGAATGTATTACGAAATATCATGCCTCGCCTTGTCGGCCTCACTTTTCAAGACTCAGACACTAGTGGAATCCATGAACTAGACAGGAAGAATTATATGAAGCTCATCTGGGAATCCCTAGAATTGCCAAAACGTTTGTCTTAATGCAATGGGCCAGTGTTACAATCACTTCTCTTCATGCCCCATTTTGGTCGGACTAGAGAGGTGGATACTTGTGTGAAGAATTTATTGGTATTTTTCCATGTAGGCTTCCTATGGCTAGACAGGCTACACTCAATTGATGTTGATCTCATCTCAGCAATAACAAGATTTTTGAGGTCCAAACAGGACCCTGAAGAGACCTTGCGGGAAGGAAAGCACCCAAAAAATATTGCATAGACCCAGGAAAAATATAACCTGATCAGCTCTGGAAAAGAATTTCTAATTTATTTCATCAATGACCCTGCTACTTGTATGGCCGCCCTGATATTGACACATAAGCTACTATTTGTCTTGAATCCAATGCAATGTACACAAGGAATAGTAATGTTGGATGCACTATGTGCAGAAGGAGTGCTAATCAATTTCTCCCAACTTTTTCTTAATGAGCTGCTCTAGGATGCTGCTTTGGCACATGAAGAAGGTAATCCTTTCCACTATGCTTGGTTGATAATTATGATATCCTTTATTTTATTGTTAGAGCCTCTCAATTATCAACAGGTCGAATTACCTGTCCAATGTGGAGGCGCGAGATACCAGAACTTTTGGTTCTCGCATGATGCAAATCGACAACTAAGTAGAAACATTGAGTTCTTTGTTCATAATGAAGCCTTGAGAAATGTGGTAAAGCAGATGATAAGGATGAGTGGAACTACCATCTCTAGATTTCAACATTTTTTCAATTTCCAGTTATCCTTCCACTACGTATACATCCAGGCATGGAGAGACCCCTAGAAATAGTGGCTACCAACAAAGTATATTCTCACATCCAAGGATCTAGAAAACATTGTCCAGGATTGGCTAGAGGATTGGAACCTGAGGGCTCACCACCTCTTGGGGAGAAGAGTACCTAGTAGGAAGATGCAGCAATGCCTGACGAAAATCATCCTGATCATCCCCAGCCTGAGTCCCCACTACAAAACCAACAAATGGAGGCACTGAATGTAGAAGTTCAACTAGAATCATCGAGGCTAACAAAGAAGCCAATGCTTATGGTTTGGATGAGGATGAAATTGCAGCCCTATAAGAGGCCTTACAAAAGGTTACACAGGCACGTATCATTAACTTTGGTCGGCAACAAACCCAGTGCACTACTACCATTACAGATAGGTTGAATGACTTTGGAAAAACAATTGAAGTAGTCAAGCTCGCAGTCGAATGCACACCATAGGTAACCCTGTCACAGGACGCACCTGGCACATCAGCAACATAGGAAACCCTTCGACCTCGATAAGATCACCCCAATAAGGCACAGTGAGGGAGAGAAGTGTTGGAATTTGGAGCCCAGGACCCCACCAAGGTACACAATAATAGTACCCCGATTTTCTTAGGATTTTCAAATATACAATTGAAAGATGTGCCTGCTTTACAAAGAGCAGCGGTTACCGAGATTTGGATTCGAGGAAACAATATCGACAAGTAGGTGAAGCACTCAGTAAGAATCTCAGCAAACTCAAGGAAAAGATGCAAAAGACCACCCAGGAATCCAGGAAAGAAGAAGAAAGTAAGAATAAGATCACCCGGGTCATTAAAACTGTTTTCTTAAATGTGGCTGATGAGGAAATTTCACATGATATGCCAATCAGAAGATAAGGTCTTTTGACTGGGAAATATAGCTGCAGACCTTAAAAAGAAAGTAATAGAATTAGAAGTGCAATAGATTCCTAGCACACCTCCAGAAGTGCTGGAGAGCCGACATGACGTAGCCACCAAGGCTTCCAAAAGGATAGAAGAAGCAAAGAAGAAATGTGTGCAGGCTGTTGACCAAGTCTCCCAGACTTGAGAGACTTTGTTGGACAATGGGAAATCATAGAAGATTGCAAGTGACCTCACTATGGTAGAAGCCACTATCGTACAGATGCAAAATGAGATTAAACAACTTGCCTTGGAGAAGAAGAAGGTCAAAACAAAAGAAATGTGTGGCTTGTAGCAACAAACCACTAGGTTGTGTGCACAACAGCAACAACATGAGGAAAATATAGAGGAGTTACAGGCAGAAGCAGAAAGGGTCACATGTCTTATTCATCCTGTGCACCAGAAGGTGCATGAGGTAGCGGCCTCGATGGAAAGTAGCATGAAGGAACACGTCAAATCTGACCTGGTGGAGCACATGCAGAAAGTTGAAGAAGAAGTATGCGCATAAAAAGAGAAGTTGCTGAAAATTGTGGAGGATTTTTAGACAAAAATTCACGCAAGTCAGTTTATGGAGCAATAGCTTGCATGGCTCGAGACAAACCACATGTGAGTTTTGGGGGCATGTTGGGCCCAGGACAGAAGGGCTGAATTCATATAGAATTATGCCTAAGTAAGGGAAAAGGAGTACAAGGAAGAATAGGAAGGAGTTGCGACATAGTATACAACATCAAGGATAAGGGGAAGGATGTTTTGACAGAAGAGGGATGAAAAGGAGAAAGGAAAAGAGAAGGAGCGGGACAAGGAAGCTGCACCAGTTTTGTAAGCTACGACAAAAGGACAAAGCAAGAGATATGATGACATGGAAGAATATTCGTAGAAGTATGTGTGCAGATAAGATAATATCCAGAAAGTGACAGAAAGGCATGAGCGAAGAAGCAGCAACCCTTAGTGATCGTGGGTACAAGCTCGGATGGAGCCAATAGAAACCACACACGTAAAGGAATTTTTGTAATTCAGGACGATAGCTCCTTTTTGGTCGTATTTTTCCAGAATAAGAAAGATAGCATGTGGACTAAAGATAATAAGTTAGCTACGATAACGACTGTAGCTGAGTCTGTTAGAGTCTGTATCAAGTCATGATTGAGACTGTAACAAGCATGTATGGGAATATATCGAGTCTGTAATAAGTCTATAAAAGGAAAAACCAAAGTGGTACATGGATTAGTCGGTCAATCAGTTAGCCTATTAGATAGTTTATGTTTAGACGCTTTTTGAGCTGAGTAGTGGATACAACAGTTTTGAGTAGGTAACTCTGGATCGCTGAGTGCGTCAGAGTAGTGGATCTGCAAATGAGTGCGCATACATATAGAGAAGGTCGAGTTGATCCAGGCTGTGTGCAGATTGCTGAGTAGGAGTAGAGTAGAGCGATAAATAAAGAGAATAACATAGAGCATGAGAGGGAGAAGAAGTCTATAGAGATAAAAGAGAAGATCTTGAACAAAGTATGTAGCTTTATGTACAGACAAAAGGTGCATCTATTTTCTCATGCCAATGCCAAATGAAGAGCACCTTGTGGTTTTTNGTAATATTTCAGTGTTGATATATAAAGTGAAAAACACCAACCCACCTTCCCAGCTTTCGTTGGAAACCTTGGTGTAGATCCAAGGAATTAAACACCCCCCCGCACAAACTGATGAAACATGGTTTTCACAGTTACCCATAAGAACTAAGATATCTTGGGTGAGAAAAAATCTACATCGTAGGTGCTGTCGGCTGGGCTTTGCTCCATTGGGCCAATATCTTGGGCTTTGTTGCATTGACCAAAGAGAGGGGTATGAACCTGGGTCGCAAGGGGAAAGATCCCAACAACGACGATGACAAAGATGGCGACAAAGATGATTATTATTATTATTATTATTATTATTATGGTGATGATGATGGAATTCAATTGAATTCATCATCTTATTCATCCAAGTCACCATCTCTATCATCCGATCCAGAGTCAACATTGTAAGGATTAGCCATATCATCATCGTCATCAATGTCGATGATGATGAACTTTGATGAAGATGTTGATGAGGAAGAGGGTGATGATGGCAACAATGACGATGATGATGATGATGATGAAAATGATGGTGATGATGGTGACAATGACGACGACAACGATGAGGATGATTATGGTGATGATGATGGACTTCAATGGACTTCATCATATTCTCATCCAAGTCATCATCTGTATCATCCGATCCAGAGTCAATATTGTAAGGATTGGCCATATCATAATCATCATCGAAATCAGTTACAATCATGATGTCATTGTCGATATCATCTTCATGGAAATTGTCTTCTACATAATTTGATTCAACTAATTATTCAGCATATTCTTTTGGAACATGATTATCTAACTCATGTTGATCATCTTCAACATCATCTTCTTCTTTGAGACCCTC
Organism: Pseudotsuga menziesii; assembly: GCA_001517045.1. Lineage (NCBI taxonomy): Eukaryota > Viridiplantae > Streptophyta > Pinopsida > Pinales > Pinaceae > Pseudotsuga > Pseudotsuga menziesii. The sequence goes on from LPNX010285585.1 coordinate 132,360, forward strand.
TTCATTACCTTCCTCTACGTTATAATTTACTGACCTTCCCCTTGGATCACATCTCACAACAAATAACCAACCTACTCTACCTCAAAGATCAGAGTAAAATACCTCTTCACACTGGATTGGAAAAACACATTGCTTCGTTCTTGGCTCAAACAACCTTGTATTTACCATGGTAAATCCATTATCATGTTCAATAATAGTTTTATTGAGATCACATTAATTCAATCGTAACTCGTACCATTTAATAATGAACATAAATACCTTGAAGGAGTTAGAGTCACATTGAAGAATATCTTCTAGATACCCATAGTATCGATTTTTTAGAGTTTTGGATGTCTGTCACTTCTAGAGGAAACATTGGTCACCTCAAATACTAGAGATATCCGACAATCTGATGTTTTCTTCATTTCATCTAGCTTTTTGATGCGATATCTACAACCATTGCATCACATAGACTTATGGTGTTTTACCTACAACAAGCCATACATGAAAATATTACATAATGATCCAATATTTATGATTAAGTGCATGTTTATTCCATACAGAGAAAAAATCAACATGTACATCAATATGTTTGCCAAAAAAAAATTAGTGTGGTTGATTAATATGCTTGACTGATTATATTTTAAACCAAATACTAAATCGATTTCCCTTTGTGTAAGATTGGTATCTCCATTGCGATGTGTTGATTTAACCAATGAAGCCATGCCTTCCCATGATATTCCATGATGAGATTGTTCACATCGTTCAATACATACCTTCATCAAATCAATATTGTTTGCAATGTATAAATGAAGTGCATCCCATTCTCGACCAACTGCTTTATGACAATAAAAATTAAAATTCAACACAAATGTATATTCACTTAACAAAGCATACACTCTTAATTGATGTAATATATTGAATATAAAAATAGAATATGTATGATATATATATACATAAAAATCAATAGTACAATGTATTATATTAATTAATATCCACTATCTAATAATTACCTTCACCTTCCTTGATCTACCCTTCTCCTTTAGGTACTTCCCTTCAAAACTGTTATTGTAGTTTGGGTCACAAATGCGACGTAAATTAAGCCTTGATGATAAATTAGGAAGATATTCACTAATATACAACATGTTTTAGTATACCATATATCTCTCCATCATAAAACCCTCCACACGTGCTCGTTGTCTAACCAAACCCTTCATAAGTCTCAAGTGCCTCTCAACCATCCACATGGACCTTGCATGCACAAGTCCACACAATTGAATCTCCTCAACTTGGTGTATGAGGTAGTGTTCCTATGCATTGAAAAATGTCGATGGTAGATGCTTCTACATTTCAAACACGAGATGAGGAATTTTTCTATTTCAATACTTTATATCTTCTTTATGTATTTATTTAGATGACAACCATCTACAAGTGACACAAACCAATCATGATATTTAACGGAAAAAAAATTATATTACATAACATGACTTAGTGCAGAAAAATTAAATCTAAGTTCTACGATGAATTAAACAAACACTAAGCACATGTAAAAAATCGCTACTTACCTCATGTATTTGCCAAGATTATATATAACTTGTTTAACATTATTGTCAAAGTTGTCCGGGAGAGAGAGAGGTAGAACATACTTTAACAATATACAAATCATTTCATTTTTAAAACAAAGAGTAGAAAAAAAATAACAACAATATGAATTGGAGTAAAAAAATCAATAATTATATGGTTACCATAATAATTACCTTCATGAAGACATGCCAATTATGCGTTTTCACCCCTGCAAAATCACCTTTCTTTGTTATGCTATTCTTCATGTTCGCACAAAATCCAGTGGGAAATTTAATTTTTCACATGAATTCTTTTACAACATTACTTTGTTGCTCCATTAACATCCATGGAAGTGAGTTTATATTAATTTGGTCTCTGTTGCTATGAAATTGAATGACGTCTTTCATTGCATGGTTTCCTTCTTGAATGTATTTGCAAATTTTGACAATTCTTTCTTTCTTACTCCTTCCATCCAATATTCACCATAAATTTTCAGTCACATTCTTTCCGATATGCATTGTATCAAACATATGAGAAATTTGTAGGTGCTCATAGTAGGGAAAACTACTTAATTGTTTAGGATAACTTTTCATTCCTCGTGGAATCCTACTAATTCCTTCATGATCACAACGACCAACATGAATCATAGTTTAAAAAGAAATTACAGAAATCAATGTCAATTACAGTAAACAACACACAATAAAAGAATACACAACATTTTATATACGATGATTCATACGTACCTTGATGATTTCTATTATATTGCAACTTCCATATGTGAGGTGTCATTCTCTGTGGTTTTAATGCGGTCTCTTGCTTCCCATTGAATTTTTTTTTCAGTAGTTCAATACCTATGATTCTTAGAGAGGAAATTCCTATACTCATCAAACACCTCCTTTCCTAATATTTTTGAACGACGGGATTTGATCTTAGGACCACAAATTGGACATGTAAATTTTCCCTTTGTCTAAAGACCTACATAAAGAGATGGAATATCTATGTGAATTATAATTATATATAAAATGAATGGAATATTTAAAAGAACGTGCGTGCATAGTATATTAACTAGTTCATAAAATTAAATGCAATTAAAGTGGAACTTGTAATTACAAACCACAAAAATGGGTTAACCTTGGGGAATCATGTATTGTCCATACAAGAATTGCGTGGAATTGAAATTGCCTTTGTCGCATTGGTCTAGATACATCATACATAGTGATGCCATTCCATAACTTTAGTAGCTCACTTATAAGTGGTTCGATATATACATCCATAGCTTTAAATTGGTACTTACCTGATTGATTTGAACCAGGGATGATTTTAGGGGCGAATTATAGCCCAATGGTGAATTTTAAGGGTTACCCAAAAAAAAGTGGGCACATTTTTATATTAAAATGTTATTATTTTATTTAATATATTTGCCCATTATTTATTTTGTATATAACTATGCCAAGGTAAATCGCATTCATCCCGATTTAGAGAAAATCTAAAAAAGGAATATTAGCCCACGAAATTATTTATTTTTGCCCACATTCGCCTGAATTTTTCCATCTGCGAGGAGATATTTGCCCAGATTCGCCCAATTTTTTCCGATTGGGAGGAGAATTGAAGATTGTTCGCCGGATTTATGCATAATAGTTTGAAAAATTGGTATTTCGCCCAGGATTTATGGATAATACGATTAAAAATTTGCACCAAAAAATTATAAGTGATGTGAATACCACCACTTTTTAACAGCACAAAATGCAAGTGATACTAACTTGAAATGCTAAAAAAATGTGTTTTCTTGTTATACAAAAATTGGGGTATAAATATCAGGCTCGCACCTACAATAAGTAAGAGATTTAATCCAGTGGCTCGCATCTGCAATAAGCAAAAGACTTAATCCAAGTCCATCCTCTCAGGCATTGCTTTCGACGTCCTCAAACTTAGCCTCTTGTTATACAAAAATTGGGGTATAAATATCAGGTTCACACCTTCAACAAGCAAGAGATTTAATCCAGCCGCTCGCATCTGCAATAAGCAAAAGACTTAATCCAAGTCCTGCCTCTCAGGCATTGCTTTCTACGTCCTCAAAGTTAGCCTTCCGGAAACAAAGAAATGATGAACTACTGCGTACGTTTGGGGGTTGGCATTTTAGGTCTGTAAGAGCTACCATATTACTATCCTTGAAATAGTATTACCAGATTACGCTTATGTTTTACATTTTATTTGGTCTCGTTAGTAGAGGAGATTAACATTAATTTATCTAACATGACATTCCAGGAAGTGGCTTTGCGTTGCTCATGTATTGTGCACCAAAGTAAGTATAACATGTTTACAAAATTGTATTGTCGTGTACACTCAAAATTAACCAAGATCTCAGTATTAAATATAATGTAATGAATATAATATGTAAGTTTAACATTTTATTTTGTAATATTGATGAACAGTGCTATGTTCATGAGGATAATAGAAAAGAGAAGCACTGAGAGTTTTTCAGGTTTGCCCTATGCAATAGCTCTCTTCAACTACCTTATCTACACGTTACACGTTGTATGGGTCGCCTCTAATTAGCAATGGGTGGGATAACGTTGTTGTTATGGTTATCAACGGCATTTTCCTTCTTCTTCAGTGTTGCTTCATTTGTATCTATCTCAATTTCGCTCCACAAAAATTTAAGGTATTATCTCGTCGTATTACCTACATTTATAGAATTAAGTTGAATCCATTTTACTAATCAATGCCTTAGTTTTATTAATCCATGGAGTCATTTGGCAGTAGATAAACAACTAAAAAATACTCGCATTGATCATATCTATATATATATGTATAGAGGAATATGGCGTGGATGGTTGTAGGCGTGTTCGTGATGTTTGGCACTATTGCAATAATTTCCTTGGGTGTTGTCCATCCTCACGAGCAGAAGAAGGTCCTTGTAGAAACTGTAGGAATGATAGCCACTACTAGTCTATATGTTGCTCCACTACCGTAATTGCAAGCATATTATACATTTGCATGAAATTTTTTGAAAGGGTTAATAGAGTTGATTTCAGCATCTTAAATGATTGTTTCTATTATTGATCCTGTCTAACGGTAATATATAATTATATACAGAAACAGGTAATTCAAACAAAGAGCGCGGAATTATTGCCGAGTTTCTATTTCTCATTGTTCGCCTTCTTGGGAAGTCTTTTGTGGTTGGCGTATGGCGCATTCAACAGAGATATAATTATCATGGTAATAGGTGATTCTTAGTATTCATGTGAAAATTGATGTAATTAGATATAATTTAAGTAAATCATGTATTTATGATAAATGATATAATTGATTCCCAAGTTCTTCATATCTTGCAGGCACCAAACTTTGTTGGAGTGCCATTGATGTTTGGTCAGATGGTTTTACATTATATCTACAGAGACAAAAGGAGCCAGCATGTTGAAAATGCAAAGGTGTATATAAGTGAGCAGCTGGAATCGATCAAAGAAAACGTGAAAGAGGACATAAGAGATCGCTCCGATGAAGAAATTGAAATTGTTATATCAGATGTATCATAATAATCGTTACATCACACTTGAAAATATGCATTTTCAATTCTTTCGGAAATTTTCGATATGTTCGCTTGTTTGTTGCACTAGGTCAAATAATTCGATTTAAGTAACAATGGGTCATTCCTCACCAGATTTGTATATCGTCCGACATAAGTCCATTTCCGTATTCAATGGTTTTCCTTTGTATAAAAAGCCCTGAATACCTGACCTATTCAATGTGTGGAAAACAATTTTTTTTTGTTCATTTTTGTTAAACATCATTTTCACTTTTTGGACATTGTTTAATTATAAAAAGAAAATCCATCTTTCAGTATCTTAAGTTAGCACAGAGCTTAGGGATGGCAGCATATTCAGGCTGCCAGCCTGAATTGCAGCTGAAAAGGAGATGCCCAGAGCTGAGCTTAGGGATGCGCAGCATATTAAGGCTACCAGCATGAAATGGAGCATGTCAAGGATGGAGGAGTAGTCACTAGTGTACACAGCGGAGCGGTTTTTAGTTAGAACGCAGAATTAAATGGGTATTTTCCAGGCTGGGCATTTTTTTTCATATTGAAAGAAGCCTCTAGTGAGAGGAATAACCTACGGGAAGGATATCTCTCTGTGAGAGCAATAATTCAGAGCTTGGAATCCCATATGCTGCCATGGGTGAGGCGCTCTGGTGGCTCCAAGTTGAAAAAACCCTAAAACATAAAATAAAAGAAATAGTAAACGCAGCCTGTAACTAAACAAAAAACCAGAAATTTTATTAGACAAATGCCCTTATATAATAAAGAGTCTTATTAATTAGAGAGATTAAAGGTAATACTTAATTAACTTAATCTAAATATGTGCGCCTTCTTCTTCTTGTTCTTCCGGGTGGCCCAACTTATTATTTTTATTAGAAATTGAGTATTTCCTCATATCTCTATTTATGTGAAAAAACATGTACAAATAAGATTGAATGAAGAGGATTTGCACCATAAACATATCAATTTGGTAAATAATTAATCTGTAAATATTTATATTTTAGTTATTTATATTTTGCTTTATTCGATGAGATAAATCATCAAAATTAATTTATGAGTTTTTGCAGAGAAATTATAATAAGTTTATTATTTATTTTTATAATATTTAAATAAATAATTTGATGCACCATAATTATAAAAAATTAAATTATTTGGTTTTATACTATTTAATATGAAATAATTTCACATAATTTATTTATAAAGCTTTAAGTTACAAACTCAACTTAACCCCAAATTTGTATATTTTCCAATACAAAGTCATTTCCATATTAAATATGGTTATTCAAATATGACACGTATTCAATGGCTATGGTTTATATAAAAAAGCACTAACGGGCCCATTCAACTTGCATAAAACATTTTTTAACCTCAAAATGGAATATGAGATATGTAGGATGTGTATAAGATGGAAATATATTTTCATTTTATTTTTCACAAACATGTGGAAGGCATATACATAACCGACAACATCCCTTTGAATGTCTAAATGACATCGTTATTATATATTATGCTTCTGTTTTTTTCATCAGCCATGTTACATATGGTACGTTTGGGACCAAGGAAAGTATTATGTCCAACATGTTTTTCATTTTATCCTTTCATTTATTATATTTTGGCACTTTGTATAAGTAGGAGTTTTTCTTTTCTTTTAATGTTTTGAAATTTATTAAAATAATTTAAATATTTGAATTACCAATATAAAAACTATAAATATATTATATGTTATGGCTTATTTATAAATAATATTGAATAATAATAATAATAATAATAATAGATTAAGAAAACAATGTCCTTAAATTAATATATAAAAATAATTGCAACCATAAATATTTGTCAAAAAATTAAATAAAAAATTAAATGGGGTTATGTGTGTTAGGTTGAGATGTTCTTTTTGGGCTTGTGTACTTGAAATATTAATTTAGGGCCTAAGGCTTATGCTAATTCCATGATCATGTTGAGGACCCTATGACCCATACCTCATGATTTGAAACTCAGTTATTCCCTTCTCGAGGTCAAATTTCTTGTTGATAACTAGTGTGATTTGGTTCAAGGATTTATTCTTCGGCTTGGATTCCTTTAAAATTGGCATAGTCCATAAGGCATAGATTTTCACCATGACCATGTATAGGGCCCACATACTAACACCTATTGGTAAAAAGTTATAGTACATCTAATAGCCCTAGCCACATTCCTAGGATATGCTACGGAAGTCATGTGTATTGGATTGAGTAGTACTTGGTAATCCTATATGCCTAGATGTTTCGTTTAAGTCACAAGGATGGGGTTACCAAGTTTGTTTCCCTCCACTTTACACCAATATCCATTTTCTAAGGTTAAGGATCCCAAGAGTGTCATTCTTGGCACTAGATGTGTATAAGATTTCTTTATCCTATGGGATATTTTTATTTTATCAACCATCTTGAGGGATAGTAGACCTGTACATATTGAGAAAAAAAACTTATAATGGTTGTAATGCACGCACAGGGGATAATAATACTCTTAGGAAGAGATGTGTGCTGATTTTTGAGCTATTATTCATGGTACCATATTCATAGAAGATTCTTTTAGGGTCAACTATGAAGGTTTTCTCTCTAAACGAGGTGCTCAAACCTAATAATTATATGAATATTACTAAGAAAATTTAATAATATCAATAAAATTATTCTCAATGGAATAATCAATTTTGAATTCAAGAGTCTTTTATCCATAGTTTATAGTAGTAATAGATTGAAAATTATTGTCTTATTAAAAATGAAATATGTTATTTACAAATCAATAAAAATAAAATGTTGAATTTGTTGGGAATAGTGCAAAACTTCATAAATTAATTTTGGGGATTTATTTGAGTAAATACAAGAAAAATAAATAATTGAATTATGTTATTCACAAAACAATTATATGTGAATTTGTTATGTTTATGCTAGAAATTCTCAATGATTAAATCTTATTTGTACATGTCCATATGAAAAATAAAGACTACCAACCCTTTATGGTACTTGCGAATATGACCTTTCTTTTAACAAAGAAAAACACTATTTCCAAAAATCAAATTATAAATATAAATGGTGTTAATACCACCACCTTAACACCAAAAAATTATAAGTGATGTGAATACCACCACTTTTTAACAGCACAAAATGCAAGTGATACTAACCTGAAATGCTAAAAAAATGTGTTTTCTTGTTATACAAAAATTGGGTAATAAATATCAGGCTCGCACTTGCAATAAGCAAGAGATTTAATCTGGCGGCTCGCATCTGCAATAAGCAAAAGACTTAATCCAAGTCCATCCTCTCAGGCATTGCTTTCTACGTCCTCAAACTTAGCCTCTTGTTATACAAAAATTGGGGTATAAATATCAGGCTCGCACCTGCAATAAGCAAGAGATGTAATCCAGCGGCTCGCATCTGCAATAAGCAAAAGACTTAATCCAAGTCCTGCCTCTCAGGCATTGCTTTCTACGTCCTCAAAGTTAGCCTTCTGGAAGCAAAGAAATGATGAACTACTGCGTACGTTTGGGGGTTGGCATTTTAGGTCTGTAAGAGCTACCATATTACTATATTAACTAGTTCATAAAATTAAATGCAATTAAAGTGGAACTTGTAATTACAAACCACAAAAATGGGTTAACCTTGGGGAATCTTGTATTGTCCATACAA
>LPNX010285585.1:141275-169311 GCA_001517045.1 Pseudotsuga menziesii
TCATCGACAACATTATGTGGTCCCTCTTTATTGACAACCATGGAGGAATTTTATTGTTGATAACAAAAATAGGCCACACCGTGTAAACAGATCTCATCTCTAGAAATGGATTTTGACACCATCTGCTGCCAAAGAAATCCTAAGATTATGAGGTTCTTCTTTAAGTGAGGCCATTTTCCTCTATAACTCTAAATGCAAAACCATCTACAGACATTCAAATAATGTCATATTAACTTATGTTCCTTTCATGGTAATCCATGAATTGCGCTATTTTTTTTACACTTGAACAATCGTTGCAAACATGGAATAATGGGAATATAACGAAGAACCTTGCGAGGCACCTTATTTGTTACTTGATCTCTTCGATATCTATTGATATGACAATCCGGATATTCTGTTGCAAATTCATGCTGATTATAATATATAACATGGTCATCGGGGCATACATGAATTGCTTCATACTACATTCCAATTTCTTTCATGATGGCAGATAAATCTCGATATGTGCGAGGTAAAATATTTGACGATGGTAACAAAAATTCTTCTATCAAGATACAACCAAAATAAAATAAAAATCTTGTTAATATAATATATAAATAATATTAATGGAACACATTTTATCAGTATTAATTTGAATTATGAATTAACAATAAAATTATTAGAGGAACAAAGATAACCTTTATCACGATCATATATATGTGATGGAATATTTTACATACCTTAACATTTGTGTGACTGATATGTTTGAAAGACCATTCATAACCTACAAGTTCATTATCAACAATATAGCAGAGAGAAGATTTGTGTTGGAGCCTTCATAAAGGGGTTCGCATGCTTTCTCAAGAAAAGGTAAATCATGAACATCATCAAAGTCATCAATATTTTCATGATCATCATGATCATCATCATCATCCATTCTAACATTAAATGAATCATGGATCAATGTATTTGTACCATCATCTTCAACTATGTTATCATTATGATCTTCTTCTTCAATATGATCATTAACTTGTTCTCCATTATTCATAGTTCCATGTTCCTTTGATACTTGTTCTGAAATCACTTCCTCTAGACGATATGTTGTAGGATGTATTTCCTTTATAATTACATGAAAACATCAATAGATATAAGTTAATATAAGAAATATTAAAATAATACATACATTTACCAAAGCAATTAATACAAAAAAAATGTATAATGCAAAACTTACAAATGGACTCTATTTAACCCCCCCCTCAGTGTTCCCATGTTCCGTACAATTTTTTCTAGTTGTTGTGATCTTTATTCTTCTCCTCTTAAAGCCCCTACATTGACTACATGGACAATACCATTTCCCATCACCCTTTCTTTTCAGTCCATCCCATAATCTTGCAAACAATTGTTGATTTTGTTCGTCTGGATCGGAAATATTGCTATTTGACATTTTCTCACAAATATAATGAATGAATACTATCGATCTTAAAAAATCAAGCTCCACACATCACTGTTTCTACAAACCGTTCATCGAAGAATAAAATAATTATGCAAATTGTCGCTTCTATAGAAAACATGTCATAATGTTTCTGTAATTTATATATTTTCAAATTTAGTTATTCATCGTATCTCCGATGACAAGAGCCTAGTTACTGTTATAAAAAATTTGTCGGATATCCGGCAATTTATGCGAGGTACGTCGAAAATATGACTTGTCGTTCTATCTTTGTCGGATATGCAAGGCACGTCAAAAATCCAACAAGAACATCTTTGTCGGATATGCAAGGGACGTCGAAAATCCAACATGTCGTTCAATCAATTTAAAAAAAATTAATCAAATTTTGTAATTTGAAGGTGAAATCCAACGAAACAGCCTTTTTCTTCAGATATCGTCAGATTTTGGGTTCAAATTTTGTAGTGTGTATATATATATTACATCTTTAATTATTTTTTATTTACACGACTATTTGGTCACTTCCCACAACATATTAGATTATATTTATATAATTTATATATGGTTAGGGTTATATCCTCAATACTTGTTGTTCTTTCTACATTTTACATGCTTATGATGTGAACTCAAAAAATATCATCCAATTGAGATAAGGCAATTCTTTTTTCCTTTTCCCAAAACTAAATAATTCAATCACAACACTTTGCTAGTGAATATCATTATTTTCCTTCCTTCTTGTAAATTAGTGGACAAGAAAGAGGATAAATTTATAAAGCCATGTATTCTAAAGAATACCAAGGGCATACACAATCTCCCCTTCAAATGTACATTTATTGCTAGAATTTTTGTGGTCTTTCATCGTACAATATTATGTTCCCATGCTACTCTCTATATAAACTAGTACAAATCAATCCATTGTAATTATCGTGTCTTTGGATTTTTATTTTTATTTTTATTTTTTTTCTGTAATCTTCTTAAATATAGATTTTCTCAAAACCATTTCTTCTTTTAGTCTTATTTAGATATTCTCAAAACCCTATACTTCCTACACAATTAATTTTTCTTTTATGGTGGCATTGTTTATTGGGATTTTGGTCCATTGTTCTTTGGTGGACCGTTCCATAGCTTTTTTTAAAAATAACTAGTTTTTCAAGATTCTTCTATAAATTACAAACATCTATATACATCATTTATGTGCCCGTTATTTTTTTGTGAATTCCTCCAACAATTTTGTAAAATGAACATAACCTTCAGTTCCAACTTTATCAAATTAGAGATACTTAGAATTGTTGATTGCCTTTTTATTAAAATTGTATGCTTTTGCGTGTTATTCCCCAATATCTTACAAAACAATTTATGCATATTTTGTAGCGCTAAATAAATTCCTTTATTTGCACTGTTTTGGAGTAAATAACACCTTCTTTCCCTTTCTTCCGAAGAAGGAAACACCTATAGCTTGTCATTTTTCTGACCTAATAACTTTCACTTCAAAAAATATTTCCATAATACGAGGGTTTGAAATTAATTTATATCAAGCAACCTTTTTTTACACGATCTATTTGCATTATGAAAATATAATACGAGGATATTTCACAATTACAATTTCATCCATTTTAATAAAACTGATCAAACTGGTGAAAAGTATTATACTATTCCACTTAGTGAATGTTTGTGTTCAAGTTAATTAATAGTCTTGTCTTTTTCCACAAGTTAGGTGATTTCCTATTCACATTAGTTGTTTCCTTCTGTCATAAACTGTTATAATGCTTAGGGTAGAAATTACAAAATATTTTAACCCCAAGATTCTGCAGTAAAAGAACCTTCAACTATTCTTAAGGAAAACTCAGCACAAAAAAAAAAACCCTTAAAATGTTGGGAGTTTGGAGGGCCACACTACTTTAAAGACTGCATAGTAAGGAAAAAGAATTTTAATGTTCATTTTATCCAGGAAGCAATCACAATTGGGGTCATGGCCAGGAGCATGCCCAGGATCTGTGCGACATTGGAAAATCAACAAGCAGGCCACCATACTTCTATGGTTGAAATTGAAGATATCATAAACACTCAACCTATCTCTATTTTAATTGATCCAGGTGCAATCATGAGCTATATATCACCTAGAACAGTTGATTTATGCAATTTGGTACCTGAAAAAGTTTGACAAATCATGGCTAGTACAGTTAGCCACATGTATGAAATGAAAAGTTACTAGTCTTGTTAGAAATTGTAAAGTGATGATGAATGATTTTATTATGCATGTTAATGTAAATATTATGCCTTAGGATCCTATGAATTATTAATAGGAATGGATTGGCTAGAGGAACATAAATTTGTGTTAAACTGTTTTCATAAAACCTTTACTTGTACTGATGATAATAGAAACGATGTAAAATTTAAAGGGGTCCCTAGGAAGGTGACCATCCGAGAAATATCTGCATTACATATGAAAAGATCAGTAAGAAAGGGATGTAAAGTGTTTTCTGTCTATATAATGAATGGAAATGAAAATGATAACAAACTTAAATTAGAATACATACCAGTCTTAAAAGAGTTTGAAGACATCTTTCTGGAAGAACTCCCTAGATTTCCTCTGAAAAGAGACATTGACTTCATAATCGATTTGATACCCGAAGCGGTACCAACATTGAAAGATCCATGTTGAATGAATATAATAGAAATTACAGAGATGAAATCACAACTAAGGCACTAATCGATAAAAATTAGATTCGACCAAGTGTCTCTCCCTAGGGAGAACCGGTCTTGTTTGTGAAAAAGAAGGATGGAAGTTTAAGATTATGTATAGATTACCGAAAGTTGAATAAAACTACCATTAAGAAATGTTACCCACTCCCTTGGATAGATGACCTATTTAATCAATTCCGCGAAGCAACAATATTTTCAAAGATAGACTTAAGGTTAGGTTACCATCAAGTATGAATAAAATATGACATCTTTAAAACAACATTTAGGACCCACTATGGTCACTATGAGTTTGTCATAATGCCTTTTGGGTTGAAAAACACACATGTTGCATTCATGTGTTTAATGAACAACATCTTAAGCAAGTACCTAGATAAGTTGGTGGTTATCTTCATTGAAGACATACTAATCTACTCTAAGAATGAACACGAACATTTAAGAATAGTTTTGCAAGTACTAAGAGAACAACAACTTTATGCAAAATTCAATAAATGTGATTTATTTAAAGATAAAATTTAGTACCTCATACACGTAGTGTCCAAGGATGGTCGAATCTCAATCGATTCAGAAAAAGTAAAGTCCATCATGGAGTGGCTAGTTCCTAAAAATGTATCTGACATCAAATAATTTATGGGAATTACTGGATACTACAGGAAGTTCACAGAAGTCTTTTCTAATATTTTCTACCCCATAAATTCTTTACAAAAGAAAGGTAAAAAGTTTGAAAGGACTAAAAAATGCATGGAAATATTTAACAAACTAAAACACCTATTAAATACCGCTTTGATCTTATAAATTGTTGATCCATTCAAGTATTTTGTTGTATGTACCAACGCTTGCAATGAAGGGCTAGGCATAGTTTTATTACAAGAAAATTATGTTGTGGCATATGAATCCAAGAAATTAAAGGAACATGAGAAAAACTATGCAACACATGATTTATAACTTGTTGCTATAATTCATGCCTTAAACATGTGGCGACATTACCTAATTGGAAGGTGTCAGATAACATAAGTCTTAAATACTTATTTGACCAACAGAATTTGAATGCAAGACAGAACAAATGAATGTCATTTTTAAGTGAATATGATTTTAAAATCAAACATATAAAAACGAAAAGAAAATAACGTGGCAGACAATCTAAATCGTAATGCAAATTTACTGTTTGCAACTAGCAGCTACGAATATGATCTAGAAAATCAGATTTTAAGTGCTGGAAATTATGATAAAAACATATTTATAATAAAACATATTTATTAATAAAATATGTTGAAGGGGAACAAAAGTGGAGATAGGTTTTGAAGAGTGTTTGCTGACCCACAAGAGGAAAAGACAAGTGGCAGGAGCCACTGAGTGAGAACTCAAGATATAGGAGGCATCATCCCCAAAAGTCAGGTCTACACTCCTAGTTGAGTGCTAAAGAGTAGGATGCTCATAAATGACCAAGTCCTAGAAAAAATACTATATATTAGTATGTCCATGAGTAGTAGGAGGATAGAATTGGGTAGGGATTAACATCTATAAAATTAAAGAGATGGCGCATTGAAATATTTTTCTCTTGTGGTTCAGCAAACAGGCTCGAGGGTTCTAGAGAAAGTAATTTGGCTACTCTGGGAGTTGGTTGGGAGGAACAACTTCTCCACTTTTGTTTTCCTAACATTGGTGTCAGTTTCCTACTATGTTTTCTTATGATTGATTTTAGTTGCAATGGAATGTGTATTTTAATGTTGAATTACAGTTATACTTCCAGGCAATAGTGTTTATGCATTTTTGTAGAACAACTATCCATGTTTTTCTGTAGTATATTCAATCTATACAATGTGAGATTACCTCTTAATGCATCTATGGTAGGACATCCATACCCACATCTAGGATTGCTAGTAACGTTATTACTATAGCAATTAGTATTTCATTTGAACATAATTATTTAGGTCTGATTGTTGTTGATCTATTATGGTTTCGAATCCAATACTTGAATGGTTTAGAATTGGTGAGTCTGCATCTAATGGATTGAATCATCAGTTTTAAATTGTATCATGTCTTCCTACATTTAACTGTGTTTTCCAGTCTGTATCGATTCCGCTTAAACCTTCCTTAATTCTGCTTCTCGAATTTAGAATGTCGAATGAAATGGTAATGTTGGTTTATGATATAGATATATACATTTTCAATATTGCAATTGAAATCCAATTACATAGATAAAACCTTAAATTATTGTTTAAATCCATAATCAACTTGGCACAATTTATATTCACGACTGTTAAATCATGTACAAAACGATGGAAACAAGAAAGGTTAAGCATCAAGATAATCTGCAGATCTAATTAACTTACAGTAAAACAAAACCCCATTTCAAACCAAAACCCTTTGAATATGCTTTGTTAAAGAGTTGATCTACAAGGTTACATATTGATCCACAAAGGGAATCAAATTGATGGCTGATATCTAAGCTGCAATGATATCAACGGTTCATAGGAGTTGCAGAAGACGGATTTGTGAAACAACAGTTTTGAAAAGTTGAAAGGAAACCCGCAATCCGCAAGGTTAATTGTTGATCCGTAAAGAAAATCAGATCGGCGACTGATATCTAAGCCGCGAGGAGATCGACGGCTCACGGGAATTGAGGAATCCCAGTTCGAAAAAGTTGGATGGCACACCCGCAATCCACAATTTGCATTATAGAAGGTGTTGATCCGCAAATAAATTAGATCAACGGTTGAGATTGAAGCCGCAAGAAGATCAACAGCTGACAAGTGTTGCAAAAGGTTGAATGCAGAATGATAATATTGTATGTTAAAGAGTGAAATCCCCATTCTGTAATCCATATTGCGGAAGGTGTTTATCTGCAAAGAAATCTGATCAATGGTCAAGATTGAAGCAGCAAGAAGAACAACGACTGTCAAGAGTTGTGGAAGGTTGATTGTGGGACGATATTTTTGTAGGTTAAAGTGTGAAACCCACAATATGCAATACACAATGCAGAAGGTGTTGATCCGCAAGGGGATCAACAACTCACAAAATCCACAAAGGGATAATTGACTCACAAAATTTGTGTAAGATTCACTACGAAATGCAGAAGGGATTCAGATCAGCTGTGGAGATTGAATCCGCAAAGGGATTGACGGCTCATAAGAGTTGTGGAAGATTCACTATGAAATGCTCAAGGAAGTCAAATAAATGGTAGAGATTAAATATGCAAAGTGATCTATGGCTCACAAGGGTTGCGGAGGCTACTTTGCAGAAGGATAATTCTTAAGTTAAAAGGAATTTCCGCAATCCGCAAAGTTAAAATAGTGATCCGCAAGGAATTCAAATCGATGGTTGAGATCGCAGCCGCAAAGGGATCGATGACTCACAAGAATTTTTGAAGTAGGTTTGCGGAAGGTAAATTTGTTAATGAATTTAAGGGATACCGCAATCAGTAATACACATTCCGAGAAGCGGAAAGCGGAAAGTTAATCCGTAAAACAATTTAAGGGTTTTCGCAATATGCAATACATATTGCAAAAAGAGGAAAGAAGAAAGTTAATCCATTGCAGAAGAACTGTTTCAGAAGGCCTATTGCAGAAAGGTGGTTGCGAAAGGTTTAAATAACTATGGAAAACGCTTGTAAACTTAGAATTTTAGGAGTAAACAATGAAGTATTTTGGAAAACTATTTGTTTCAGTTTTGAACTCCGAGGTTAAGGAAAGGTTGATCAAACTTGCAATGTAATATTAGTGCAAAGAGTTCAATATTTTTGTATTACAGTTAGGGACTACATCACCGTGTCTTTATATGTATGATTATAGAAGAAAATAAAATTAATTATGAAATTTGAGGTATGTTCCAATTATTGAGCTTTGACTTAAAAACATTTCCTGTCTTATGGGAAAAAACCGGTTTGAGAGCTCGATTCTCCTGATCTCAATGCTTTATAATTTTATATTCTGATGAAGAAATTGGAGACTTGACTGTTATTGTGCTCCTTCCCTTTGATGATTCATGGTTGAATTTCTAGCTCACTAGTTTGGATAATGTGTTTGCTTATGTGTTCAGCTCTGTATAGATATGAGAGAACGCTATTGATTCGAAGGAGGCCTTGAAATATTGTATTTATCTTAGAAGATAATGAAGGTGAGGAGCTCTGATGTTGCTTTCTCCATTTACCCAATCGATCACCGTTTTTGAATCACCAAAGATGTGTATTCTTAGAACCTGCTTATATTTGGCAATCTTTAGGACCATCCATAGGGATAATAGTTCAACTTTGCTATTTGTTGCTTGTCCCATGGAAAATTTGATTGATATTTTGTTGTGTTCAGAGAGATAAATAATGTCGCATGCTCCTCCTAATGGCGTATTACCTTGACTTGCTTCGTTAAAGAAGGCCCAAGGTTGGATTTTGTTGATATCCAAAACAGTTACCACTCGTCTTTTGCATTGTTTGGGAGATGTTTTGTGTTAAACGTATGTGTGTGTGTGTGTGTACTTATATACATATATATACACATGTTTCCTACAAATAATACATTTAATTGTTATGTGAAAGCAAATCTTGAGGCCTCTGATCAAGAGGTCACTGCTATGATGAATTTTGCTAGATTTGGATTTACAAAAAAAATAGACCATAGGTTTTCAATGACAACAACGTTATATTCTTTAAAAATGTGCAATGTATCAATGAATGCACGCATACAATGGTGTCTACAGTGCACATATTCCTCTTATATAAGTAACATGCATATTTTGTTGAAAAACTCATTTGTGACCTGTCTTGATAGGATGATTACTCATAACTTAAATACCAACACATGTATTCATAATTTACATGCTCATATTTACTATATTCATACATTATATGTATGCAACTTTTTATCATACCTTCATGTTGAAAGAAAATGTATATCTAGTTTACTATTATATCTTATTTGAAATCCCATTCTATTACAAAATTTGATGCATCTTTTATCATTTTTTTTTCAATTATTTGCTATGTCCCATATTTTTTAATAAAATAAATTTCAAATTAAATAATAACTCACAATATCTTCCTCTCTATCCCTTTTAGGAGAATAGTGCAAAAGGTCCAATCTCTGCTCACAAAATTACAATGAATATTTTAAATATTGATTTTATTTTCTTGAGATTTATTTGTTAACGAATTTGATTTTGAATAAAGAGGGATGGATATGTATTATGGTATTTTTTTGTTAAAATATGTTGAGCATAAAAGTAAAAGGAACAAGCAATTGGTTGTTTTTATCATTGGTTTTGATATTTTATAAATATATATTTTTGCATTCATGTAATTTAGTATTACAATTTTTTGAAAAATATATTATATTTCAATATCTTATTTATTTATTAAAACTCACATTATTATTAAATTTTTAAGTTGTTTTTGTATCTCCATTTAACGCTTATAACTTTTAAACCAGTAATCAATACTAATTATAAAGTTTAATAGAGTTTAAATTTTAATATAATAGAAATATATAACATTATAAAAATAAATAAATAAAAATATCATTAAGATAGGAATCAATACTCCTTCAAAAAAATCTTTTAAATATTTAAAGACTTATATTTTAACATCTTTTAATTTTTTAAATAATCCTTATATTTTAATATCTTTTAATTTCTAAAAAATTTAGAAATGATTATGCTAACCTTACAATTTTGTTTCCAAATGTGAAATCCTATTTTATTTAGCATACTGGGTGTATTATTACATCTTCTTGAAGCAATGGCTCTGACTAGTATAAACCTATCTTACATAATTTACCTTAACCTTAATTTTCTTCCTCATACGAAGCGATGTAAGTGTCCATGTTTTTACATTCAAATTTGAAAGTAGGTAAGCTTCCATGTTTTTACAGTTTTGACTTAAAGGTCAATTTAAATTGACAGAGTCAACAACCAATTTTTGTTCTAACATATGCAAGCATATTATATATATCCATCTTATCATGACAACCTGTCATAATTCGTTTTATTTTGTGTGTGATTTTATGTCACCTGCGCAATCTTGAAGCGACGGAGTTTTCGATCAATTGATAGGATATATAGCCATTGAGGCGAACTGAATTATCAATCAATCTAGAGTCATAGCCATTCAAGCAAACTGAATTATCAATCGATCGATAGTAATAGCCACTGAAGCGATCGATCGAACAAGAATAAATATCAGAGGTTGACAAAGCATGGATAGTGAGAAGGGTGAACTTGTTGATCACGATAATACCCTATTCTCTCCCACTGAGGTTTCCCAAGGTAAAATGTTTGCACTATGGTATACTAGTACTCGACCATGCTACAATATTCTCTTTGTACGATTGCATAAGTTCTTGAAATAATTCATGCTTTTAAGAACTTGAAATTTTTCTTAAACTAACATAAGATCTTCATAAATTTAATTTACAACTAAGCTTTCTCTGGGCACAATTAATTCACCAGTGAGCATTGTTAGTCATTAAACCTAACTATGTTGAGTATATATTTTAGAAAAATGTTGGGATGTCGTTGAAGAAACGTTAGCATCAACAAATAAATCAACCCTAAGTTTTGAACCAGCTGTAGGCCATAAAAAGGGACCAAGATCTATGAAAACCAGTTGTAAATGGTCGTGATTTGGATGGTTTCATTGCTATTGGTTTTATCCTTTTCATTACCTTTTGTAATGTCTGTTAGCAATTCCTTCAGCACCAACTGTACTGCTATGGAGAATTGAAAAGGCTATCAACGTACTGCAGATCAACAATCAATATTGAACCCAACAGGATTAAAAGAGTACTCCAAATGGTTTTAAGAAATCTTGATCCCAACGGAATTAAAAGAGTACTTCAAATGGTTTTAAGAAATCTTGATCCCAATGGCATTAAACGATTACTTCAAATGGTTTCAAGAATCTTCAATGCGTTCAATGAAGTCTATTTTCAACCTTGATCGAATCACAGAATCATCGAGGACAACTCTTAGTAAAATTTCAGATATCATACTTCTTTGGTTTAGCTATGGGTTTCGATATTTTAGATCTGTTGCAGAATGTTTTATGATGGATTTTTATGAAAAAGGTGAAGAGCATTTTCTGCATGGATCTGTCGGCTAGCATGATGTACTTTACAACAAAAATTCCAAGATTTTGCAACTGTTTCAATTTAGAGAGTGTTGAAGACCATTATCAAAGAAATGCTAGGGAAAAAAACCATGGAACAAATGTAGGCAAATTTGAAAAACCTGTTTCAGGATCTCCATCGAATCGTCCAGGCCATTAAATTTTTCCATAATTTTTTGTTTATGTTATGGAGACTCAAGGTATTGAACATGACAAGGATCATCTTGATTTCTACAATGAATATAGATCAATGCCTGCAGATATAGAGCAACATGATGCCATTGGTCTTATTAAAGAATCAGACAATTATACTCATGTAAAAGCTCCTTATAATTCTCAAAACCTTGATAAGCTTTATGTAGATGATCAGGAGAATAGATTGTGGCCAAGTATGTTTGTAGTGGATACTTTGGTTTTGATTATACTGTTGATGCTAAGATCTTTAAATCCTCCCAAGAAGTATCTCACAGAGTCTTATTGCTCAAACATAAGTCAAAACAAGTTTAATAGTCCTGGAGATAATCATGTCACAAATTTGACCAAAAAGTAGAAATCGATAGCATGCCACTTTTGAGAAATAAATAAAACGGCTAAGGAATGCACTGAATCTCCAAGGTTTGCAAGCTTTATCGATTATGTAAAGATATCGTGTTCCAGTGAGGTAGTTTATACTCTTCCATAGCTGTATATCATATAAATGTGCTCTCGTTAATTGTATAATTATACTTACTATTATTTGTTTGTTTCCTTGGCTTCATTAGGGATCTCGACGTAAAAAAGTGAAGACTACTCCTGTGAGGAGATCCTTGAACATTCATAATAATACCCTCTCCCCCATGGGGCATGCATCAACTTTCACAAGTACATTAGGGTGAACACAACATGTCCACATCTCCATCACGCTTATTATAAGATGGTTTTCACTTATTGGGGGAGAGGATACTTCTGTATTTATTTTTTAGTTGTTTGTGCAATATTTACAGATGATTTCCTGTGCACACAAAATCCTGACGTTTAGATATATTATAATTGCATCAAATTGCAACATGGTTTATAATGTGTGTTATGTTCTTCTTAATCACATGGTTTCTCTAAAAGATCCTAGAATTTAGGGTAAATAGTGTTTGCGGTAGTGAATCATATGTGCACCTATTCTTTACTGCACCTGGTAAATTTTTTATCTTTTAGATTGTAGATGGGTGACTTTTGGCCTTGTTGCTAGAGCCCACAATTTTCCAAGTTAGGATTCAGGAGGGGTGTTAGGATTTATTAGAATTATTGTGCCATTAGATCTTCATAGCAATGAGTGCAATCAGATTATTAATTATTATGCAGTGAAAAGGAATGAATAATACACACTAAACAAACCAAATCTCATAGGACATAGATAATTATTGCTCACATAATTGCAGTATAAACTTCATTACATCCTAGCAGTATTCAATGATAACACATAAACAAGAATTCGAATCATGAGAGATGAATTCGAATCTACCAACTCAATCTGAATGCATGGATAACTAGAAGTGTCTAAATCACTATCATAGTTCAACTGGCTAAATCCAAATGTCTAATCCAGTATCTCAATCAGTTACAATCAATCAAACCAGTCTTAATGTAGTGGTAGGTGAGAAGTAGGTGAGAATTGGCACCTTCCCACATGAAACCATGCAAAACTAGTGCTAACTGAACTGGATGATATCTAACTAAATGTAACTGAAGAATAACTAAGCTTAACTAGTTACCAACTTCCAACAACTGAAGGAGGTTGGTGCCGGCACTCTCAGTGGCTCCTAAAATGTAGGGATTGGTCTAGGAGGTGCCTAAAGTGATGCATGCAAGTGAAGTTAGTTCTAGTTATCCTCTATCGATGTTCCCCACAGTCTAGTGACTGGTACATGTGGCCCCATTAGGACAAGAAGACCCAATGGTACTAGTGGACCCAATAATAATTAAATGACTCCTAAGTTAGGAAAATATAATCTAATAGAAAATTCGGACAAGGGAGGATTATATATCCTAACACCCCCCTAATCCTAACTTGGACAACTATGGGCCCTGGAAAGAACGTCAAAAGTCACCCATAGACAATCTAAAAGATAAAAAATGTTGCTTAATAAACTAAGGAAATATGGGAAAACCTCATGGGAACACCCCCCCCCCCCCTCAAAACAAGCATAAATAAGAACTGCAAGTCAAGCCTTAACACCTAAAAGAGACCTGAGAAAGGAAAATATATTTTCTATTAAATACTTGGTGAAAATGTCTGCAATCTGATCCTCTGTAGGACAATAGTGTAGTGTAATGGTTATGTCATGCACTAGTTCCTGAATGTAGTGCATATGAACCTCTATGTGCTTCGTCCTTTGCTTCTGAACTGGATCACTAGAAATTTTGATAGTACTCTGGTTGTCACAATAAAGGTCCATTGAAGGTGAAGTGTTAATCCCGAACTCTGTCAAGGTGCCATGTAGGCAAATTGCCTGAATAGTTGCATTCACGGCTCCCGGATACTTTGCTTCTGCTGAAGAGAGTGCAAGTGCTACTTGCTTCTTGCTGGACCAACAAATTGGCCTAGATCCAATCATGAACACAAAGCCTGAAGTGGATTTCCTATCATTTCCATCTCCTTCCCAGTCTGATTCTGTGAATCCTATGAGATCAAGTTGTGCTCCATCTGCATAGTGAATGCCATAATCTTTAGTACCCTGTACATATTGCAAGATTCTCTTTGTTTCCTTCCAATGCAGTTCATGTGACTCTTGCATGTACTTGGAAGAAACACTCATGACATAGGATATGTCTGGTCTCGAGTGTGTGAGATATAGAAGGCTCCCAATGAGCTATCTGTAGAGAGTGCTATCTACCAAAGGTGCGGAGCCACCTTCTTCTATCCCGATTACAGATAGAAAGGGAGAAGGGGCTACCTTGCAATATTCCATGTGAAATATCCTAAGCATGTCTGATGAGTATCTGTACTATGAGATCATGATTCCCGAATTCTTTTGACTTACTTCGAGACCAAGGAATTGTATTAACAGTCCTAGATTAGTTATAGTGATTGATTTGTTTAGAGCATACTTGATGCTTCTCAATCCAGCAGCATAGCTGCTAGTAATGAGCAAGTCATCCACATACAATACAATCAAAAGTAAGAAACCCTCTTTCTTCTGCATGTAGACATTGCAATCTAATTTGCATATTTCAAATTTCTGAGATATGGGGAAGGCATCTATCTTGGAGTACCATGCCCTTGAGGCCTGTTTGAGTCCATATAGTGATTTCCTCTGTCTGCAAACTAAGGAAGTATCATCAATAAACCCCTCAAGTTGTTACATGTATATCTCTTCCTTCAAATCACCAGGGAGGAAGTCACTTTTCACATCCATGTGATGTACCTCCCATCTCTTGGAAGCAAGTGCCAAGAAAAACCTAATGGAATCCATTCTAGCTACTAGAGTGAATGTCTCATTGTAGTCCAATCCTTGAACCTAAGAGTATCCTTTGGCAACCAACTGAGACTTGTACTTGGTTTTGGTTCCATCAAAGGCTATATTGGTCTTGTAGACCCATTTTCAATGAAAAACTTTCCTTCCTGGAGGTAAGGAGACAAGATCCCAAGTTTTATTGTCATGTAGCGAATAAAATTCCTGATCCAGCATAGTTGTCTACCATCTAGGATCATGGAAAGATTCCTTGAATGTTTGAGGATTTGACCCCAACATCATGATCAAGCACCTCATAGGGAGAAGTGGATATGTGTGGGACAATGCAACATTCTCTTTCAGATATTGGGACCTCGTTCTTCTCTTGTCATATGGATGCCCAGCACCATTTTCAGCTGCTTCTATGAGATGTTGAGCCCATTTAGGTTGCTGAAATGAGGTAGATGCTGGATCTGGATCTAGATCTCTTTGAGGTGTAGGCCTAATTTTTGAATCATGCTGGTCTTCCTCTTCTTCTGAATCTGAATCTAAAGTGTTAGACAATAAATCTGTATCTGCAATAGGTAGTAAAGGAGTTCTAATGCCTTTATCTTCTTCGAATAGAAGTTGTGGTTGTATTGGATCTGAGTATGGCATGAAATGAGAGAAAGCATATGCCTTGGAGGCATGACCATCAATTACTCTCTCCATAGTATTCCTAGAATATATTTCTATTATCTCTAGTGAGTCAGGGCCAAAAACCACTTTCTTTGGTGAGCTAGTGTGAGTCATCTGGTATACAGACAACATATTAGCTGCAAGTGAGGGCACAAAGAGGACATTTTTGAACTCACCATGTTGTATTTTAATGGAACCTCTTCCCACTAGTGGAATTTGGGAGTCATCAACCATATGAATAGTAGGCCCTCCTGTGAGGCTGAGAGTGGAGAAGGAATCCTTGGAGGCAACCATGTGTTGGAATGCTCCTGAGTCAATCAAATAGGTTGTCAACCGAGAGAGGCCAACTTTAAGGGAATGGAACCTTTCATGATCATCTTTCGATTTTCCATCATCATTATTCTTTGCTTTTTATGGAAGAGATATGTTGTTCTATTTGAGGAGAGTTGACAGCTGGTCGATCTGCTTCTTCATACACTGGTCTTCTGGACACAAACCCCTCATACAATATGGACACATCTTATTCTCAAACTTTTTATTTTTCTTGGAACCCGAGGCTCCTTCATAAGTGTTATGATTCTCTTTAGGCTTCGAATTTGATGCTTTAGGATCCTTCCCCTTAGGTCTCCCTTTAGCTTGAGCTTTGGTAGAGTCTGTTAATAGGAGAGCTTGATTTTTGGAAGTTTGGATGACTCCCATCTGGTCCAACTTCTCTTTCTCATGTATTAAGGACTCGTCAAAGGAATCAATTAAGGGCATCTTCCAATTGGGAGTGGAAGCTCTTCTAGAATGGAATATTGATACAAATACAAAATAATCGATACCTAGTTTGTTGAGTATGGAGAGGACATGTTGCTCATCCTTTCTTTCTATTCTGCACTGTCTGCATTGAACTGAAAGAGACTTGAATTTAGTAAAGAATTGTTGTATGGTCTCTAAACTGCTGGGATGTAAGGCTATGAACTCGTTCTCCAAAATGTGTCCCCAAAGCTCATCTTGATTTCCAAACAAGACTTCAAGCTTCTCCCAAGCTTCTTTGGGAGTCCTCAAACCTTGAAGGTGAAAGAGGATATCTCTGGATATGTGAGTACATAGATAACCAAAAGCTTCATCTAAGCGGTTCAAAAACTTGTTTTTCTCAACTGGATGATGGGGCTCAACCTTCCTTCCAAGTATTATCCTAAAGTAGCCCTTGTTGTGCAAGGAAAATTTCATATCTTCCCTCCAATCAACATAATTGAAGGGTGTTAAGATCCGAGGTGTGGAAGGTTGAGAATCCATAGTTCTCCTGCTGATCAGACAATATCTTCAATTAAGCTACGTAGCACCTGTGGAAAAATCACTGCAAGACCAAAACCATTCACACTATGTTAGAATCAATCCTTCCCTCTCGACATGTACACTTTTGGGTCTGTCACGCCCGCACCGCCATTGAATAAATTCAGAGGAAGCAAGGCACTCTTTGTGGGACTTATGTGGAAACCCAGCTGCTTATGGTGTACAATGGAGAGTAGACAGACTTAAAGCTTTCCTAAGATGGCTTTGATACAATATTAGAATTATTGTGCCATTAGATATTCAGAGAAATGAGTGCAATTAGATTCTTAATTATTATGCAGTGAAAAAGGAATGAATAATACACACTGAACAAATCAGATCTCATAGGAAACAGATAAGTATTGCTTAGATAATTACAGTGTAAAATTCATTACATCCCAATAGTATACAATGATGATACATAAAGGAGAATTCAAATCATGAGAGATGAATTCGAATCTACCAACTCAATCGAAGTGCATGGATAACTAGAAGTGTCTAAATCACTATCGGAGTTCAACTAGATAACTCCAGATGTCTAATCTAGTCTCTCAATCAATTACAATCAATCAAACCATAATAATTATAGTGGTAGGTGAGAAGTACGTGAGAATTGGTGCCTTCCCACATGCAGCCATGAAAAAATGGCACTAACTAAGCTAGAGGATATATAACTGAATGTAATTGAAGCATAACTACGCTTAACTAGTTACCAACTGTCAACAACTGAAGGAGGTTGGTGTCGGCACTCCCAGTGTCTCCTAAAATGTAGGGATTGGTCTAGGAGGCACCTAAACTGATGCATGCAAGTGCAGTTAGTTCCAGTTAGCCTCTTCCCCACGCTCTAGTGACTGGTACATGTGGCCCCATTAGGCTAAGTGGACCCAATGTGTAATATCTCGATTTTTACCCCAATTGCATTAAAATTGTACATGATGTAAATATGGTTATTTAATCATGGTGAGGAGTTCAAGGCCATGGATTTAGTGTTTTATGTATCGGCAATTAAATTCAATGCATATGGTTATCATGTTAGCCAAGAACAATATATTTTGAGACATCATGTAAATATGCAATTAATAAAAATAACCACAACTAGCTATGTCAATGCAACAAGAGATGGGGGCATGATTTCACAAGGAATAGGGAGGGGAAATATTAAAACCATTGAGCCAATAGGGTTGAGCCAAATGTTAATGGGAGAACCCATAAAGCTGTGAACTACCTTTTTTCTTTGGTGCCCAATCATTTATTTCTTCCAGAAGTTGGTTGGGGCAAGTAATGCCTTGGGAAGGGAAGAGTATGGCAGTCAAAATTCGTATTGGGGAAGCCATCAATTTTTGGAAATCGTATTTTCACTTATTGGGCAAGTTATCACCCGAAAATGAATGCCCATTCCATTCCTCACCTAGGTTCTTCATTTTCCTCACACAACTGGAGCTAGCTGGGAGTTTCCCTCATGCTTTTCTTGCTTTTTTCTCTTTTTTCCATAAAAAAAATATATTTTTGTATTGCTGAGTGAATGTGCAGTAGAGATTCATGATTTGGGGGTTTGGGGAGGTTGGGTTTGCTCCTGTAGTGCCCAAGAACATTTGTGAAAATGAATTTCTCACCCATGGTTTATTTCCCCATCTGCAATTTTGTTTTTGGTTTCCCAGGACGTTTTTCTCAAACCCGACACTTGTGTTTGTTGTTGTGTGCATCCCTGTTTTAGTCTCAAAGAATTAGGAGTGGGAGAGGCCCAGAATTGGATTGATAAACCTAGTGAAGAGAGGAACCTCACTGTTAGATCAAGAGGGGCTAGAAAATATTCTATGCACACCCTGAAGAGCACTAGAAGGGAAGGTATGGCCTGAGGGACTATGTAACAGTGAAGGGAATACTTCCTTGTGTTGGGTGTGTAGGTATTGTGGATGAAAAGCTAGATACATTTGGTGCAAGTGTCCATATCTCTGTGGTTGATCTCACTAGATTAGTAATTCCACCTTTCCACTGCCTTAGGAACCTGATAAACTCAACTGTAGATTTGCTTGGCTGAGTTTTGATATGTTTTGTCAATGTGTGAGCCTGTTGTTCCCTATTTCTTTGTGGAAATCATGGCCAACTCGGTGGTGGAAATGGTGCTGAGAGATTGATGAGCACATTTGCCTATGGTTAGGTGGAACTTTGTAGTGACATAACTAGTTGCAGGACAACTTATTTTCAAGATAAGTACTCTCTGTGTATTTGATTTTTGCAACTGTATTTGTTTAAGAATTATTATGAACATATGAATGTGTTGAATGAGGTTTTCCTCCATTCTATATTCATGTATTATGCATATGTATATGTATGCTTTATTTCAATGCATTATGTTTATGTTCATGGGGCTATATATTTAAAAAAAAATCATATACCAGCACTTTAGCTTACCCCCTAGATCAATCACTAATTGGAATGATTTTGAAAAGGAATTCCTAAATAAATTTGGGTAAGAAAATACTACGACTGAATTGCTAGAAGAATTAATAGCTCTAAAATTGGAAATAAAATAACATATCAAAGACTTTAATCAACTCTTCATAACATTCATGAACAAATTTCCTCTTAATTCTTAGAAAAAAATGGCATTGTAGATTAACATTACACGTCTACACTACATGTTTCCATAAAAATTCTTTTGAAGGTAATAAAACCACCCTTGAAGAAAATTTTGAGGAAGCCAAGAAAGGGAAAAAGAGATGTCTAACTTGGATGGGAACACAGTGATAGATGAAATCAAATGTTTTACTTTCTCTAAAATTCCATTTTTTTAATGAATCCTACTGAAAATACCCCACTAACATTGACAATGTTATTAAATAGGTTAAAAATTGTCTAATGAAGTTGTAGGGATAAAAAAGAATATAGGTGGATTTTTTTTCTATCAATAAAACGTTTATGCCTTTCCAAAAGGAAAAAAAATCTACCTTTAAAGCTATAGAGCCTGGATACATTAAGATAAAGTTGGAGGAAGTGTAAATGGACAATTTATGTACCTTCCATCAAGATAATCATTCCATGAAGACTTGTTCATACTAGTTAAATTCCATGAGTTTGGTAATCAACCAGCTTCTTGACCAACCATCATAGCTTGATGAAAACACTCGAAAATATAAGAATGAGGAAGTAATAGAAGAAAATTAAATAACTAGGGAAGCAACAATGTTCTTATGGGACAACTCATGAGGTCTAGGATGGACAATGGAAAAAGATGAAACCGTGGTTGAAATTGATGTTGCTAGTATATCTCCTAAAATTTATACCCTCAAAAGGAAGGGACCTATAATGAATTTCAATTTACCTACTAAAAGCAATACAAAAAAGCATGCAAATACAAACAACCCACAACAACATGATACTAATTAGAAAATCATTGTTGATCAAAGTAAAAAAAATGGTACAACAATCTCAACTAAAAAAAATAAACCATCTACATAGAATAAAACCTCTACAATTTCATCTCAACTATCTAAAATAATAGAAGTTATATCTATACCACAACACATGGAATACAATGTAATTGCGGATATGAAAAATATTAAAGCTAATGTATCCATGTATTACATCGCTAATATTATATGGAAGAGAAATTTACTATTGAGTGCTTTCAAGAATTCAAGCAACATTCAATAGGAAATTGCAACAAATTATGATATAAACAAAATTCTATGGATAGTCAAAAGAATGCAGCAATCAATGTAACTGAGATAAGGTTTCATTCTAAACCACAAACTTTGTAATACCCTAGAATGTTGTACCCCTAGCAAGTGGTTAAGTCCTTTATTTGTTTAGACACGTGAATATTATTCTTGATGAGTTACTATGTACATTGGACATATGTTATGTTGAACTTAAAAGTTATCTTTTTCTTAGGCTGTGTGGGAAAAATCTCTATAAGGATTAGATGATCTAAAAGAATAAAATATTAATTATAAGTGCATATATGAAACCTAAAAGATAAATAATTCCTGAAAACTAAAAAGACACCCTCTAGAAACCTAATTAAAATGACACGTGTGACAATCCTCATAATATACTAAAAATAGACTAGCTCCTATACAAAAGACAAGAAAAAGAAAATATAATGGGGGACCAGGGGGTAATGAATAATCTAAAAAATAAAGGAAACAAAAGAAAATAATTGATGCAATGAACATACAAAAAGAAAGAAAGGAAAGGATGTGCTAGCCACTTAGTATTTGTGCATTAGATGACCCAAGTCCAAGTTCATTATTGTTCGAAAATATCTGGGCCAAAGAGTGTGAGCACTAGAGGTGTTGAGGTAGAATAAGTGTTGTTAATATGTTTGTCACATGAGTGTTTCCAGTTTTGTGTTTTGGAAGGAAGAATTCATATATGGATGAATGAAGAAAAGACTAGTAAATAAACCTTTTATAGCTAGTTCCTAGAGAGATATCTCATCTGAGATTGTTGCTGTGAGTACTTTTACAAAGAAAGATAGGTCTTGAATGGAGTGTATCTTATGGGTAATGAAAAGCAGAAAATAAAAATATAAGAGGTAATTATCCTAGAGAAAATTGAAATCTAGTTACTAGATAGATGAGGACCTGGCTCAGAGGTGACTATAGGAAAACAAAGTTTACGTGTTTTCTACAGTCTATGGTTGGGTGGATTGTGTTTTCTATGTATATAATGATATATGAAAGAGCCTGATTGGGCTCATCTCAAGTCCCACGGAATTGACCTCCCTGTTACAGGGTTCAATCTATTAATGTTATTTACCTTTGAGTTAAATGAAGTTGTATAAGTAAATCAAGTCACATTGAAAAGGACCAAACTTCCCAAGAGGGAATCAACATGTTAAAACATTAAATGTTTATTATTTAATGCACGTAGGAGTATTGACTAGTATCTTGTAATTATTTATAAGCATCAAATAATTATACCTATAGTATGATGGAAAGATTGATACCCTTGACCAAACCAAAATCCCACACATGAATTGTTGGTTAAATAATAACAATGATTGTTTCATGTGGTGAGGGCGGTCCTTGGTCTATCCCTTTGTCTAGAGAGCATTGAATCTAATGCATGTAATCATATAAATTTAATGAGATAGATACTAATAGGCCATCCCTAATGCAAGATCATACATATGGATATAATCAAGTTTTAAGTACTTCTTATACAGAATAATCTCAAGAGTCTCATTACCCGAACCATGAGTGTACTAGGTGCACTAGCCTCCCATCTCCATGTTTACGACCAATAGGTCATTAGGGAATCAAATACCATTATTGCATAATACCCGCATCGACCTCGAATGGACAAGCATATGGAAAATGGGTGATACTTATTGTTGACCGTTGAGGTGGAAGTAATCAACCATGGTCGAGCTCCATAGAGGAAGGGAGGTTAAAACTTATTGATAGCAATGTCAA
This sequence comes from Pseudotsuga menziesii, assembly GCA_001517045.1. Lineage (NCBI taxonomy): Eukaryota > Viridiplantae > Streptophyta > Pinopsida > Pinales > Pinaceae > Pseudotsuga > Pseudotsuga menziesii. Next base: position 163,341 of record LPNX010285585.1, read on the forward strand.
TCCTCATAGAAACCAAAGATACGTTATATCATGAAGTAATAGATTAATAAGTAATGAAGTCATAGTACATAGATAACTATGCACTGTAAATAATCAAGTAAGGTTTTTCCTCCTTGAGCTTATACCTAGGTCAAACCCTGCTACTGCATGAGGTTAATTATGATAGTAACCTTACACAACATAAACAACCGAATGAGTAAAATAACATAACAATTACATGGTACAGAAAGGAAATATGACTCTATATTTAATCATCATTGAGAAGATTACATGGGTCATAGGGGACGACTGTTAAATTATATGAAGCATAGGATCATCGACCTGCATGAATTCAAATGAGAAGAGAATGTTGCAGAAGCGAGAGAAGAATTTAGCATAGATTGTTCAATTAATCATGACAAAATTTCACACAGATGGAGACAAAATTAGAATAATATGATTATATTCATGAATCAATAAATAATATGGAATACAATGGTTGTACATAAAGGAAAATTCGAATGCCTAATAAAGGATTCAAATCTAACAACTCAGACTGACTCCGGAGCTAACTCAGTGTGGGAAAATCACCACTGAATCTCACTAATGCAACTTCGGATAACTAAGCTAGTCTACAATCAGTTAAATAATGAGGGTAGGTGAGAATAGGCACTGACACTCCCTTCAATCTTGTAAACTAGTACTAGGATAATTAATTGTGTTCTAACTTATAGTAACTGGAGCATAACTGAACATGAATGATTACCTACCAAGGTCAACTAAAGGAGACTGATTATGGCACTCAGAGTGGGTTCCTAAATTATAGGGATTGGCCCTTGGGGCACCTAAACTCATGCAATCAGGTGCAGTAAGTGGCATATGTCCCCTAGGAGTGTCCCCATGTGCACTAGTGGAGTGATCAAGACCTCATAAGCTACAAAATATACAATTAGACTATGTGGTCAAAGGTAGGATTGATAATAATCCCAACACAACCCCCCCCCACTTAATCATGACTTTGGAAAACTTGGGCCTTGACAATTAAGACCAAAGGTCACCCATAGAATCTAAATGCAAAATAATAAATGCTAAAAAAATGAGGAAATGGGGAAAACCTCATGGGAAAAATTCCCCCTCAAAATAAGCAGGAAAATCATGATCGAGCTTTCATATCAAGAAAAAAATCTCCTTGAATAAAAACTTGTGAAAATATTTCCGCAAACTTGCATCTTTGTGGTGCAGTGAAGCAGTATGATGGTCCTTGTGTGCACTAGTGTCCTGGGATTACGCATGTGAACCTCTCCATCTTATTCCAATCCAATGATAGACATAAGAAGGAATTTTTACTTTTTCTCTTCTTTCTGGAGGATGAGTGACAATCCAATAGGTTCTTCTGTGAGTAGGGTTGTTGATCAGTCCTTACCATCATGCAGCATATCACCGGGAGCCTGCTGCACCTATTTGAAGGAAGTGAACTTGCTTGACATATCGCAAGGTTCTCTTTCTGAAACTGGGATCTTGTTCTCCTCATGTCAGATGGAACTCGAGTCATGTTCCCAACTACCTCAATAACCTTTTATTCCCATTTAGGCCTAGGATTGGGAGTAGGGACTGGATTTGGATCTATATCACTGTGAAATTCATCTTTAATTTCATCAACTGATTCGACTAGGTCGTTGGCTTCGAATTATGAATCTAAAACACTAATGGAAACATTATCATATGTAAAAGGAGTAGATAGAATGGTTTTACCTCCCCTTTCAAATGGCAGCTGAGACTGTACTAGATTTGAGTATGGAAAAAAGTGTGAGAATTCATATGCCTTGGAGGCATGGTTGAGATATCTAATATCTTCACTGAGTCGGGACCAAATACCACTTTATTTGGTGGGCCAGTATGTGTCATCTGGTATACATATAGAAAATTTGCAGCTAATGAGGGCACATAGGGCACATCCTTGAACACTCCATTATTTAACTTGATTAAACCATTTCCTTCAACTTGAATTTGAGTGTCATCACCCATGTGAATAATCATACCATTAGTAAGTTGTAATGAAGGGAATGATTATATCGATGCAACCATATGATTAGAGGCTCCTGAATCAATGATGAAGGCATGTAATTTTGAACAACTATCCTTTAGTGCATGGCATCTCTCATCATGATCTTCAGTATTTTCTCCAGAGTCAATATTCATTGCACCTTTAGGGAGTGCAATGTTGTGTTGCTCAAGGATTTTTTCCATTTGATCAATAGTATTCTTCATACAAAACTTCTCTATATGGTTTCCTTTCTTACAGTAAGAGCACTTGCCCTTGTTAGAAATTTGATGTTTGTCCTTCCTAGAGCATGAGGCTTCATATGATGGATCAAACTCATCTTTAGGTTCAAATTCAATGTTTATTTTCTCTTTACCTTTATGTTTCCTTCTTGCTTGTGCATTCCTTGTGTCACTAGCTAAGAGAGCTTGATTTGGAGAGGCTCTGATAGATCCCATATGTATCATCTTGTCTTGTTCTTGGATTAGAGACTCCGTGAAGGAATTAAGGGATGACTTGTGACCAATTAGGAGTAGTTAGTCTCCCAGAGTGAAAATTAGAGACAAACACTGAGAAATCTAAACTAAGTTTTCTCATTATGGAGAGCAACAATTGTCACGTCCCCATGCCTCCGACCGGCGAAGAGGACGCGACCCATACTTAATCCGACTAGGCTAAGAGCCCATGAACATGTAAATTCATAAAATTTGCATAAACAGATTGCTGCAGGGAAATGTAATACAGAGAAACATGCACATTGAACATTTATCATGCACAGATGCATTCATTTGTCATGCACAGCGGAACGACACACATTACTACAACATTCATTCAACATCATTCATCATATTAATTAACAGTAATTAGGATTGCAGGAGCAAAATACACAAGATCACTTATCTTATGAAGAAGTCAATCCGCAACCAGCTACGTCGCTGCAACGTTCCATCCAACCATAGGCCAGCGTGCTCCTTAATCTCTCAGCAGCGCTGCCACCCCCGAGTTGGGTATGATTCTCCAAGGAATAAGGGAACTAGTAGGCTTACACATAGCCAAGGATGTACAAAACACAGCCAAGCCAACACAGTTGGCTTTATCAGGCCATCAAGGAGTTGGGAAAAGGCTCAAATGCTAAGTTGGTGAGCTCATTACAGAGCCAAGAACACCTACACCAGAACTAGCCTGGCCTCTAAGACACCCACCCACACCCAACACAAGGAATCAGTCCCTTCTCTGATACACAGTCCCTCAGGCCCTGCATTCCCTTCCAGTGCTATTTAGGGGTGATGGAGAAGAAGGCCAGCCCTCTAGCTCTGTCTGTGTGGTTTCTAGCCACTAGTTTTATTAAGCAAAACTAAGCCCCCATCCATGTTCCTTACATAGTCCGAAGACCAGCCATTGCACACATGCCAACAATCAGCTAATACAGCTTAAGACAGGGAAGACAAATTTTGAGTCATTCTTGGCCCTATCATGGCCAAAATGACTCTCCAACAAACTTACAACAGTCCCCAAAATGAAAGGGCAACCACAAGCAACTACATGGGGAAAATCAGTGATCCATCTGAGCAGTGAAGTCACCAAGGAACTTACACACAGTCCCTGAGGTAAAAAAAATGGCCTTCCACAGGAAAATCGTGGGTGATAGTGGCTGAACAGCTCCCAACTGGCTCGGTGAGTAACAACAATGGAAAAACACAGCGCTTGAGAGAAATCCACACCCAATTCCAATACGGGTTAAAACACAGTCGATTCCCTCGTGAGGAAAACGTGAATGGCAGTGGAAACAGCTCCTCTCTCCTGGCTACGTGAGATCAAAACAGGAAAGAGTCCTGTGCATGGAAAAAAATCCGACCCTGTGAGGAATGAACAGACAATGGAGGTCCTGCGTGAGGAAAAATAGCTCCGTTTTTTTTCGTGGATGAACAACAACAGGAAGGACGTGAATTGGAAGTGTGTGAGCCTTCAGCACAATCATGAAGAGGAGAAAATGTCTACGGGAATTGCTTCCTTTTTCCCAACATGAGGTTCCTTGCTGGTGGAGTGTGCGTGTGGGTGAGGACTGACAGTCCTGTCACCCCACTCCCAAAGACCATAACTGCCTCAACCACCAGCAGCCTTTCTTAATGAAAGTGGTTGGAATAAAACAAGGTAAGAAGACACATGGATTTTCACCCCATTGGCCAAAGCTGGACAAATTCCCCCACATCCTCATCCTTGGGAAAATCATGCCCCTTTCGATTTAGTTGCTGCGACCGTAGCTGGTTGTGTTCATTTTAATTATAGATGCATATTTACATGATGATAAACTCAAAACGTATGCCGCATGCCCCGATATACCATCGGTGACAAGTTTAAATCCAAAACATAGCATAACCGATCAATGGTGGGGCCTTGGCCTTTATCTCCACACCATGATCACTTACAATATACACATCATATACATCTAATGCAACGGGGTCAAAACAGGGACATTACAACAATTGCTCATCCTTCTTCTCAATCTCGCATTGCTTGCATTGCATGACCAGTGATTTGAATTTAGTGAATAATAGTTGTATTGTGTCAAAGTTACTGGGTTGTAGTGCTATCAACTCATTCTCTAGGATATGGCCCCTTAGCTCATATTGTTTTCCAAACAAGGGTTCGAGATTACCCCATACTTCTTTCAGAGAGAAGAATTCAGCATAAACTGTTCAATTAATCATGACAAAATTGCACACACATGGAGACACAATTGGAAAAGTATGATTATATTCAGGAATTAGTAAATAATTTGGAATACACTGGTTGTACATATAGGGGAATTTAAATGCCTAAGATAGGATTCGAATCTACCAACTAAGACCGACTCCAGAGCTAACTCAATGTGGTAAAATCATGACTAGAGCTCACTAATGCAACTCTAGATAACGAAGTTAATCTACAATCAATTAGCTGATGAGGGTAGGTGAGAAAAGGAGCCCACACTCCCTTCAATAACGAAAAATAGCACTAGGCTAATTGATTGTGATCTAACTGATAGTAATTAGAGCATAACTGAACATGAATGATTACCTACCAAGGTCAATTGAAGGAGACTGCTAGTGGCACTCAGAGTGGGTTCCTGAATTATAGGTATTGGTCCCTAGGGCACCTAAACTCATGCAATTAGGTGCAGTAAGTGGCAGATGTCCCTTAGGTGTTCCCCCATACACTAGTGGAGTGATGAATACCTCCTACGCTAGGAAAATAGAAAATTAGACTATGTGGTCAAAGGGAGGATAAATAATAATCCCAACAATGACATCTCCCAAAGAATCCTAAGCACCAAAACAAAGGTAAAATCCCAAAGAATTACATTTAAATGACTAGAGAGGAATTCTTGGTGTAAAAATTGATAACTCACATCCTCACTATAGAAACATATCCCTAGAGATAAATAATAACCCATTGAACATGGAATTTCTTAACTCATACCCCTTTCTATCAAATTTAATGGAGGGTGCATCGTCAGATTTTGGGCTATGCATGCCCCTCTATGGCATGTTTCCACTCAAGCTATGAACCCTCATCTGTCTCTCTCAAGCCATTTTCAAAGTCAGCTGATCCGTCTTCTCAAGCTACATATTACTCCCACTTCCTCGTTTCTTTCCTTTGAAGCGAGTGAAGGGAACCACAGGTGTGGTACCCGGTATTGTTTCCTTGCATGTGTCTATAAGTTCCATCAATTGTGGCACACCCCCAACCTTAAATCCCATTGTTTCCTTGGGTCCATGCGCAGAACAAGAAATCAGAGGGTTGACCCTCCTAGATGAATCCATGAGCAAGACTTGCACTTGTATATGCATGGTATGGTTATTTTCATAAATTGATGCTAGTATAAGTTCATATGCCTCCTATGATCTATGCTCGTTATGGTTTGTGTGTTGAGCATAGGTATTCATGGTAATACACATTACCTTAAACTCA
>LPNX010285594.1:0-13387 GCA_001517045.1 Pseudotsuga menziesii
ATATAGGTTCTGTCTCCTGTGGATCTGAAGGTGTATTCCTCTCAAGCTTCCGATTTTTTTAGAAACTACGTTGTGGTTCATGATGTTGGGACCTAAACGTCTGCGCATGCCTGTTGATTTTTTTTAAAGGTTCTGAAGGAAAAATAAACAAAGAAAACCTGAGATGTCTACAGTTTGATTTCCTGCGACCCCCACCCCCCTTTTTTATGGGTGTGTATATCCATGTTTGGGCATCCGTGTTAACCTTTCATAAAGTAGAGAGATTTATAAACATGTATGTGTAATACATATGATCTGGGGAAAGTCAAGATGCTGATAATTATGGTACCATAACCTCCGCCAAACGAAAAGAGATACGGTTTACAATGATATATGAATATCTAATAATTATGTCTATTATTCCATATACTTATCTTCCTTACCTCTAGAGAAGATTAAGATGTAGAGGCATGATGTTCCGTATAGGATCTTTGTAAACTGAATTCTGGTGAAGTGCTCCCTAGCGGGAACCGGTGAGGTTCAATAGAAAAGATGGTAGCATTTGCCTTGTGGATTGTAATCCTTGATAAAATTTAATGAATGTCACAGGTTTGTGACACCTTTTGGTGGATGTAACCCCGGGGTTGGAGCGAACCACGTACATTGTTGTAAGTCTCTTTTTCATGTGTCAGATGTCTCCTCTTTACATGTCTGAATGTTTTACTTTCTTTCCATCGTTTTATGATGCTGTGCAGCCTTGTTAATGTTTTTTCTTGCCACTGTAGAAAGTGATCAATAAGATTTGTCCACATGTAGTATTGATTAAATGCATTGATGTTGATAACGCTACATTTTCCAACCAAGGTAAGTAGTGTTATGTGGATAAAATGTATTATGTGATCTTCACCCTCTAAGTTTATGTCAGTCACGGTAATTGCTTGTGCCAAATGTGACAAGAGAAACTTGAGCACGAAATCAAATGAGGTCTAACATTTCATGTTTAATTAATTAAGGGTAAAAGGATTATAATTTTTTTGGGGATTAGCATTGTAGCACACATGGAAGTATATTACGTCCTAGTACAGGGTAAAGCCTTCATTGGGAGGTTAAAGGTGCGAATACCGTTAAGAGTAAGTCCATATTACTACAGAGTTATAAGAATATATATAATGTCATGAATACCATCAAAGTTGTGGTTAAGAAAATCTGTTATCTAGATGAGTTGATTAAATTTTGTCTGCATAATGTGGCTATATGAAAATGGGCAGGTGGCAAACTATGGCTGTATGTAACTCTTGTCTTTAATCATAATGATGGTATAAATTGTTTGAGTGGTGATTCCAAAAGAAGATGCAAATGACATCCATTGAAGGGCTAAGTGACCCAGTCTTTTCTTAGGTATACTTGGTTTTGAAACTAATGAATTGAGCATAAGAAAATTGAATGTAATTTGCATTATTGACTTTCCAGCAAAGGAGAACGGATAAAGTCATCGAACGACTGTCTTTCTATGCGTATAGTTTTACCTTATCGAATTGGATCGAACATGTTTTCATTTGACACTAATAGGGTTCATTCTTTGGTAGTAGCAGTGAAGTAAAAATCCTTATCATTCTCACACCTAATGGCATTAAGGTACAGGAGGTGCATTACATATGGTATCAGAGACAAGTTGAAACACTTGGGACTAATTGGGCTCAAAACGCTCCTACATGTTTTAGTTTAGAACTACATGTTTACTGACCTTGGAGTTGTGCAGGGGAGGCTTGAACATTAGCTCAAAATCACATTGAAGATGACCCTATACCTTGACAGTTCTATGTGAGACCTGAGCATGTAAGTACATAGGTATCCGGTTATTCGCTTGCTCACTTACGAATATGTTTACAAATAGCTAAGATGATTGCTTCGCCTCTACTTTGAATTGCACCAATAAAATTTACTGAGGTATAGATATCTTCTTGGTCAAGCTCATGGTCAACGGAAGTACCATAGGAGTTTCTATTAAAATAGTAATATGGGAATTGGGCATTCATAGTTTTGTATATGTGTATTTACTATGATTTTGCTTCAGTTCATAAATATGGATTTGGTTATGATTATATTATGAGATTTTTGCTTGAGTTTTCTTATGCACCTAGAATTTTAATATACATCGGGGCATGAGTATGTTTCTGTGACTCTTGCGTGTTTTTCCATATGCATTCAAGACCTCATTATGCGATCGGTTAAGAGATTGGTAGGTATGCGTCCAAGTATGAGTACGCTTCGGCGATCATATTATTGCATGAATTCCAGCATGCATTAGAATATAGATTGGTTGTGAGACTTAGATTTCCATGATTGTATGAAATTGCAAAGATAGATCTGATCATAGGAAAATAATCCTGTTATACCTGATGCTTGTATATAGTTGCATGAATAGATCCAAGGGAATTGTATGTGTTCCAAGTATAGATCTCATGTATGGGAATTCCGATCTCATGGTGGTATGAGTTTGCAAGGATATATCTGTTTATAAATTGATTTCTGTCAAGATCTAATGATTGCATGTATGGGCATGGACCGGGACCTTGTTTTGTATTTTGATTAGATAAGGTTAATGGAAGGGTCATGAACGGAATAACTCCTATTTCCATAGTTGGAATTACTGCTGATATGTGTAATCCATTAACCTTGTGGTTGAGTATTGAGATCGAAATCCTTGATTGGCTTCCAAATTTAATGAGGTATCAATTATGAATCTATTTGCTAACATTGTATTAATTGGAATTTGATTCTTGGTAAGTTTCTTTCTGATACTTGCGACTTGAATACCAAAAATCTAATCAAATGCTTAAAGAATGTCGACACATTTCTTGACAACGGCAGAAAAATGAAGGCTTGAAAGTTGTTAACGGTTTTGATTTGTGGTTATAAATTCATTAATAGAGGTTTTGAAGTTTTGTATGATAAAACCTATTGCTTGTCAGTAAAGTCACAAATGGAAAAATACAAGACAAGCTGTATCTCCTTATGAATCATAACATTGCTGGATTGAGCATTGAAAATCCTTAAATAGAATGGCGAATGTACTTCTTGATCCATGTTGACCTCGCTAGGGATGTTTTGGATATTAGTGAATGATGTTGTGCATACTGAAATGTTTATGTGTAGTTACAAGTACCAGCTTCATAATTAAGAAAATGAATTCTTAGAGTCATGCTCTTATTAGTGAACATTCTGGAATTGGTTCCTTGTTGCTTGGATTGAGTTTTGATCTTGAACTATCCTATGTTTTGATTTGCCCATGGCTGGTATTTTTATTTTTGGGTATTGATATGCTAATAGACCATTTTATTGCTATCATATGTCTATTTTTAGATTCTAGCAAGAACCCTAGAATCGAATTCTAGCGCTAGATTAAATGATCTTGTTGCTTGGGTGATGTTAATATTGGCATTTTAAGAGCTGATATGGATTTGATATTGATAAATAAGTTGATAAATGTTGTATAATGTGATATGCTAACATGGTAGGATAGGTCACGAACATTAACGGTTGGAGCCAACCGTTAGGAAATATTTGTTGCCATAGATAAGGAGGTTAAGTATGGGTATTGTTTTACTTAATATAATTGTTGAACCTCGATTGTTTTTTATAAACAAGGGCTAACTGTTGATGACGTTGTTGCATACTAACATTGCAGGCTTCACCAAGATTTTGACCATTGCTACATCGAAGCACATTATGGTATATAAATCTGCCTGTGTATGTAAGTTATGCTCTTTTACTCAGAAACGGAGTAAGGAATAATTCTCTTGTTTTGTTTACAAGGATGTGGAAGTCGTGAATGACGATTAAAAATCGATGCAAATTATGAAAATTGATTATTGCAATTTTGGGCTATCAATGAATGCCTTGACTGATTATGGAAATTGATTCATGAAACGGGACAATGACAATAAAGTCATGAAAGCACCATGGAGTGTGCATTACAATAATCGAGGTTAAAATTCTTACAAATACAAACAAGGAAAAATTTTGGATGCCGCGTGAGCACCGTGGTGTTAGGCAAGTGATTGCCGCGTGAGCACACTGGTGTTAGGCATATATGCCGCAGGAGCACAATGGTGTTAGGCAAGTGATTGCCGCGTGAGCACATTGGTGTTAGGCATATGGTGTGGCAAAAGACCTAGGCAAAAATTTGACATCTGGAAAGACAGGACGCTGTTTGATGTCACTGAGGAGAGTAACCTCAGAATTATTGCAAGTCCACACCAGAAAAAGGAAAGAGAAACTCAAAGGGAGTTTGGAAAAACATAACAAGCATAAAAACATGTTAAATGACTTTTCCAAAATACTGCGACATTGCTTAATGCGAAAAAATGGTTCCTCAGGTGGAGGACGACCTAATTGACCAAATGTTGGAGATTAAAAACCAACGGAAAAAGGGTAGTAATCATATTTTACTTGCATTATGAAAATGATTGGATATCATGGCATAAAGGAACACCAGAAAAATTGCATATTATTACAATGCACAAGAATCTATGGCATATGTTTTACAATTTTTGAACATGAATTGCTGAGAAAATTTTTGGCTAGACCCAAACCTTGTGCACGTAATTGCAGGTCTTGAATGATGGGGACTTGAGAAGTACCAAGGGATCTCCAGGGTTCAGAATGAAGAGATAAAAAGAAGAAAAGATGACTGAGGATACAAGCGAATATGGTCGAAGGACAAGAACACCGAGGACGGTATTAATCTTAGGGGGGGAGGATGTAATGTCCCTCTTATACACCCCAAGAAATTTAGGTTTTTGAATGTATGATGTACTCATTCTTTTGGTGAGGAGCTCAAGGCCAAGGCCCCACCAGAAGAAAAAATGATAAAATTAATATAATCGAATATCCAAGTTGTAGACTTAGGATCTGGTTGCAGCTTAATGACGGGAAAATTAAGCCTATAAAGGCAAAGAAGTAAGATTAGGGATCTCCTATTCTATTTCCGTAATCAGCCAAATTAAACTACCATAGCCTAGCCTTTAGCTACAAGGAAGATCGAGCTATGATGGAGGAGGTTTACCTTCTTTTTGATTGCGACACGAAAGGGTCGATTTGTTTAAAGTTAACGGAAAAGAGCAAGGGAAAAACCACCAAGGGTCTAAACCAAATTCAGGAAAAAGAATATGGATAAGGGCGAGGCATTATTTTAGGCCTGTATAGTATATCTATATATTTATATGGGGAGTATTATGAGCAAAGAAAAGAGCTTCATATATAAGTATATATATATATATGATATACAACAGTATATTATGCTTATGTATATATATATATAAGTATACAAACTAGAGTAATATATATATATTAAAAAGGGAGCCTCTGTATAATTTACATAAAGGACCTTACATAAAATCAATGCCTTAAACTTGCTATTGAAGTTTAGGTAAAAATAAATTAAATACATGGATATGTACAAACATTATTACGGATTGGATATATCATATAATTATTATTAAATTTCCTTCGAATAAGGGAAACAGGTGAGGATGGTGGACACCGTTACTTGTCTTATAGCCACTAACTAAGGAGGTATTGATTACCTTTAACAGACACCGTTTCTTGATTTACGGCCAATAACTAAGGAGGTATTGATTACCTTCCACAACTGACTTTCACCTCGAGAGAAAAGTTGATCATGGAGGGGGAGGGTTTTAAATTTTACCCGGATCTTTAGTCGCGATGGGTGGAAGCGTTACCAGAAATTCTTGACCATTAAAAACTATGGAGACAAGGGTTATTGGAACGTATATTTTTTATTTTAGGTTAATAGGAAGTTTTGGAGTCAGACTCATGCCTCCGCATGGCTGTTTGACAAAAGGATGGAGCGAATCCTACCTCAAGAAGGGAGAATGGCATAACTGTTGCCTTAACTCGAGGGGGCACTTAAAAGCAAGGGCTGCTTTGCTGCCATAATTGGCGGGCAACATGGCGCATCCCTGGGAGGATCGTTTTCTTTTTATAATTATATATTGAGTCTTGTTTAGGGGGGGCGGCATTCAGAAAGAATGCACTCAAGAGAGGGATGGAGGTGAACTATCTTACTGAAGGTTGGGGAATGGCGAGCAAATAAAAATTTGCTTATCGATTTGTTGATTTTGTATTTCTCTGCATTCTTGTTGAGGAATTGGTTGTGCATGACAGTCATGTCTTATGTGCTGGAATGGAAGGATACTGAGCGATTCCATTCAATGAAATCGATCCCATGGTCGGTTTTCTTAGTTTTCATACAATGGCTGTTGAAGTTGTGCGTTTTCTGCACTTTCGTCCTTTAACTATTGAAGTCGAGGAAGACTGGGAGGTTTCGTTTCATGGATTCGACCCCATGTTAAAAAGTGGTATTAACCTCCTATTTGAATTTGAGCAAGGCTGGGCGATTTCAGTTTATGAAATTGATTCCATGCTAAGCGTGGTTTTACTTGTACTTATTTAATTGGAAAGGGGGCGTAAAAAGAAAAATATCCCAATACCAAGTCAAAAGAGACATCTGTGCTTATGGGCTTCGTCTCTTCTGCGGTTTGAAGAACAATTTCAAATTCCCACTGGGCGAGGTGACCGCCATCATCTACGTTTGGATATGAGCTACAGATCTAGCTGGTATGTACTCCATTTGCTGGTAATTTTCTTTATGAAAAACGTAAGTTTCAGGTGTTTCTTTTCCATCCACTAATTCAGTGCAGAAACGTTTGGAAGCATTTTTAATAGTAATCAGTGCTGAAAACGTTTTTAATAGTAATCAGTGCAAAAACTTTCTTAATAGTAATCAGTGCTGAAAATGTTTTTAATAGTACTTCAGTGCTGAAACGTTTGGAAGCATTTTTAATAGTAATCAGTGCTGAAAACGTTTTTAATAGTAATCAGTGCAGAAACGTTTTTAATAGTAATTCAGTGCTGAAACGTTTGGAAGCATTTTTAATAGTAATCAGTGCTGAAAACGTTTTTAATAGTAATCAGTGCAGAAACGTTTTTAATAGTAATTCAGTGCAGAAACGTTTGGAAGCATTTTTAATAGTTATCAGTGCTGAAAACGTTTTTAATAGTAATCAGTGTAGAAACGTTTGGAAGCATTTTTAATAGTAATCAGTGCTGAAAACGTTTTTAATAGTAATCACTGCAGAAACGTTTTGAATGCATTTTTTTTTTAGTAGCAATCAAATCCGAATGTAGATGCTGGCCAATCCTCTATGATTTTATTAGCAACCAGATCTGAATCTAATACCATGGATAACTCGGTGATTTTAGGAGGAACCAGATCTGAATCAGGGTTAAAATCTGCGGTCGATGTCTGCGATTTGAATAGTAACAAGATTTAATGTATTGATGTCAAAAATCGATTGCATCGTGGTAATGGTTTACGATTGCATTTTTGTGATTGACCTCTAGGATAGGTGATGTAGGTAGATCTTTTTGCGTTAATGTGTGAGTTAATCATTTCCTCTTCTACCTATTTTTAAAAGATAACCAGATCTATATATATATATATATATAGGTTCTGTCTCCTGTGGATCTGAAGGTGTATTCCTCTCAAGCTTCCGATTTTTTTAGAAACTACGTTGTGGTTCATGATGTTGGGACCTAAACGTCTGTGCATGCCTGTTGATTTTTTTTAAAGGTTCTGAAGGAAAAATAAACAAAGAAAACCTGAGATGTCTACAGTTTGATTTCCTGCGACCCCCACCCCCCTTTTTTATGGGTGTGTATATCCATGTTTGGGCATCCGTGTTAACCTTTCATAAAGTAGAGAGATTTATAAACATGTATGTGTAATACATATGATCTGGGGAAAGTCAAGATGCTGATAATTATGGTACCATAACCTCCGCCAAACGAAAAGAGATACGGTTTACAATGATATATGAATATCTAATAATTATGTCTATTATTCCATAGACTTATCTTCCTTACCTCTAGAGAAGATTAAGATGCAGAGGCATGATGTTCCTTATAGGATCTTTGTAAATTGAATTCTGGTGAAGTGCTCCCTAGCGGGAACCGGTGAGGTTCAATAGAAAAGATGGCAGCATTTGCCTTGTGGATTGTAATCCTTGATAAAATTTAATGAATGTCACAGGTTTGTGACACCTTTTGGTGGATGTAACCCCGGGGTTGGGGCGAACCACGTACATTGTTGTAAGTCTCATGTAAGTCTCTTTTTCAGGTGTCAGATGTCTCCTTTTTACATGTCTGAATGTTTTACTTTCTTTCCATCGTTTTATGATGCTGTGTAGCCTTGTTAATGTTTTTTCTTGCCACTCTAGAAAGTGATCAATAAGATTTGTCCACATGTAGTATTGATTAAATGCATTGATGTTGATAACGCTACATTTTCCAACCATGGTAAGTAGTGTTATGTGGATAAAATGTATTATGTGATCTTCACCCTCTAAGTTTATGTCAGTCACGGTAATTGCTTATGCCAAATGTGACAAGAGAAACTTGAGCACGAAATCAAATGAGGTCTAACATCTCATGTTTAATTAATTAAGGGTAAAAGGATTATAATTTTTTTTGGGATTAGCATTGTAGCACACATGGAAGTATATTACGTCCTAGTACAGGGTAAATCTTTCATTGGGAGGTTAAAGGTGCGAATACCGTTAAGAGTAAGTCCATATTACTACAGAGTTATAAGAATATATATAATGTCATGAATACCATCAAAGTTGTGGTTAAGAAAATATGTTATCTAGATGAGTTGATTAAATTTTGTCTGCATAATGTGGCTATGTGAAAATGGGCAGGTGGCAAACTATGGCTGTATGTAACTCTTGTCTTTAATCATAATGATGGTATAAATTGTTTGAGTGGTGATTCCAAAAGAAGATGCAAATGACATCCATTGAAGGGCTAAGTGACCCAGTCTTTTCTTAGGTATACTTGGTTTTGAAACTAATGAATTGAGCATAAGCAAATTGAATGTAATTTGCATTATTGACTTTCCAGCAAAGGAGAACGGATAAAGTAAAAATCCTTATCATTCTCACACCTAATGGCATTAAGGTTCAGGAGGTGCATTACAAACCATATGATTGTTATTATTTAATTCTAACGCCTATTAAAAACCACAATATGAACATAAGTTAATAGTTATATTGGAAACAACACTTGTGCTAGAAAATTACAAATTTATCCAACACCGAGTGCACCAAAGAAGATGTCTGCAGCCTGCATTTGAATTGTCCAGACTCCAACTATTCAATGACTAAAGATGGTAATAGTTGACGTCAAATTGTTGAAATTATTGATTCCACTATAGACGCCTCACATTTTGATGTCTTCTCCATGCACTTATGTGCCTCTCAATTATAGACTAAAGGTCATCTTTTGATATTGCCAATTGGTGTGAATTGAAACTAAATGCATGCCCTTTATCACCATTCGTATGCTATCTGGATTAGAGTCATAGTTCTTTGAAAACATAAGTTTACCTTTTGCAAGTGCAGAAACTGATTTGAATTCCAAAAGGCCTTGGGGTGAAATCATGAAGTTGGGTGTCTATTCCGTGACAAATGCGCTTCCAAAATCATATTCTAGAATCTTTCGGCCGAACTAACAATATTTTTCGGCCGAAATAATTTAACATTTTTCGGCCGAAATAATTTAACATTTTTCGGCCGAATATTTGTTTTTTCGGCCGAAAGATAAAAGTTGACGCCGTACCTCGTATTGAACGGCTTGTACAGTTTGCCGGGAAAATACTGTCCGGCTAAGACCGTTTTTTCGGTCGAACGTTTATTCGGCCGAAAGTTTGTTCGGCCGAATAATTCTTCGGCCGAAAGAAGTTTTTATATATACAAACAGAAGATTACTGCTAAACGTTTTTTACGCCCACGATTATGATGATTTGGTTGGCAGGGGCATGATTATGATGATTTTTTACGCCCGCGATTATCATGGTTTTGCAGGGGCATGTTAATCATGGTTTGGCAGGGGCCTGTTGATCATGGTTTTGCAGGGGCATGTTGATCACGGTGGATGAGGATTACGTTTGTGGCGCTCCGTTTGATCGTTTAGGCTCGAGTTGCTATGGTGGCTGTTCGTTTAGGATCGGGGGGCTCTGTGGCAGTGCTTTTACGGTCCGCTGTGGCGTTTTTGTGTAGTGGTGGCTGTTCATTTAGGCTCGGGCGGCTCTGTGGTGGTGCTTTTATGGTCCGCTGTGGCGTTTCTGCGCAGTGGTGGCTATTCATTTAGGCTCGGGCGGCTCTGTGGCGGTGCTTTTACGGTCTGCTGTGGTGTTTCTGCGCAGTGGTGGCTATTCGTTTAGGATCGGGCGGCTCCGCGGCGGTGCTTTTACGGTCTGCTGTGGCGTTTCTGCGCTGTGGTGGCTGTTCGTTTAGGCTCATGCGGCTCTGTGGCGGTGCTTTTACGGTCTGCTATGGCGTTTCTGCGCTGTGCTGGTTCGGGTGGTTTCCAGGTATTTTTGATCTCTTGTGTGGCAGTCTATTCCTAAAAAGAAATCCGTAGTAAAGGCTAGCTAAGAGAACTCTCTTTTGTAGATAAATTAGCTTTATTTAAACCAAGATAAGAAAGTGCAGTTTAGTTTTGACACATCCACCTTGAGTCCGTGGGAGATCCAACCACTTAGAACCTTACCACCTTATGGAGAATAACAAATTGATTCCATACCATATTCCCTCAAACAACTAGATACTCAGAACCTATGGGTCATCTTGGTTTCACTCATGTATGAAGACTTGGAGCACAGCATTGTGTTCAATTGGGCAAACCTAATCTTGAGTAGCCTCATTTGCACTTTGTAGAAAGCCAAGTCCCATCTCCTCAGTGTATACTTGGGTACTCCCTCTGTCTCATTTGGGGCGGGTTTTTACCATGTCTCCCGAGGAATCTCAGTACATACGGCATAGAAGGCCGTTTGGTACTCCCGCTTTGTAATGTCATCATTGTACTCAACAGTCCCTTCGACCTACTTTTATGGTCACTAGCAGGGATCAAATTTGAAGTGCAGGGTCCCATTTCGCTTTGAAGGGTTAGTAGATAGTGAGGCCTTCAATGCCGACATGCAAAAACAAATCATTCTTTTCATTTCAAAATGTAATAGTAAATCCATTCGTCATATTGTTTTTACTATTTTTATTAAACGTTAGCAAAGTTGTAATTTAAAAAAAAAAATCAAACTTATCTAGTAATCAAGATTTTATCTTAATTAAATTTTATAGATAAATTCATAAATTCCTAGAGCCAAGATTTTATCTTAATTAAATTTTATAGATAAATTGATAATATCTTAGAGCCAAAGAAAATATTTCAGGGTTAGAGGGTTACAGTTTACAATTTATAATTCTTGAGTAAAAGAAAACAACTTACTTGAGCTAATTGTAATTGTGAAAGCAAGATAGCTTAAAACACATCCCTAAAGAAGAATGAACCTTCACCCCATTAACAACCATACCTGCAAATGCCCAAATCAAACCAAACCCTAAAATTATATCCAAGATAAAAAAAAACTCTTAAAAAAATCTACAACAATAGAGTTTAGCTCGAGTTGCCATGCCGAAATTACCAAAGTTTCCATGCAAAAAAAATTGAACCACCCAACTATACAAAATCCACCATTCCACATTAACAATAAGGAACTGCAGCCAGTGAACGATGAATGCAACATTAAATTGGCATTGTAATTTGCCAGTAGAGATCGAAATTTCCAATCTATGACCTACCCATTCAAATCTGAATTCAAATCTGTTCTCTCTGTATCCACCTTTGGATAGATTGAAATCAGTACTTTACTTTTAACTCTAGTTTAGGAATGGTCATAATGGAGAGCATGGTCTTCATCATCGTTGAGACGTGGGAATGAGCAGTGCGAAGTGGGTAATGCATAGTGGGTGAGAGGAATGAATGACCCTGAGATTGAAAAGGTGGCCCGTGGGTACAACAGCCACACCGTGAAACCAAAACCACGACTCCCAGAGGACCAGCGGCCCAACTCCATTTAGAGTTCACATAAATGCACCGAGCACTTGTTGGCAACGATCAGACTGGGCAGGTGAATTGACAGTGACACCCTGGTCAGTAACTGAGTCACCTCATGTCCAGACTTTACTGTGACCACCTACTCACTGAGCCCACTGAGCCGAAAGGGCTTCCACCCTGTCACTGCCAATTCGTCGATTACAACCTAGTTCCATTCAAAGTTCACATAAATGCACCGAGCACTTGTTGGCAGCGATCAGACTAGGCAGGCCGATTGACAGTGACACCCTAGTCGGTAACTGAGTCACCTCACGTCCAGACTTTACTGTGACCACCTACTCACTGAGCCCAAAGGGCTTCCACCATGTCACTTCCAATTCGTCAATTACAACCCAGTTCCATTCAAAGTTCACATAAATGCATCGAGCACTTGTTGGCAGCAATCAGACTGGGCAGGCCGATTGACAGTGACACCCTAGTCCGTCACTGAGTCACCTCACATCCAGACTTTACTATGAACACCTACTCACTGAGCCCAATGGGATTCCACCCTGTCACTGCCAATTCATCAATTACAACTGAGGTCCACCGTGACCTGTCACCCGTCCAAATCTTCCAAACTCCCACAGCCCATTGAAAACCCAGGAAGGGAAAAATTTTGGGGTTGCCCTTCCATTGTCAATGTACACATTTCTACTTCATTTCATTTTCGACGGGCACTCCATGAAACTGAATTTTTTTTGTTGGGAAATTTCGTCATGGCCTTCTATGACAGGTAAACAGGCCTTTGACGAGCACTGAAGCCTTCAAATTTGAAGCCTCGTCACTAGTTGGACATTAGTAATCTATCTTATCTACCTCTAGGAAGGAGGCCTTATTAGCCAAATAATCTGCTTGATGGTTTCAGGCTCTTATGACATGACAATACTCAATCGAATCAAACCACCTTGCTTCTGTTAGAATTATTGATACGAGCCTTACCAAAAAATTACAGTTAGGAGTGGATGACTAGCGCATGTATTTTATAATAATTGCTAAGTTTCCAATGACAATCAAATTCCTAATCTACCTTGAGTTGGGGATCTTGAGCCCTTGAGAAAGGTCCCCAACGCTTCAGCTTAATAATTGGTTGCTTCACCTAAACCCCATTTTAAAGTTACTACTTGTCCTCCATGGGGATATATCATGATCACCGCCATGCCCCTCCTCTCCATTTCACCTGTCACTCTTACTGTTTAATGTAGTTCAGTCAATGCTTCTGCTTCTTTTTGTGTGAGTTTTTGCTAGTGTAGTTTATTTAAACTCTATCATGACAAAGCCGTGGTAAACTGCAACAGCAGTAGAACTTAAAACTTGCTTAGTTATTTAGCATTGTCTTCGTCTTCATGCTATGGAAAAATATTTTAGTGACATCCAGAAACATGTCACA